>CM045735.1:44599748-44714748 GCA_024760905.1 Plotosus lineatus
TTCTTTCTAAAGGATGTAGGCATCTGAAACTCAGACAGCTCTGACTGTGAATCCCTGTTACATTCTTTACATCATCAAATACCTGAATCTCGGGATGCCGAGTATCCCCAAACTAAACCTGCTCTAAATCTGGGTTTGGTATGTTTCAACTGTATGCACAGATTGTTATACTGTTTGACAAAATGTTCTTTACACCCCGACTACAGTGAACAACTTAAAAGCGCTGAAAAAGTTTTTTTTTTTTTTTTTTTTTATAAATCTGTCATGTGCAGCTGCAGTAATCCTGTAAAAGCACCAAGCAATCACTATCTCAGGTTCTGCTTCTACTAGCCAATCAAATGCTCCCTATCAGCATGACTGGCAGTCAGAGCGTGTCTCCAAGGGCAGGGAAGAGTTTAGCTGGAGCCAGGAAGAAAAAATATTCAGTTCAAATGTTGCAAACATTCCTAGCTTTGCGAGATGACCCCAGCTTTAAAGGTGTGAAATTGGTTTGCAGACATGGTGCTGAAAGAATGACCTGCTGACATGGCGGTTTAGTGGCACAGATCAAGTCCCGACCCAGAGGCAGTGCAGTGTCCACGGTTAGGCCACGTCAGTAAAGAAAAAGTGTGAAACAACTTTCACCACACAGATGTATTTTCTCAAAAGCTAAAACGACTCACAGGATTGTTGGGGTTTTTTCTTAGACTCGCTCTGCGTTACAGATGTTTCTGCATGGCCAGCACTCTCCCTCGGCAAGTTTCTTCGATGATCCAGTACAGCTGCTAAAATTAACCGACCTTTATCCAGAGCTAAATACGCCACAATGGGAACTCTCTAACAAGATCTGACATGTCTGACAAAATAAATAAATAAATAAATAACAAAACTGGAATTTTTTTGTCATTAAAATTAGGAAAAGTGATGCTTCAGCTTTTGCAAGTTTTGAGAATCATCATGGGAACATGATGCTGCTAAGATTTATAAATCAAAATTGATGACCTTTGACACTCCAGAGAAATTTTGAAAATAAAATAGAAGTGTTCATTCATAGGTGGTGTAGTGGTTACCTCATCTGTCTCAGAGCAAGAATGTCCTGGGTTTGATTCCCAAGCTCGAACGTCTTTGTGTGGAGTTTGCATGTTCTCCCTGAACTTGTGTGGGTTTCCTCTGAGTACCCCAGTTTCCTCCCACTGTCTAAAAGACATGCACCTTCAGCTAATTGGCTATGCCAGATTCCCTGGTGGTGTGAGTGTGAATGGTTATGTGTGATGGCCCTGTGATTCTCTGGAGAGCTGTTCAGGGTGTACCCCTCCTTCACCCATTGTCGTCTGAGATAGGGACAATCTTCCCAGTAATAGGGTTAAATGGTTCAGTAAGTCTTAATTCAGTATTTTTGTTGAAATTGGTGGCTGCAGGGAGGTCAGTCCAACTCCAACACCCATTCACACTCATAACAAAGGGGTAATTTAAAGCATCAGTTAGCCTAAGCTGCATGTCTTCGGTTTCCTCTGGGTACTCTGGTTATCTCCCATAGGCCAGTGTTAGCGCAGGGAAAACATGCAGACTTCACACAGAAACACTCTTGACTACTTTGGTGTCAATGCAGTGTCATTTGTCATCTTACGCATGTTTGAGCAGAACAGCCAAACAAATTGGAAACCTCCCATTGCCTCTCCTTCAGAAACTCCACCCCCAACAGGGGGCCCGCATGCCTCGATGCTCATGCCTGGAAATACTTTTCATGTGCAGTATCATGGGATCATCTGTATGTACAACTGCAATGTCAGTCACGCAAACATAGTAATAACTCTGTTTTGAGGCCCACTTTGAATCCTGATGACGTACCTCGAGCAGCTCTCCACTCACTCTTTGAGGCAGCAACAGTGATGGGGTTGACAAGATGGTGTTAAGATGCAGAAATGCCAGTATAAAAAGTAAAAAAGAAAGACTTGATAGAGAGTTATGGCTAACTAGTATCTACATAACCCTGACAGAGTGTAAAGTCCACTATATTCACTATCAGACAATCAATATTCAAGCAGGCACAAAAAAAATGGAGATAAAACTACATTTCATCCTTGTAACCATGAGAACATGATGCCTGTGGTTTTTATGATGGAGCATGGATCTACCGTGGGGCCAGTGGCGTAGTGGTTAGGGTGCTGGGCTCATGATCGGGAGGTTGTGTGTTTGAATCCCAGGTAGACCCCCACTGTGCTAAGACTCTTGGGCAAGATCTTACCCACAAGTGTGCCTCTGTTGACCCAGCAGTATAAATGGGTACCAATAAAAAATACTGGGAAAATAACCTGCAATGGACTTGTGTACCATCCAGGAGGAGTTGAACTGCTGGTAGCGTCATGCTACAGAGACCAGAAATAAGTACTGGCCTGATGAGACACTAGGCTTGGGTGTAAAAACCTCAACAAACTTTCTTATAGATCTTGTTCTTTCTTCTTATTATTTTCCTTCCGGCTGTTCCCTTCAGGGGTCACCACAGCAAATGATCTGCCTCCATCTCACCCTACCCTCAGCATCTTCTGCTCTTAGTCAAACTACCTTCATGTGTTCCTCACCACATCCATAATCTATTCTATTTGGTCTTTATCTGGGCCTTCTGCCTGGTAGTTCCAACCTCAGCATCCTACTACCAATATACTCACTATCCCTCCTCTGTACATGTCCAAACCATCTCAATCTAGCCTCTCTGACTTTGTCTCCAAAACCTCTTACACGTGCTGTCCTTCTGATGTACTCATTCCTGATCCTATCCATCCTTGTTACTCACAAAGAGAACCTCAACATTTTCATCTCTGCTACCTCCAGCTCTGCCTCCTGTCTTTTCTCCAGTGCCACTGTTTCTAAACCATACAACATCGCTGGCTCAACATTGTCTTGTGCATACTTACAACAATGTGTGCAATACCATGTGCTAGCTAGACGAATGTCATTCATTCATTTTCTGTAACCGCTTGATCCTAATTTTTTCCCCAGTGTGACTTTTTCTAAACCATACAACATCGCTGGTCTCAGCACCTTCTTGTACACTTTTGCTTTCTTTCTTGCCGATACCTTCCTTTCACACATCACACAGGATACTTTTCTCCAACCATTCCAACCTGCCTGCACATGCTTCTTCACCTCTCTTCCACACTCTCCATTGCTCTGTATTGTTGAGCCTAAGTACTTAAAATCCTCCACCTTCCTTATCTCTGCTCCCTGTAACCTCACCATTCCTCTTGGGTCCTTGTCGTTCACACACATGTATTCTGTCTTACTGAGGCAAACCTTCATTCCTCTCCTTTTCAGGGCATACCTCCACCTCTCTAGATTTTCCTGCACTTGTTCTCTGCTCTCACTGCAGATCACAATGTCATCTGCAAACATCATAGTCCATGGGGAATCTTGTCTCACCTTGTCTGTCAGCCTGTCCATCACCATAGCAAACAAGAAGGGGCTCAGAGCTGATCCTTGTTGCAGTCCCACCTCCACCTTGAACTCTTCTGTCACAGCGACAGGACACCTCACCACTGTCTTACATCTCTCATACATGTCCTGCACCACTCTAACATACTTCTCTGCCACTCCAGACTTCCTCATGCACTACCACAGTTCCTCTCTCGGCACCCTGTCATATGCTTTCTCCAGAGCCACAAAGACACAATGCAGCTCCGTCTGACCTTCTCTGTACTTTTCTATTAACATCCTTAAAGAAAACACTGCATCTGTGGTGCTCTTTCTTGGCATGAAACCAAACTGTTGTTCACAAATGCAAATGCTTCCACTATTCTTTCCCATAACTTCATCATATGGCACATCAACTTTATCCCTCTGTAGTTACCACAACTCTGCACATCTCCCTTGTTCTTGAAAATGGGCACTAGCACACTTCTCCTCCATTCCTCCGGCATCTGCTCACTCTCAAAGACCTTGTTGAATGTTCTTGTCAGATAATCTACTGCTACCTCACCCAGACACTTCCATACCTTCACCGGTATATCATCAATACCAACAGCCTTTCCACTCTTCATCCTCTTCAATGCCCTCCTCACTTCACTCTTACTAATCTTTGCTACTTCTTGGTCCTCAACAGTCACCTCTTCTACTCTTTTTTCTCTCTGATTGTCCTCAGTCATCAGCTCTTTAAAGTACTCTTTCCATCTTCCCAGCACACTTCTATATACTTATATTCTTCATCACTCTAACCTGCTGCATGTCCTTCCCATCTCTATCTCTCTGCTGTGCCAACCTGTATAAATCATTTTAACAAACAAACAAACAACAAACAACTCTTTATTGTCAAAGTACATTACATACATTGAAATTTGCTTTGTGCGCTAGGCACCTGTCGCCACTGTGCAGCGCCAGTTATTGCGTTGTTCTATCCTTTTGATGCTGAGCGCCAAGCAGGAAGCAACAACTGCCAAATTTTAACGTCTTATGGTATGACGCGGCCGGATTCGAACTCCGACCTACCGGAGGATAAAGCGGACGCTCTACCAACTGAGATTTTCTCCCTCCTTCCTGTCCAACCTAGCATACAAGTCATCATACGCCCTCTGTTTGGCCTTTGACACCACTACCTTCGCTGTACTCCTGTTTTCCTGTTTACTCTCTTCAGTCCTCTCTATGTCCCACTTCTTCTAAGCTAACCTCTTCCATTGTATACACTCTTTCACTTCCTCTTTCCACCACCAAGTCTCCTTATCTACTTTCCTTCCAGAGGACACACCAAGTACTCTCCTACTTGTCTCCCTGATCACATTAGCTGTAGTTGTCCAGTCATCTGGAAGCATTTCCTAACCACCCAAAGCCTGTTTCAACTCCTCCTTGAAGACAACACGACCCTCTTATTTTTTCAGCTTCCACCACTTTGTCTTCTGCTCTGCCTTTGCCTTCTTCACCTTCTTCACCATCAGCGTCATCCTGCACACCACCATCCTATTCTGTTTGGCAACACTCTCACTTGCTACTTTGCAGTCACTGACTTCCTTCAAATTACATCGCCTACACAAGATGTAGTCTACCTGTGTGCACCTACCTCCGCCTCTTCTGGAAGAAAGTATTCACCACAGCCATTTCCATCCTTTTTGCAAAATCTATCAACATCTGTCCTTCTGTTTTCCTGTCTGGGATACCAAACCTGTCCATCACTTCCTTGTCCCCTCTGTTGCCTGCACCAACATGTCCATTGAAGTCTGCCCCAATGACCAATCTTTCACCTCTGGGGGTACCTTCATCACTTCATCTAACTCACTCCAGAATCTCTCCTTCAATTCTAGCTCACATCCTGCATCCGGCATAAGCACTAACAACATTGAACATCTTATCTTCAATTTCTAACTTGAGACTCATCACTCTGTCTGACACGATTTTCACTTCTAGAACATTCCTGACAAACCCCTCTTTCAAGATGACTCTTACACCATTTCCCTTCCCATCCACACCATGAAAAACAGCTTAAACCCTGCTTCTAAGCGTCTAGCCTTGCTGGTGTAACCCATGTAAACACATGGTTACTAATTTTATTGGAAAAAACCCTAATTTCCAACACTCCCTGAAAGCACTATAGTTTCCTAGTCCCCTTGAACGCATCATAGGCACGTGCTGCGTGCGCCTGCATGCAACCAGCAGAGAGTGCAACAGAGAGCGTGAGGAGCAGGACGCATACAGAGCCCTCGAAAAGCGACACGAGTGAGTCAACGATCAAAAATGTGATTAAGTGAACTTTTAACAAGTTTAACTAAGTTTGTGTGCTTTTCAGAGCCTTGTATGTGTTTTGTTCTCTCTCAATCGAACCGGGTGGAGAGTGTTTGTTTTCTTGGAAACTCCGGTGAGTCATTACAATATGAAGCTAGTTTAAGAACCTATGCTAACTTTACACGTGGTGAACCTATGCTAACTTTACACGTGGTGACTTTTAAAGCTGTGTGCACTATTTTTGTCTTTAAAAAGCTAAGACCAGTCGGAGTACATAACAAAGATTGTGCTGTGCACAAAATGAACCTTACATTTTATTTTTCTAAATGTTTTGTTGAAAGCACTTTTGCTAATGCACTAAAGTAGTGCAGATAAGCTGTTTTGTTTTGTATTACATTCCATTCAGTGCCTTTCATGCACTTTTGTCATTTTATTTAGGAATTATTGTTGTTAAATATTTTATTCATTGTGTCTGTACTGCATGTGCAGACTGGTTTTTTAGTGGATCTGGATTTGATCTTGAAGCTGGTTTCGGACACGGATGGCGAGCCAAATCCAGTGAGAACTCTTGGTGGATCCAGAAGCAGTGTGGCCAACTGTTCTCTGGATGCGAGAGTAGATCTACAGACCCAACCACTTCAAATCACGGGATCCCAGATAAGAACAAATAAAAACACCTTTATCCCAAACGGATCACAATCCTGGAAAAGACTCCCGAATTCACACAAATCGAACCTTAGAGACTTAAGCTTATTTTATTTTATTTTTGTTTTGTAAAGAGTGTTCTACAGCATTGTTTGCACTGTTTCTTGTGATATTGTTAATTGTAATAAATCTGCCGGCTGTTCAACTTTAAATCTCCACAATTCATTTTACTCCTCTAGAACCTAGTATAAAATCTAGCACAGCTATATCAAGCTGGTGTTACATCAAAGTGGCGAGCCAGCCAGGAGGAGTTTTGGCTACATTTTGCCTCTAAATTAATAATTTGGCATACAGTTTGGCAGTTTTATGACAGTTTTTGTACAACTTTTCCCACAAAAGAAATATGGATATCATTGAACGTGAAGGTATCAAAGTACCAAATGCTGTATTAATTAGTGGTTTTTCTGGTACTGAGACTGATGAAGTTATTAAGTTTTTAGAAAAGTATGGTTCTATTACACGAACAGTGAAACTTACTACTTCTGACCCTGACTTTAAAAATACAGCCGTAGTTGAGTTTGAGTATGGCACTGCTATTGAGTCAATTCAGGCTGAACTACCATGTCAAAGAGCAACATCTGACCCAAAGGTTGTTCACAAAATTTAGCTCTTATCCCCACTTTATAGTGATAAGTTAACAGCTGATCTGACCAAGTCTTTTCTCTTTGATTTAAAGGGAATTGCCAAAGCAAGCGGAATAGATTATGAGAAATTGTTGCTTGGTGAACTTAGCAAACTTCAGGCCTCTGCTGCTGAAAGTGAAGGTATAGCTTCCACTGACGCTACTCCAGTAACTGAAAGTTTAACAGGTGATTCTGTTGTGACACAAACAAATAGAGAAACTCTCACAACTACCTCAAACTCTGATATTCCCAGTTCTCCAATCAACAGCAGACCAACTCCTATTTTAAATCCCGAACACTTGAGCACCCCTGAAGTCCAGAGGGTGATTGTCGAGCACATTGTCAAAAGTGCTGACACGTCCCAAACTTATCTGAACTCTTCCAAGTTCAGGTCGTTCTCCGGAAAATTTCCGTGCCCTAATACGGAAGTAGATTATGACACTTGGCGCAGTCATGTTGAGTTTTATCTTGCCGACTCCTCTGTTTCTGAAAGACAGGTAGTAAGAAAAATTATTGAAAGTCTCTTACCACCAGCCGCCAATATTGTCAAACATTTGGGCCCCTTGTCCAGCCCAAAAGACTTTTTGAGCTTGCTCGATTCTGCATACGGGAATGTAGATGATACTGATGAGCTGTTTGCGAAATTTTTGAGCACAAACCAAAATGCCGGAGAAAAACCTTCAACATACTTGCACCGGCTCCAGACTACATTAAGCAAAGTTGCTAAAGGGGGAGGCGTTACAGTCAGTGATTTTGATCAACAGCTTTTAAAACAGTTCTGTAGGGGGTGCTGGGATGATAACCTAATTGCCAGCCTCCATCTAGAACAAAAGAAATCCAGCCCACCTACCTTTTCTGAACTTCTTTTGTTGCTGCGAACAGAGGAGGATAAACAAGCAGCTAAGTCCACTCGCATGAAGCAGCACTTAGGACTTTCAAAAGTAAAGGTACAGTCCAACCCTTTAAATGTTTATGCAGACACTGAGTTTCAAGCTGCTGCTGCAGACAATTCTAGTAAAACGTCTACCAAGAAACGGCAGAAACAAATTGCTCAACTGCAAGAACAGTTAACTTCCTTAAAAGCGTCCATGGAAAAGACAGTTGAAAAGAAACCTCAGACAAAGTCCCCCAAAGTTGCAAAGAAACAACAGCGGAAAGGGACACAAACACAGAACTCACCGCCGTAAAGTGAAAGCTTTGGAAAAGGTAACAAAAAGCCTCGCCCATGGTTCTGCTTTAACTGTGGCGAGGATGGCCATATAGCCCCCTCTTGTGACAGTGACCCAAACCCCAAAGCTGTTGAAGCTAAGCGCAAAGAGCTTAGGTCAAAACAAAAGGCTTGGGAGGACCAATGTAACACTGATTTAAACTAGTTCCTGTTTCAGTTGAGGGACAAACTGGAACTAGTAGCGACACAAGTCCCACTCAGAAACCCCAGCCAAAACAGAGTTGTACGCTAACGAGTAAACACCATTCTAGCTTTCCCAAGGGCTTAATAGGTAAGAAGTGCACTGCTAATATAAACATAGCTGGCGTTAGCTGCAATTCTCTATTAGATTCAGGCTCGCAAGTTACGACTATTTCACACTCCTTTTACCAGAGACACCTGGTTGATTTTCCAATCCAGCCGATCAGTGACCTAGATGTTGAGGGTGCAAACGGTCAGGCGGTACCTTATCTAGGCTATGTAGAAGTTCCAGTTGGTTTTCCAAAAGAGTTTGTTGAGTCTGAGCCTCAAATTTCTACATTAGCTCTAATAGTACCTGATTTGCGCTCCAGCACAGACTTGCCAGTGTTAATTGGTACAAATGCCCTCGATGTTTTATATGAGGAACATTGTCGAGACACTCCCATTCTACCAGCTGTCTATGGCTATAGTCAGATTTTAAAAATCCTCGAGCACAGATACGAAACAAAGAGCACAGGGAAGCTTGGGCTAATGACACTGAGGGGCAACACACCTTATGTTATTCCAGCTCACAAGAAGGTCTGTCTTGAAAGCTACGCCCACTTAAGTTCGCCACTCACAGACAAATGGGCAGTAGTAGAGCAGCCAATGTCCTCAGCCCTTCCAGGTGGAATCTTTGTTGACTGCTGTCTTATCACAGTGCCAAGTCAAAGTCCTTACAAGCACCCTGTTTGGATAAGAAATGAAACCGATCATGACATTATGCTTCCTGGCAACTGTGTCCTTGCTGAACTGCATGTTGCAGACCAAGTTTTGGAAACTCAAAACCTGTCCAATACCAACTCAGCAGGTTGTTGTCGCTTGTCTGCAGACTCCTCATCACCGAAGGACCAGTTGACTTTTGATTTTGAAAATTCACCTCTGCCTGAGGAGTGGAAAAGTCACATCACACAGAGTCTGAGTGCTTACAGTGATGTCTTCGCATGCCACGATCTTGACTTTGGCCATGCCACTAGAGTTAAGCATAAAATCAAGCTTAAAGATGAAACACCCATAAAACAGAGATCGAGGCCTATTCACCCAAATGACTACGAAGCTGTTAGGAAACACCTCAAAATGCTTCTCGATGCCGAGGTAATAAGACCATCAGAATCCCCTTTCTCGTCCCCCATCGTTGTAGTTAAGAAAAAGACGGGTGAGGTACGTCTCTGTGTGGACTACCGTAAGGTTAACGTACAAACGGTTAAAGACGCTTACGTGTTACCAAATCTTGAAGAGACCTTCTCCGCTCTATCTGGGTCAAACTGGTTCTCTGTCATGGACTTAAAGTCGGGCTACTACCAGATAGAGATGGATGAGGAAGATAAGGCCAAAACAGCGTTTGTATGCCCCTAGGGTTTTATGAGTTCAATCGAATGCCTCAGGGAATCACAAATGCTCCCAGCACCTTTCAGGGGTTAATGGAGAGGTGCATGGGAGACATTAATCTTAAGGAGGTGCTCGTCTTCCTAGACGATTTGATTGTTTTCTCAGACTCCTAGAGCAACACGAACAGAGGCTAAAGCATGTTTTGGACCGTCTTCGTGAATATGGCTTAAAGTTGTCTCCCAGAAATGTCGCTTTTTCAGACATCGGTTAAATATTTAGGCCATATTGTTTCAAGAAATGGCGTAGAAACAGATCCTGAAAAAGTAGCAGCCATTAAGACCTGGCCAGTGCCACAAAACTTGAAGCAACTCAAGTCGTTTTTAGGGTTCACCGGCTACTATTGCCGATTTGTTAAAGATTATTCAAAGATAGTTCGGCCCTTAAACGACCTTACATGTGGCTACCCACCTTATAGAAAAGTCCAGAAACGAACCGACACTTCTAAGTATTTCAACCCTCGAGAACCTTTTGCCGAGAGGTGGACATCTGTCTGTCAGTCAGCCTTTGAATGCATTAAGGAGAAATTAACATCCTCTCCTGTATTGGGCTTTGCAGATCCAAAGCTCCAATATGTTCTGCATACCGACGCCAGCTCTACAGGCCTAGGTGCCACTCTTTATCAAGAGCAAGGTGGTAAAATGCGCGTCATAGCCTATGCCAGTAGGGGGCTGACACCAAGCGAAACCAGATATCCAGCTCATAAGGTAGAATTTCTAGTTCTGAAATGGTCCATTGTAGAAAAGTTTCATGATTACCTTTATGGTAATGATTCACAGTTGTAACGGATAATAATCCGCTTACATACATTCTGACCACTGCAAAGCTTGATGCAGCTAGCTATCGCTGGTTAGCAGCGCTATCCACCTTCAATTTCCAAATCAAATACAGAGCTGGAAAGGCTAACCAGGACGCAGATGGCCTATCACGAAGGCCCCACCAAACACTAGCTGCGGATTATGTGACATTAGAAGAGGAGAACCGAATACAACAACTCGCCTCACGTCTTCTCGGATCCCCTCCTCGATGTAGTGATTTATGTCCTGATACTATTGCAGCAGTATGTCACAAGCATTTTCTCAATGAGAAAACCAAAGATTCACCTCATGTCATTCTTGTTGAGTCCTTGGCTATGAATGCTGATGCAATTCCTGATGTATACAGTGATGCTGAAATATCTGGTCAAGTAACTGTTCCCTTGTTTTCTGCTCATGAGCTTAAAGAACAACAAAGATCTGACCCAAGCATCAATCATGTCATTCAGTTACTTGAAGCTGGAGCAGATGTTCCACATAACAACAGAGAAACATTTGAAATAAAACTGATGCTCCGAGAATGGAAACGTCTTGAAATGAGGGATGACCTTTTGTTCAGGAGACGACAATGTGACCCAGATACAACTTACCAGATTGTACTCCCTGTCTCACTTAGACCCACTGTTCTAAAGTTACTCCACGATGACATGGGTCATATGGGGTGGGAGAGGACTCATGAACTAGTGAGAGCAAGATTTTATTGGCCTAAGATGGGTCATGACATTGAGACCAAAATAAAGAACTGTGGTCGTTGTGATCGAAGAAAGTCCTTGCCTGAAAAGGCCGCGCCTTTAGTTAATATTAAAACCACGCGACCAATGGAATTGGTCTGCATGGACTTTCTTTCGATTGAGCCCGATAGTAAGAGTACCAAGGACGTTTTAGTCATCACAGATCATTTTACAAAATATGCGGTGGCCTTGCCCACTCGTGATCAAAAGGCAACCACTGTGGCTAAAAATCTCTGGGAAAACTTTTTGGTTCACTACGGGTTCCCCGAACGCCTCCATAGTGACCAGGGGAGGGATTTTGAGTCACATGTGATTAAGGAACTGTGTGCTATTACGGGCATCAAAAAAGTGAGAACCAGTCCTTATCACCCGAGGGGTAACCCTGTAGAGCGATTCAATCGCACCCTCCTTAGTATGTTAGGTACTCTGAAGGATGACCAAAAAGTTCATTGGCGTGATTTTGTCAAGCCTCTCACACACGCCTACAACTGTTCAAAGAGTGAGGTTACTGGGTTTAGTCCTTATGAGTTGATGTTTGGCCGTAAGCCTAAGCTACCAGTTGACCTTGCCTTTGGGTTGCCCGTTACAGGGGACTCACCTGCATCCCATTCTCAGTATGTGCGCAGTCTAAAGGCTAAACTCGAAGAAAGTTACCAAATTGCCCTTGAAAACTCCAAAAAAGTTGCAGAGTGCAATAAGAGCAGATATGATAAGAAAGTCAGAGAATCCACTCTTGAAGCAGGAGATAGAGTTTTAGTCAAAAATGTCCGTTTGCGCAATAAACAAACTTGCCGACAAATGGGAACGCGTGGTGTACCGTGTTGTCAAGAAAATGGAAAATGTTCCTGTGTATGTGGTTCGACCAGAGAGAGGTGATGGTCCAACTAGAACTCTTCACCGAGACCTTTTACTTGCGTGTGGTGACCTCTCAGACATTGAGGATGAAGTTGAGACAAGACCAAAACCTCCACGTAGACGCAAAACTCGACAAAGTCCTTCCGAACCACAGGACACAGATCTGTCAGAATCAGAGGAGGAGTATGAACCCATGCCAGGACAACCTTCAATCGAAACAGAGACATTCATTAAGATTTATGACAATAATCAAGACCAATCAAATGTACGAAACCAGACAACAAACTCGGATATTTCAAATGAACCACTCTCACTCAATAAGGATACCTCCTTGCACCCAACAGTTTCAGTTGAGACAGACACAGACGAGATGGACAATGAACAGGAAAATCAGAATGAGGCCGAACTACTCAAAGAGGAATCACATTCAGATGTCATGGAAGGAGGAGATGATGAAAACCAAATACAAGGAGGACCAGACGTTAATATTGTGGACACAGAGCAAAATGGTGATGTGATTGACCAACAAACAGAACAGACAATTGAAACAACAAATGAAACTCCCAATGTGAGAAAATCTGAAAGATTAAAGCGAGCCCCAGGACGGTTTCATTACCCTCAATTGGGTCAACCGCTGATATATTTTGCACAACGGTTCTTGGATAACTTTAACCAAGCCCTAGAGTCATTTAGTAGCTATGAAAACCATCAGATCTATGATGTTTAAACAAACATTTAAGTACATGACGGGACTCATGCTTATTCAAGGGGGGAGGGTGTAACCCATGTAAACACATGGTTACTAATTTTATTGGAAAAAACCCTAATTTCCAACACTCCCTGAAAGCACTATAGTTTCCTAGTCCCCTTGAACGCATCATAGGCACGTGCTGCGTGCGCCTGCATGCAACCAGCAGAGAGTGCAACAGAGAGCGTGAGGAGCAGGACGCATACAGAGCCCTCGAAAAGCGACACGAGTGAGTCAACGATCAAAAATGTGATTAAGTGAACTTTTAACAAGTTTAACTAAGTTTGTGTGCTTTTCAGAGCCTTGTATGTGTTTTGTTCTCTCTCAATCGAACCGGGTGGAGAGTGTTTGTTTTCTTGGAAACTCCGGTGAGTCATTACAATATGAAGCTAGTTTAAGAACCTATGCTTTGAACACTTTACACGTGGTGAACCTATGCTAACTTTACACGTGGTGACTTTTAAAGCTGTGTGCACTATTTTTGTCTTTAAAAAGCTAAGACCAGTTGGAGTACATAACAAAGATTGTGCTGTGCACAAAATGAACCTTACATTTTATTTTTCTAAATGTTTTGTTGAAAGCACTTTTGCTAATGCACTAAAGTAGTGCAGATAAGCTGTTTTGTTTTGTATTACATTCCATTCAGTGCCTTTCATGCACTTTTGTCATTTTATTTAGGAATTATTGTTGTTAAATATTTTATTCATTGTGTCTGTACTGCATGTGCAGACTGGTTTTTTTAGTGGATCTGGATTTGATCTTGAAGCTGGTTTCGGACACGGATGGCGAGCCAAATCCAGTGAGAACTCTTGGTGGATCCAGAAGCAGTGTGGCCAACTGTTCTCTGGATGCGAGAGTAGATCTACAGACCCAACCACTTCAAATCACGAGATCCCAGATAAGAACAAATAAAAACACCTTTATCCCAAACGGATCACAATCCTGGAAAAGACTCCCGAATTCACACAAATCGAACCTTAGAGACTTAAGCTTATTTTATTTTATTTTTGTTTTGTAAAGAGTGTTCTACAGCATTGTTTGCACTGTTTCTTGTGATATTGTTAATTGTAATAAATCTGCCGGCTGTTCAACTTTAAATCTCCACAATTCATTTTACTCCTCTAGAACCTAGTATAAAATCTAGCACAGCTATATCAAGCTGGTGTTACACTACCTTTCCATCTGGTCTCCTGGACCCACAGTATGTCTACCTTCCTCCTCTGCATCCTGGCAGCCAGCTCTCTACCTTTTCCTGTCATAGTTCCAACATTCAAACTCTCTACTCTCAGTCCTAGACTCATGCCTTTCCTCTTCTCTCTCCACCTACGAACACACCTCCAGCTTCTCCTTCTTCAACAGAAGTCCAATTTCTACCAGCACCCTGTTGGTTAACAGCACTGATGGCGGTCATTATTAACCCGGGCCTTGACCGATCTGGTATGAAATTTGTTTTGATCATTTGCATAACAATTTTGGCAAATGTTTGATGCCGAATGCCCTTCCTGTTGCAAGCCTCTGCATTTTTCTGGGCTTGGGACCGGCGTGAGGGTGAACACTGACTTGTGCCCCCTCATGGCTGCATTAGACTTTTTCTTATAGCTCTACCACGCTATTTAGCGAGCTGCATCAGTATTACTGCCGCCAACCCCTTCCCCTCTCTGCCCATGTTATAATGAACAAAAACTAATTTGTCTTCCTTTTCACCACCTTCACTTCAGATCAGTTCTTTTTCTGTCACTGCTTAATCCTAATTTGGGTTGCGAGGAGGCTGGTGCCCATCAGGTTACACCCCACCATGTCCAGAACCTCCAAGTTCCATTTGAAGATGAAGTCAACAGCAACAGATCAGAGAATGTTATGATACAAGGCTAGGAGGAGAGCAGCACACCAGAAACTGAAAGCACTCAAGGCAGATTGACAGCAAATATAGACAGGAAAGAGCAGATCAAGTGGCCAGCTAGTTTACAGAAGAAAGAATGATACGCATTTGAGGATGATGTAGATATGATGCTTGAAAGTATTCTTGCTGGGAGGGTAGACTGCAAGTTTGCAGCTATGGCAACAATCATGTACAGTATGGCTCTAAACAGATTTAGTGTTCAGGAGAAAAAAGTCCCAAGGACAACATTGATAATAAATTGATGCCAGCAAAAGATCACCAGCTCAGGGGTGACATACGGCGCCTCACAGCCAGATACAAGGCAGCCCCAGAAGAAGAGAGACCAGGATTGGCTGAGTTGAGGAAGAATTGGGCCAAAGAGATTTCTTCACTTATAAGGGCAGAGAAAAACAGGAAGAGCCACAAGTTGAGATCAAGGAAGCATGCAAGCTTCACAGCTAATCCCTTCCAGTTCACAAAGAAGCTCCTTGGAGACAAGAGATCAGGCAGGCTGGATTGTCCAAGACAATAAATTGAGGACCACCTACAGAAAGTACACTCTGATGAGAACAGAGACCTTGGAGACTCCGACACATTCATGACTCCAGAACTGCCAACAACTTTCTACAATAATATTGAGCCAAGGCTGCAGTAAGTCAAAGACGTCATCAGGAAGGCAAGAACAGGATCAGCACCAGGCCCCAATGGAATCCCATATAAGGTCTACAAGAATTGCTCGAAACTATTGGAGAGACTTTGGAAACTGATAAAAGTGGTGTGGAGGAAGGGGCAGTTACCACAATGCTGGTTGGTAGCAAAGGGATGCTTCATACCAAAAGAGGAAGACTCCAAGACACTAAAACATATCCGGACGATTTCTCACTTGAATGTTGAGGGGAAGGTGTTTTAGTCCATCCAGGCAAACAAACATTGAAAACATTGAAAACATTTTATTATGTGAAAAAAGAAATTTGTACAAAGTTGTACATAAAAGCATACATCATTGACTAATAGCAACTTAACTTATAACAATTCAAAAACCATTATAATAATAATCGTAATTATTTTTATATTCGTTTACTGTTGATGAACTGACTACATATTGTGGTAAGCTGTTCCACATGGTGACTGTACGGTTACTAAAAAAATATTTTCTAACATCCAATCTTGACCTTTTAACTTGCATAATATGGGAATGGCCTCTAAGGCCACAATATTCTCAAAACCATTCAAAAATTTGAAAACTTCGATGAGATCTCCTCTGATGCGTCTATTCTCTAAAGTAGTTAGTCCAAGTTCCCTCAACCTGTCTTCATAATCCAAATTTTTGAGTCCAGGGACCATCTTAGTAGCCCTTCTCTGGACTTTTTCCAAAATGTCCCTGTCCTTCTGCAAGAACGGGGACCATACCTGAACACAATACTCTAAGTGTAGTCTGACATAGCTTTTATACAATACTAAAAAAAGACTCATTGGTAATATAATTGAAGGACCTTTTAATGAGCCCTAAAACTCTATTAGCTTTTGCAGCTGCATTGCTAATGTGCTGAAAATGACAATTTGTTTGTAAATAATATACCTAGGTCTTTTGCCTCTAACACTGTTTCAATTTTTTCTCCATTCATATTGTAATCATAACAGGGGTTTTTTGTCCCAAAGTGCATCACCTTACATTTTTTGCTATTAAAGCAAAGTAACCACTCTTTGGACCATGAATCTAATTTTAAATCATTTTAGTCATTTTTAACACAATCATAGTCTACCAAGGAGAGTATTGGATAAAAACCATTTGTATTGTCAGGAAAGATTTTATTTTTTGCTGTCAGCATACCAGGCAAATCATTAACAAAGACTAAAAGTAAGACAGGTCCTAAGACCGAGCCTTGAAGGACACCACTTGTTACTCTCAATAAAGATGACTTGTTACCATTGACACACACACATTGTTTCCTGCCTCTAAGAAAGTATTCAATCCAGTAATTAAGTTTTCCTACTATGCCATACTTATTAAGCTTATAAATCGATCTAGTGCCTGAGTCGAAAGCTTTACGGTAGTCTAAATACAAAGTGTCAAATGGTAAACCCTCATCGTATAACCTTGTCCATTCCACTAGGGTAGACAACAAGTTGGTAAGACATGGCCTTGACTTATGGAAGCCATGCTGTCCATCGCAAAAGATATTATTATTCTCAAGAAATTGAACAATTTTCTCTTTAACTATTTTCTCTAAGAGTTTACACACTTGAGACGTAAGACTAATAGGTCTGTAGTTCTCTGATAAACATTTCTCACATTTTTAAAAAAATTGGAGTTACATTGGCTATCTTCCACATTGTGGGCAACAATCTGCTAACAAGTAATTGTCTGAAAATGCTATACAAAGGTAGGCACAATTCATTTGCAAGTTCCCTTAGCACCCTAGGGTGCACATCATCAGGGCCCATAGCCTTATTAGGATAAACATTCAATAGTAACTTTTTGACACCTCAGGAGTAACTGGAACATCATCAATACTAGTATCACTTGGTACACCCAGAAAATTGAAAGGCTCAGGAGCCTCTCTGTCAAAAACACAGTGTACAAAATCATTAAAATAGATCAATTCCTTGTCATCCTCTTTTACATATACAGACTGAAAGAATTTGTTCAATTCATCTGCTGTCTCGAGGTCATTACTTGCTGCAAGTCCATCCCTACCTTTTACTCGTAGTACTGGAAATCTATTCTTGATTTTACTGTTTATGTACATATAGAATGTTTTAGAGTTTTTGCATGTTTTTTTACACAAATTATTCTCATACTCTCTTTTAATCCTCCTCAAACTTTTGGCTACTCTATTTCTTACTTGAACATAGGCTTGATACCTGGTAAAAGAACATGTTTCTTTATACCTTACCCATGCGTAATATTTCCTCCTAACTGCTCGTCTAGCTTTTACATTGAACCATGGTGGGTTGATTCTATTTCCATTTGTAATCTTAATCTTAGGTACACTTTCATGAACCGCTTCAAATATTTTTTCTTGAAAATAAGTCCAAGAAATTTCTACATTACTACAATCAGTGACAGTGGACCAATTTACGTTTGACACCATCTCTCTCAACTTATTATAATCTGTTTTCTGATAATCATACCTAAACAACTAATTTACAGATATTCTTTCCATGCTTACTTGGTAGTCCCAAACTAAAACACAGCGGTCCCCTTTACCTAGAGGAATCCTTATTTCAATATTAGATACATTAGACTCGCTAGAGGATATACCTAAATCTGGACAGTTTGGGGTATCATGCCCCCTTTGTCTAGTAGGTTCATATATATATATATATATATATATATATATATATATATATATATATATATATATATATATATATATATATATGCTGATACAAGAATAAATCATTCATTTTGTCAAAAAATACATGTGAAAAAGAAATAATGCAATCACTTCCATAATTATCCTTCCACACTATAAATTGAAATTTGAATGTAAATTGAAATCTCCATTTATCAATATTTTACCATTGCTCAACTTTGTGGCTAGTTCAATTTGTTCAATCAAATTGGTGTTGAGTGTAACATCACCATCACCTTTTCTATACACTACTCCTAAAATATTATCAGGAGTGTTCACACTTTTTAACCGTAACCATAGAGTGTCCTTTACATTCGTAACATTTAGTTCCTCACAGGGTTCAACAAATAAATATTCTTTAACATAAAATAAAATACCTCCTCTAACATCATTAGTATCTCTCCTATAAACACTAAATCCAGGTATATTAATATATGCATTGTCAATTTCCTCTTTTAACCATGTTTCACTACCAAATATGTGCTGTGATCCTATGTAGAGTTGCGAGGTCTTGTGTTTTGTCTCAGATCTTACAACTTTACAGTTCCTGATTACGAAGTTGGTCTCTCCATTGTCTTTTCTACATTTGAGTTCAACTCTGGCTTCTTGACTATGTTGGCGTTGTAGACTGGTGAGATCCGGATTGATGTAGACCCTTCGTTGCCATCCTCCCTCCACCTTCCTCAGGTAGCTGGCACTATCAAGAAGCCTCTTCTTCACTTTGCGGTCACATAGCTTGACACACAACATAAGAGGTTTACCGTCCTCCTTTCTGGCACCAATATGGAAGGCATTTACAACATCTGCCTCCTGTATCTTTAGATCTTTGTGTACCAGTTTTAATTGAGTGAGTTTCTTGAGGTTGTGATTTTTCCTATCAGCCGTTGAGGTATCTCTCATCTCCCCTGCATCATCCTCGATCTCCTGGGGTGGGTTCTAGGACACCGTGTATAATAATATTGAGTGGGCGTTTCTCCAGCTCAGACTGTTCTTCCATGTATCTCATCACTTGATGTTCAATCATCTTCTCGATGTTTCTGGAGTATTCTAGTGCTGCCAAACGTTGTTTGACCTCAGCCAGATCTCTGTAGCCCTTTCCATAACTACCAGGGGTTTTCAGAATGTTCCTGTCACAACTTTTACAGAACCATCTCACAATCCCTCTCATTCTAAAGTCAATAAGGGCTTGATATTGGTGGTCATTCATATTACAGCAAGCGACGAAGTGAAACCATTTAAGGCATGACTCACACTGCATGCTCTTGTCTATGTCTCCAATGGCTTTGGTACATTTCCCACACGGTATATCCTCACCTTCTGGAACTGTTATACTGTCCATTTCATCTTCAGAATCATCTGCTCTGTTGTTTCTTGCATCGTTAACAAGAGTTCCTCTACGTCCGATTCCATTTTGTTTGGCAGTTCCTTGGGTCGCGGCAAATGCCGTCTTTATTCAGCCTTCGAGCCTTCCCTTTCTTGCAACGAACACACGTACCCTTTCTGTCTCCGATCATCTCCTCGTCCGCCCCTCTAAATTAACCAGGCCAATCAATGTGGGTTTTACTCCGGTACTGTGTAGATGCACTAACACGCTAACGCACTAATAATCAAAGCGGTTCACCACATACATGCTGGCAAACAAGTACATGGACAGCTCAGTGCCAAAGGGAGGAGTACCACGAGTCTCAGGATGCCTTGAACACACCAGTGTGCTGACACAGCTCATTAAAGAAGCCAAGGCAAACAAAGGAGATTTGACGGTCTTGTGATTGAATTTGGCCAACGCGTATGGAACAGTTCCCCACAAGCTTGTAGACCTAACACTAAAGAAGTACCATGTACCTGAGAAGGTTTAACAGATACTAAGACACTATTTTGACAAATTCAAGATGCATTTCACTGTGTGAGACAATACAACATCATGGCAATGCCTCGAGGTAGGAATAGTTACTGGTTGTACTATTTCCATCATTCTCTTCTCTAAAGTAATGAACCTGGTGGTGAAAACAGAAGAGAAAATGAGCCACAGCCCAGTAACCATCTCCGGAGTTTGCCAGCCACCCACAAGAGCCTTCATGGATTACATGACGATAACGGCGAAGTCAGTTCCAGAAGGAAGATGGATGTTAGAAGACTTGGAAAGGCTGGGCAATGATGAAGTTTAAGCCTGCAAGGTCTGGGATTTTAGTCCTGAAGAGAGGGAAAGTGCAGGACAGATTCCAATTCAGAATCAATGGGGAACTTGTCCCTACAGTGACCAAGCAGCCAGTGAAGAGCCTAGGCAAGTGGTTCAGGAGTTCTCTTAATGACAAGGACAGTGTGAAGGAGATGCGGCAGCAGGATGACTGGATGAATGCCATGGACAAGAGTGGATTGCCAGGGAAGTACAAGGCTTGGATCTGCCAGCATGGAGCACTGCCCAGATTACTGTGGCCTCTTCTGGTGTACAACGTCCCGATATCGACCGTCGAAGCTATGGAGAAGAGATTGAGTGGCTACATCAGAAGATGGCTTGGAGTTCCAAGAAGCTTCTCCAGCATTGGCCTGTACAGCACTGGCAGCAAGCTGTAACTTCCACTTTCCTCTGTAACAGAAGAGTTCAAGGTCACCAAAGTTAGGCAGGTTATGATGTTACGAGACAGCGCAGATGAGAAAGTTAGTAGAGCCCAGGTGGAGGTCAACACTGGTGGGAAGTGGAAGGTCTAAATCAACACAGACATCATAAAACACATACACGCAGGAAGAAAGACATGGAGAATTAATTTCCACTCATATATGAGGAGAGCAGCCAGGTCAGCTCAGTTACATCTGGCCTAGGTACTCTGAGCTAAGTCCGGCTGAGAGCCTCTTTTATTTCAAAAGGGATGGTCCCTAGTTACATATGTCTTAAACAGCAGTTATTCTATGTTAGCCTTTCACATATAAAATGGAACATTGCTATTCTATTTCACGCCTTCCAGCAGTCGGCGAGACATCCAGTTGTCTGGTCGTTGCACCATAGCTCATCTGCGGTTAGGCAACTTCCTAAAAAACAACTTCAGCAAGAGTTTCAACACTCACACACATACACATATGACATTTAAAAGAGAGAAGCTGTGATCAGTTATATGTACAATTATTCTAACAGCAGACAAGGCTGTAAAAGATGCAGAATTCAGGCTCAGACACAGTGACATAGTGGGGACAACAATTACGAGCAGGTTAGGGCTAGGATGTGTAACCAGAGCAAGCTGGAGGGCAGCATCAAATGCAGAGAAGAGGAAGATGGTCGAGAGTGAGGTTCGGTTCACAGAGGAAGAGACAAGACAAGCGGCAGCCGTTCTGATAAAAAAGCAGGGTAGTTGGTTGAGATGGGAAAGGATCCAGTCAAGCAGGGTGTCTTGGAGCGTCATGTAGAAGATGGACCACCAGAGAATTGGATTTCTCCTATGCTCTGTTCATGATGTACTGCCTACACCAGTCAACCTCAGAACCTGGAAGCTCACTTGAAGACCCTACCTGCAAGGTATGCAGTAGGCCAGCAAACCTGGAACACATTCTATCTTTTTGCAGAGCGGCACTGACGGATGGAAGATACCGAAGGCAACATGACAAGATCTTTGGCAAGATTGCGGCCAGCCTAGATGTGGCACGGACAAAGAAGCCAACAGCTCAGACGAAGCTGACTTTCATCAACTTTGTCAGAGAGGGGGGAGCAGCATCCACTAATAAGGGGTCTACAGACACTGGTCTTCTGGCAACAGTCGGAGACTGGGAACTGCAGGTAGATCTCAAGAAGCAGCTGAGATTCCCACCAGAAGTCGCCAATACTACTTTGCGTCCCGACGTGCTGTTGCTGTCAAAAGCCACGAAAAAGATAGTGCTTATTGAACTGACAGTGCCATGGAATGAGAATGAAAGAGGCACACGAGAGAAAGAAGGCCAAATATGAACCGCTATTGGATGAGTGCCGACAGAGAGGATGGAAGACCTGGAACCTCCCTGTCGAGGTTGGCAGTCAGGGTTTCGCCGGGCAGTCACTCTGGAGAGCCTACGGAGTACTTGGCATCATGGGCATGACAAGGAAACGGGCGATAAAAGATGTCTGCAGAATCAGCCTCACAATGGCTTTGGCAGAAAAGAGATCAGCAGTGGACAGCTAACCAGTCTCTGGCTGAGGACTGATCACCCAAGGCTGGCACATCTTTGGAGGATGTCGTGGACAGTGCTGAAACATCTGATGAAAGAGAATTCCACCTGATGAAGAGACTGGTGCATGGTTTCACCCCATTGTTTCAAAGTAAAGTCTCAGTTCAGCAAGTGGCAAGAAAAAATAAATGTCAGTCTGCATGTCTGTATTTTTATCTTTGTTCTTATCGAGCTATGCAAGAAAATAACTCTGGATACTAGGAATGGTGACTCTGTGAGGTGCGAGCTGTATAAATAGCCAGCTAGGTGGAACATCATGAAAAAATATTTGCTTAGTTTGTGGCTTGATAGCAATGAGGCTCTTGTACAACACTTTTTTCTGCATTTTTCCTGCTAAGTCAGGGGTCAGGAACCTGTGGCTCGCGAGCCAAATGTGGCTCTTATGGTGACTGTATCTGGCTCTCAGATAAAACAGGTGGCCTTTCTTAACAGAATAACGAATACATAATTTCACTGTCATTTAAATAAAAATACAAAAAAAGCCATCAAATAAAACAAAAACAGATGAATAAATCTCACACATTTAAATCTATAAATCTATTTTCAATGCCACATCACTGTGGCACGCAGTGGAGAGCCAATCCTTTCTGTACGCCAGTATGTAGCTGGGTCTGATAACTTGAAACTCTAATTCTATTGGTTATGATAACAGCCACAGACTGCACATGTTGTTTTTGAGTAAAGAGGTACATTTCTTTGTTTTTCATCAGCTCATTTGCACGAAGCCAAGTACAGCTGGCAAGTGAACGCAAATGGACAGACATGGAAAAACTTCAACCCGCAGACCCAGCTGATTGCCAAAACTTGGGAGGCGCTTCCTGTCACATAAACACTGCAGTTTATGTCGTATTGACCATGTTGGCTCTACATGCGCATGCAAGCAGTCTTCACACCTGATAAACATCAAGCTGCAGTCACGTTTAACAGATGGAAGCCTAAACACCTGAATGAAGCTGAACCTCACCCCTTATCAACCAGACTACAAAGCCATCAGCAAAATAATGCAGCACCAGAAGTCACATTGATAGTAAGAAGTACTTTTCTTATTAATAAATAACTTCATTATGACAATGTCATTTAAAATAAGTTCAGAGTCTTATTATACTCTCAAATTGTTGGTCTTCTTTTTCAATTTAGTTGTATTCAGTATATGTATATATATATATATACACACACACTAGTCCTTCTCAAAAAATTTGCATATTGTGATAAAGTTCATTATTTTCTGTAATGTACTGATAAAAATTACACTTTGATATATTTTAGATTCATTACACACAACTGAAGTAGTTCAATCCTTTTATTCTCTTAATATTGATAATTTTGGCAAAAAAGTAAAGAAAAAAAACAAAAAACCCTATCTCAAAAAAATTAGCATATTTCATCCGACCAATAAAAAAAGTGTTTTAATACAAAAAAGTCAACCTTCAAATAATTATGTTCAGTTATGCACTCAATACTTGGTCAGGAATCCTTTTGCAGAAATGACTGCTTGAATGCGGCGTGGCATGGAGGCAATCAGCCTGTGGCACTGCTGAGGTGTTATAGAGGCCCAGGATGCTTCGATAGCGGCCTTAAGCTCATCCACAGTGTTGTGTCTGGTGTCTCTCAACTTTCTCTTCACAATATCCCACAGATTCTCTATAGGGTTCAGGTCAGGAGAGTTGGCAGGCCAATTGAGCACAGTAATACCATGGTCAGTAAACCATTTACCAGTAGTTTTTGGCACTGTGAGCAGGGCCCAGGTCGTGCTGAAAAATGAAAATCTTCATCTCCGTAAAGCTTTTCAGCAGATGGAAGCATGAAGTGCTCCAAAATCTCTTGATAGCTAGCTGCATTGACCCTGCCCTTGATAAAACAGTGGATGAACATCAGCAGCTGACATGGCACCCCAGACCATCACTGACTGTCGGTACTTGACACTGGACTTCAGGCATTTGGGCATTTCCTTCTCCCCAGTCTTCCTCCAGACTCTGGCACTTTGATTTCCAAATGACATGCAAAATTTGCTTTCATCCAAAAAAAGTATTTTGGACCACTGAGCAACAGTCCAGTGCTGCTTCTCTGTAGCCCAGGTCAGGCGCTTCTGCCGCTGTTTCTGGTTCAAAAGTGGCTTGACCTGGGGAATGTGGCACCTGTAGCCCAGTCCACTGCTTCCACAGGTCCCCCAAGGTCTGGAATCGGCCCTTCTCCACGATCGTCCTCAGGGTCCGGTCACCTCTTTTGGTTGTGCAGCGTTTTCTGCCACACTTTTTCCTTCCCAAAGACGTCCCACTGAGGTGGCTTGATACAGCACTCTGCGAACAGCCTATTCGCTCAGAGATTTCTTTCTGTGTCTTACCCTCTTGCTTGAGGTTGTCAATGATGGCCTTCTGGACAGCAGTCAGGTCGGCAGTCTTACCCATGATTGCGGTTTAGAGTACCTTTTCATGATATGCTAATTTTTTTTAGATAAATTTTAATAATTGGAATTTTGGGTTTTCGTGAGCTGTATGCCAAGATCATCAGTATTAAAACAATAAAAGACCTGAAATATTTCAATTGGTGTGCAATGAATCTAAAATATATGAAAGTTTAATTTTTATCAGTACATTACAGAAAATAATGAACTTTATCACAATATGCTAATTTTTTTAGGACTAGTATATTATACTGTATATGGCTCTCAGAGGATTAGTTTTTAAAATATGTTTTTTTTTTCTCTTTCTCTTAGTCAGAAAGGTTCCCGACCCCTGTGCTAGGTGATTTTGATTAACTTTGTTTGAATGGAAAAATTGTTAGTGTGCTGACCATGTATGTCTTCCATATATGCTACAAATGGCTGTAACGGACTCAATGGGTTGAAGTAGGATTGAATTTATTGTATTTCCCCTGATTTCCCGCCTGACTACCATTACTAATCCACTTGATTCTAAGCTAAATGTCCTTAGAAAAAACAAAAACTCAAATGTCGATCAAACGTCCAAACATACAGAAAATTATATTCAGCATTTTGACTCTCTCTCTGTGTCCTCAGCTGCCATGCATTACACACAAACCCCTGCAGGACTTAAATCCGATCTCGCAACTATGCAATTCCCCTATTCACAGAGGCATGTTGCCAAGGCAGCAACACTAACACCATCCCCATTTTGTCTTCAGCCAATCAATAGCATGGTGCTCCTGTCTAGTTGCTGATTGGATGTACTAGTGCTGTGTGGCTCACTTTGAGAAATGTTCTTAGTTTCCCCATCTCCGGACTCAAGGCTATGTATGAACACTGGACATTTTTTCCAAGATCTAGTGGTCCATATGAGGAGATAATCAGTAAATGTTACAAAAATCTTAGAATCAAATTAATTCAAAATGAGAAATAATAGATTAGAAGATATTTTGGGGCAGTGGTGGCCTAGTGTTAAAGGACGCTGGATCGCTGATGCTAAGGTTGGGGGTTCAAGTCCCACTCTCCACAAGGTTGTCACTGTTCCTGCAGCGCAGTTAACAGGGTTATCAAAGGCCGGCCATGTCTCTCACTGTCTATGGTGAGAGGTTCATGTAAAAGAACCATTGCTGACTTTCATCAAGAGGAGCTGCAAAGCCGTCAGCGTGTCTCTGTCCCTTGCTAAAGGATTGTGTCAGGAAGGGCATCCGACGTAAAAAAACCTATGCCAAATCAAATATGCGAATCAGATGATTCGTTGTGGAGACCCCTGAAAAAGTGAGAAAGCCAAAAGGAAAAGAAGATTACAAGATATTTCAAAACTCATATAGCTTACATTGTAGCTACTGTCACGGTCCCATACATGTCAGCTAACATAAAGGAATACTGCATTCCCAACACTGGGTCTGTGACAGTTTTTTAAAGTATGGAAAATTTATCATCACCGCTTTATGAATCCTTCCCTTTCTTAGTCCCCCACCCCCAAGGTCATCATTATGCTCAGGCTAGATATGCTACTTTATATTTATATATATATATATATATATATATATATATATATATATATATATATATAGTGAGTTGTTGTTTTTGTTTTTTTTTAGTTATTATCACCCGCATGCTTTTTCTTCGTTTCTGTCTCTCCCTCTTGCTCTATAGAGGGGTTCCACCTTTCTCCTATCCATTCCCCTGCATTCTCCCCTCTACCACACACACACACACACACACACACACACACACACACACAGCTCATCCATAATGCACAGAGGAACAGGAACTTTGATCTTCTGGCTGACTCCCCTCGGAGGCAGCAGCAAAGGAGAAATCCAGAAATAACAGCATGGAGCACAAAAAAGAGTAAGGAACAAAGTGTGTGTATGTGTGTGCACGTGCACACATGCATGTATGTGAGCAATAGGCAGCAGAAGAGAAGTGTTTCATGTTTCATATAGTCTGAGAATGGAGACTCAACTCTTTTTAATAGCTCTAGTACCATCACACACAGAGGAAGGGGGGAGAGAAAGAGAGAGAGAGAGAGAGAGAGAGAGAGAGAAAGGGGCAAGGAAGGAAAAGATTTTCTTGGGGCGAGTCAAGCAACAAGGATTTTCTCTCTCTCACACACACACACACACACACACACACACTACACTTATGAGGATCTTCCATAAATAGTAATAATTTGTAATATTAAGCAAACACCTGACTATTGATCTGGCCATGTGATGCTGTACTAACACATCACTAAGAATAACCTTCCATCATCTTGGTCACCATAAGAAAATATTTTGTCACTTTTAGCAAAAATAACAGCAACATTAATTATTTGCCTCATGAGGGTCCGCAAAATGTCCCTACAATGACATGACTGGCAGATATCTCCAACCTTATGGTGACATTTTGTTCCCAATAAGCTGAAAAATCATAAGCTCATTTCCCCACCCCATCCCTTTCCAAACACACACACGGGTCTCACAGAAACATTTCATGGACATTTCAGAGACAGTAAATGTTCACAATGTGTGTTTTGGTCTATTATTGAATCCCATGGCTAATATGCTGCTTGTGCTCTAATCTGGGAGCCTGTTCAAGTGTGTGTGACGTTTTTTAATATGTTGGTGGGGTCCAAATATCCCCACAAGGATAGCAATATCTTGCAGTTTCGATTTTGTTGGGATGTTTGAGAGGTCCTTAAAATGAAAAAATCTTCAATAAACTAGAAATGCATTCAGAGAGCACATACCTCCACCAAGGTAGTACAATTCACGCTAGCCTTTATTGCCAGTTTATGTAGCATTATGATGCCCCCTTGTGGCTTGTTCTGCAATTATGATTGAGCTCTTTTTTTCCCCTCGCCCTTCATTCTGGGTAATTTCCACCTCCTGAATTCAATAGTTTTTGAGTTAGTGATCAAAGATGTACAGACAGACAGATACACAAAACCAATCTGATATGTGTGTGTGTGCTTGGGACATGTAGCATAACGATGAATTCCTGTGCAGTTTTATGTGTTGCAGCATGTGTATGTGTGGTTGTTGTGTAAGCTGAAGCAGTGCAGATGGGTCCAAATGGCTGTGAGTATGTTTATATGCAATGGTGCTGGAAAGACTCTAAGCCGGTGTGTTTTGTATCGCCTGTATACTACAAGCAATAGTGCTTCCTGATGTATGCAGCACAATCAATGGCCTCAGAAAGGCACAGGATGATACAGCCGTTGAAGCCTGCTATGAATCTGTTCGGCCGCCGTCCTGCCTCATTAAGCCATGCTGCTCATTGAGTGCCATCGCTTGTCTCTTCTTCAGGTCTACCCACCCGAAAACATGTTTACAAGTACATGATATCACAAGTTATTTGCAATGCTTCTAGGCAGCCTCTTTTTTTTCTCTACTCCTGACCCACATGCCTTTCGTTTTAAAAGAATAGTCTCCCGGAGTAACCTGTATCAAAAAGATTTAATTAAAATCCTTGATTGAAAATTGCATGTTATGTTGCTGGGTCAGCTCTGTGCCTGCCCAGAAGGACTAAACGCGGTGCAACGAATATAATGAATGCTTTTTAAGGCTCTGTATTCTTTGTTAATGGCGCCATCATGTGGCCACATACGGTAAACAAGTGAGGTTGTACATTATACTGTATTTTCAACCAATTAAATAATTATTTTTGAAGTAACTGCTACATACTCGATTAATTTTATGATTACTTATTTATTCATTTTCCAAACTGGTGAATGTGACTAGGGTCACGGGGAGGTTGGAGCCAGCCCATTTTTGTCATCTCTGGTTGAAGGTGGCTTACACTCTGAATAGCTCATCCATCCATTACAGAATATGTCTTTGGATTGTGGGAGAAAACCCAAGTCCCCAGGAGAAAGCCACACAACCTCCATACAGAAAAGTCCTCACCAAGCCAGGAGCTCAAACCAAGTCTTGCTGTGAGGGTCAAAGATTAGTAGAGAATCCTCCTGAGGTTGAAAAATTCAGTATCAGAGCAGAATCGTGTGGTGAATCAAAAAAAAAAAAAAAAATAGCTTAACAGATGACTCCAGATCTGTAAATTCTCCTCAAGGGTTTAAAAGGTAAAAAAACAATCTCAGAAGAAAGCAAAAGAGTTGAATCATCATATGCACCACAGTGCAGGTTTCAAATATATCAAGCAGTCAACTCAGAACTTGGTTTGAGGAAAAAATCTTAAAGAAAAAAAAAAAAGTTTAAATTAGCACCAAGCATTTTAAAGCCTCACAAGATATTTCAAAACCTTCAAGAGTCAGCAGAGCATCAAGAAACTTCTAAAGTATACAAGACTGAGTAGAACCTGTACATGAGACTTCAAAGGTCAAGGTTTGAATAAATACACATAATCAAGTCTATATAATGTAATATAATAATAATCTTGCTATAAAGGACTCAGAGGTTTGTTTCACATAAGAAAAGCCTGTGAGTTCTTCCATGAGCATTGTGCAACTGAGGAACTGAAATATGCTGGTGGACTTTCAACTCCTCAGGATTTCAAGCTGAAAAAGATAGAACTTTATGACAAGCTTGACTTTAACCACAAGTGTCCACAATGGGGTGTTACTGAATTTTTCAAGCAATGCGTCTTTTATCATGTATTTATTTGCGCATAGGATTTGCTTGTAGTTCTGAAAGAATTATGGCTGAACAAGAGTGTAACTACAAACACTGAAAATAAAAAGACTAGTCAGTGTTTACAAATTAAGCAATTCCATTTAACTTTTAATATTTTTACTAAGAAAGTGCAAGTTAATACTAACAAGATGGATTCACTCCTTGGCTAGAGCATATCTCAGCCGAGGCTGGGTGAAAGTGGGGTATGCCCTGAACCTTGCTGGAACATTGCAAGGCCAACACACACACACACACACACACACACACATACACATACATACAATATATATATATATATATATATATATATATATATATATATATATATATATATATATATATATATATATATATATACAGTGATATGAAAAAGTATCTGAACCTTTTGGAATTTCTCACATTCCTGCATAAAATCACCATCAAATGTGATCTGATCTTTGTCAAAATCACACAGACGAAAAAACAGTGTCTGCTTCAACTAAAACCACCCAAACATTTATAGGTTTTCATATTTTAATGAGGATAGCATGCAAACAATGACACAAGGGGGAGGAATAAGTAACTGAACTCTCTGCCTAAGGAGACTTAAAGAGCAATTGAAACCAATTTTTACCAAACAATTTAAGTCAGCTGTGTGCCCAATCACTGATGAGTAGCTTAAAGCTGCCCTGCCCACTATAAAACACACACCTGGTAAGAATTGTCTCGATGAGAAGCATTGTCTGATGTGCACCATGGCTCGCTTAAAAGAGCTGTCTGAAGACCTGCGATCAAGACTTGTTGATTTGTATAAAGCTGGGAAAGGATACAAAACCATCTCTAAACGTCTGGATGTTCATCAATCGACAGTCAGAGAAGTTGTCTACAAATGGAGAGAGTTTGGCAGTGTTGCTTCTCTCCCAAGGAGTGGCCGTCCACCAAAGATGACGCCAAGAGTTCAGTGCAGAATACTCAGAGAGGTAAAAAAAAAAAAAAAAACCCAGAGTGTCTGCTAAAGACTTACAGAAATCACTGGCACAGTCCAATATCTCTGTGCACACATCAACTACATGTAAAACAATGGCTAAGAATGGTGTTCATGGGAGGACTCCAAGGGGGAAGCCACTGCTGTCTAAAAAAACATTGTTGCTCTTTTAATGTTCTCAAGAAGGCACTTGGACACTCCACAGAAGTTTTGTCAAAATATTTTGTGGACTGATGAAACCAAAGTTGAATTGTTTGGGAGGAACACACAACGTCATGTGTGGAGGAAAAATGCAACAGCTCACCAACATCAACACCTCATCCCCACCGTGAAGCATGGTGGAGGGTGCATCATGGTTTGGGGCTGTTTTGCTGCCTCGGGGCCTGGACAACTTGCAATCATTAATAGAAAAATGAATTCAAAAGTTTATCAGGATGTTTTGCAGGAAAACCTGAGGCCGTCTGTCAGACAGTTGAAGCTAAAAAGGGGATGCATGCTGCAACAACACAATGATCCAAAACACAGAAATAAATCAACTTCAGAATGGTTTCAGAAGAACAAAATACATGTTCTGGAGTGGCCAAGTCAAAGTCCAGACTTGAACCCCATTGAGATGCTGTGGCATGACCTCAAGACAGCGATTCATGCCAGACATCCCAGGAATCTGCCTGAACTACAGCAGTTTTGTAAAGAAGAATGGGCCAAGATTAGTCCTGATTGATGTGCCAGACTGATCTGCAGCTACAGGAAGCGTCTGGTTGAAGTTATTGCTGCCAAAGGGGGGGGGCACAAAATATTAAATGTGATGGTTATTCCTCCCCCTTCTGTCATTGTTTGCATTCTATCCTCAATAAAATATGAAAACCTATACATGTTTGGGTGGTTTTAGTTAAAGCAGACACTGTTTTTTTCATCTGTGTGATTTTGACAAAGATCAGATCACATTTGATGGTGATTTTATGCAGAAATGTAAGAAATTCCAAAAGGTTCAGATACTTTTTCATACCACTGTATACAGCCGGCCCCCTACTTAAGAAACCCTCTGGGTCAGAAAACTCCAGGTTATGAAAAACATTTTCCTAAATTTTCATCCTCTTTTTACGAAAACACCCTCTTTTTACGAAAAGCGCCAAACGCGCCGTTCAAAAATTCAAACGCTCTATTCAAATTTCAAACCATGCGCAAGTTGCTCTCTCATTTGTTTTCTCCCAACATCCTGCCCCGCTGGCCTCCCATTGGCCAGGAGGCAGCTGATCTGTACCCATACTTCCTGTTTGTCACACGTGTGAGAGAGGAGAGTTCAACAGGAATGTTGGCTTGTGAGTTATTTTTGAGAGATGATTGCAGTGTTATATTTCGTTATCCATCATGGACCCGGAAAAATGCAGCCGTGAGGGAAGGGCACAAGCCAGTGTCTCTCTCTCACACCGGTCCCAAGCCCGGATAAATGCAGAGGGTTGCGTCAGCAAGGCATCTGGCGTAAAACAAATGCCAAATAAAATATGTGCGAAACAACAAAAAAATTTATACGGGATCAATCGAGGTCCCCACATATCATATTATATGCGCGAATGAGCAACTGGAAGTAAAATACTATGTATCTTTTACATGCTTTAAAATATGCTTCTTAAACACATTCTATAGACAGTCTTACTCATTAATACAGTATTAATGTAGTAAAATGTAGTAATGATTAAGAAAAACTGTTAAATTTTTATTGTTATATTTATTGATGATAAAATATAAACATTATATAGCATATACTGTTGTAAAGAGAGATTTTCTTTCGGCTTTTCTATTTATCAGGGGTCACCACAGCGAATGATTCACACATTTGATTTGGCATAGGTTTTTACGTCAAATGCCCTTCCTGACACAACCTTTTAGCAAGGGACAGAAATACGCTGACGGCTTTGCAGCCTACTCTTTGTGAAAGTCAGCAATGGTTCTTTTACATGCCTCTCACCATAGACAGCGAGAGACATGGCCCACTTTTGATAATCCAGTTAGTTGCACTGGAGCACATATACTGTTGTAAAGAACTAGTATTAAAGTCTTTTTCAATTATTATTCCAGTGCAGTACCTAAGTTAATGGTTAGAATGTTTGTGTATGAGAGTTTATGTTCTGTAGCATGTTTAACAAACAATACCAAAAGGATAAACTTTATTCCGCTTCATGTCCTTTTACGTTGAACGTGACGTCTCCAAGATGGCGTTGCCTAGAGGGTGACGTCGTGGAGTTCTCAGAGTCAAATTGTTTCTTTGTTTGTTTTAATTTGTTTTATTTGTCATTTTATTTGTTCATGTTTTGCACTATGCTCGTCTATTACCAAATGACCCTACTACAGCTATGAGATCGGAGTCTTTGGGCGTATATAACTGAACACGCTCAACTCCTTTCCTGAGCTAATATGCTATGATAGCTCAATGCTAGCCGCGCCCCGGCTAACAATAAGCCCAGTCACGAAGGGGCTGAATGACGACTCCAGCGCTTGGGATCGCAGGGGATGAAGCCTGTGTAGCCGGCTTGGTGCAATCGCCTTGTCAGGTTTTATATATATATATATTTCATTTTATTTCAGATTCATTTTCTTAAGTAGAGGGCCGACTGTAAATATATATATATATATATATTTATAGTCGGCCCTCTACTTAAGAAAATGAATCCATTCCAGTGCCTTTTTCATAACCTGGGTTTTTCGTAAGTAGAGGTGCATTTTACATGTAAAACATGTGATTTGTTCCAAGGCTCCCAAGACTACTCCATAAACCCTTTAAAAATTATAAAAGTACACCAATTTTGTATGAAATGTGTTAAAAGTAAAAGAAAATTATTTCTTTTTTTTTTTTACATCTCTTGAAACACCCATGCGACACTTTAAAGTCTGGGGGTTGATGGTCTGAAGAACCCTCACCCCCACCCTCCTTCACGAGGTCCTTTAAATATGGCAGTTGCTTTTTCCGAAATAAACGCCTCCATCACTGTATCTCTGCTTTTAAAGTCTCCTTCTGCTTCAATATCGTCCCGATTGTAGAGGGGTTTCAGCCATACTCCTTTGCAATTTCGCTCAACCGCATCCCACTTTCATTTTTTTTATTATCTCCTGCTTCTCTTCGATTGATAACAGAGCCCGCTTCTTCTTTACGGTGTCACCGGGAATCACTTTCTTGGGGTCCATGATGGATCACGAAATATAACGCTGCAATGATTACTCTCAAAAACCTCTCGAGCCAACAGTCCTGTTCAACTCTCCTTCACGCGTGTGACAAACAGGAAGTATGGGTACAGTTCAGCTCCCTCCTGGCCAATGGGAGGCCAGCGGGGCGGGATGTTGGGAGACAGCCAATGAGAGAGCAACTGAAGTATTGTTTGAATGGCGCATTTGAATTTTTGAATGGCGCATTTGGTGCTTTTCGTAAGAAGAGGTTGTTTCATATACAGAGGGTGAAAATTTAGGAAAATGTTTTTTGTAACTTGGATTATTCATATTCAGAGGTTTTCGTAAGTAGAGGGCCGGCTGTATATGTATGTATGTATGTACAGTGTGTATATAATACACACACACACACACACACACACACATATATATATATATATATATATATATATATATATATATATATATATATATATATATACACACAAACACACACACACACACACACACACAATTAAAGGCTATGTCTTTGGACAGTGTCATGAAATTCAATAATTACCTTTCCTTTGAGCGAAGCTAGATGTCCTAGATAAATGTCCTGGATGTAATCCATTCAACTGCAGAGCCTTATCCATCACTTACATTTGTGCTTGTTTCTGGTGTTGGAACCAAAACCTCTCCTCCCTCCAATTTCCCTTCTTGTCATAATGGAGGCGACAAGTGAAGAGTTCCAAACAGATGCTGAAGGACAAACCTTCTGAAATCATTATAATATGCGGATATAATCATTATATGCCTCTCTGTGTTCTATATAGCCCTTACAAGAGGCCAAATTTCCCCCTTATACCTGGTCTTGAAACCTTTGCCTGTATTTCTTTATACAATCCATTGCGATGTGTTAAGTGCTTTTTTCATGCTTTAACATTTAAAAATACATTAATTTCTGAAATAACCCTGGATACTGAAATATGGGAAAACTGTATGACTGGGCCCACAGTCCAAAGAAATGCAAAACAGACTAAATGGCTGTTCTCAGTTGTATCAAGGTGTGAATGTTTGTGTTGGCCATGTGATGTTCTGGCGAGCAGTTTCAGCTGAGACAGGCACTAACTGGCACACGATGCTATTGAATTAAGTGGTTCAGCCACTGAGTGAACTGCCCATCAAAGACTTAAGATTACACTTTCCTCTCAGAGATGTGACATTTGATGTATACTCTAGCTCAAAGACTTGAGATCTGACCTGGTCTTACCCCTTAGAGAATTAAAACTGGGCTTACCCTTTAGAGACCGGAGACTAGACTTAAACATTTTGCAATAAATAAATAGATAAACACACAAATTTTATAAAAGCTTGTCTGGTATCCAGTTTGATAAATTTTATCAAAGCTCATTTAATGAGCTCCATTGTAAATTAGATAAATACTGAAAGTGTCATTGGATCCACCGTCACCCCAATCTATTTAAAAATGGTTTACTGCAGGACAGACTATAAATGTAGTTATGAATAAGAATTTGACTGCTATAAAGACATGTTTAAAGAGATACCACAATCAATTTATTCTGAGCATTTGCTTTCTATAAAATTACAATCCTTTCAGAAAATGTTTCATTAAATGATAACTTTCACTGTATTAAAAAAACCTGAATAAATGCATCTGAAAATGACTAGATAGAGTACGTAGACTTGGTAATTTTGCGTTCAGTTCTTTCAGTAGATGATGTACAGTCGGCCCCCGTTTTTCACAATGGTTTAGTTTCGGACCTTCCGCGAATCATGAAAATCCGTGAGTTATTGACGCAATTTTAAAACCGTATGTATGATATTAGATGCATGAAAATCTGCTTGTTAAACCCATTCTTACTCTTTAATACAGTAATAATGTAGTAATGATGAAGTAAAAGCTTTTTAATTTTGTACTGTGATAATATTTATGAATCAATAAAGCGGTTAGGCTATTTACCAGAAGCTAGAGAAGATGCAGGTATTTTAGTGACATCATAGGACTTAAATAATCATTAAAACACATGAAAATACCCTTAAATTCACAAGTCAAGAAATCACGATGATATGTGTGAAAAGGAGATGAGAAAGAAAAAGAAGAGGTGTACACATCATCTGCAACCAATCAGCAGGAGGGAGAAACAAACGCTCTCAGGCATTTGAATCATGTGCCAGTTACTTTTAGGTTTGCTACCAATCCGCGAGTATGTGGGGCGGAAGTGCTGAAATGCAAATGGTCAAGGGCCTACTGTACCGAGTGTTGACAAGCAAGATACACGTGTTCATGTGTAGTGAGAAATGTTGTGAAATCTTAAAGTACAATGTCAACTTGTCAGATGGAATAAATGTTAGGAAATTTAAACCCAGATGAAAGATACATGCTCAGAGATGCTTTTGAAGAATGCTCGTCTGTTGAAATGGAGTGTGGATGAGGTTGGTGTGTTTAGCTGGACAGACTCCATCAGATCACCTGACCTTGACTGTGGTTGTGGAAACGACCAGAGCGGGTGTTTTTTTGTAGTGATCTCTTTGATCCAGTTTTCTACAACATTGCCAAATGTAACGGAGCAAGCCACAAGGACAACAAAAAATATGGTAATTAGCAGATGGTGACAGTCCATCCACTTCTCTTCTGCTGGAAGGTAAAGTCCGTTGGGCTTTTTACACCCGAGTCATAGTGGCTCATTGGACCGGTGCTTATCCCCGGTTTCCCTAGTGTGAAGCAACTAGGAGTACTACAACTCCTGGATGGGATGCTTGTCCATCGCAGGTTAACTTCGGCTGGAGGGCAGGAATTAAACGCCTTTAGTTTTTTATTATTATAGTTTATTGTTCAACCTAAAGAGCAAAAATGATTCAGATGAACATTTGTCAAAAGCGTCATTGTTTAAGAGAGACTTGGCTTTAGCGATCATTTAAGAAAGTCAGCTAATACGTAATATGCACAGAAATATTGAATGAAGATTTATAACAGTTTATATAATGTAAAGTTTAATTGTGGTGACTAAAGTTACATGCAGAGAAGTTCAACTTCAGGGGGGAAAAAAAAAACACAATTGATGCACAGTGACTTGTGTTTGAGTTTATTACACCATACACCCATATATTGACAAAGTAATCTCAAAAATATAATTTAAACAAAATACATTAAAGAAAATCAAAATAAATTAAACTGCTTCCCCTGATTCAGGAAGACAAACATGTAGTAAATAAATCTATTTTTTAAATACAGAACCAGTCTGCGCCGAGTTATAATTTATATTTCTACATACATTTAGTAATTAACCCAAAAATGGGGGTTGGGGGGTGTTCAGGGGTTTGCTTGAACCTTTACCCCTTGTGTAAATTTTAATTACTTTGTACTTCATAAAATAAAATTGACATAATTTTATTACTGAAGTTGGCAAAAAAAGTGAAGTTTTAAAATTGACAAGAATATTAAAAAAAAAAAAAAAAAAAAGAATATCTGTAATACATTTAAATACTTTAAATTTTGTGATGTGCGGAATTTTATTACTAAATTGTCCAATCTCATTCCCTGTCTGGGAAAATTAAACATTATTATTATCATCAACAATAAAAAAAATTAAATAAAGTCATTACTTTTAATAATCAAGAGCAATAACCCACAGATTTCCACTTGTTTTTTTTAATCCAAAATGCCATTTTAAAGCTGTTTAAAACTAAAACGAATTTACTTTTTCGTTTAAAAAGTACAGAAAATATTATACTCTTTATCTTACATCTACACATTTTTTAAATAAATATGCTTACTTAAGAGCTTCTTGTGATTCAGTGTGGTTTTTATTGGGTCACAATTGTATTGAAAATAATGCATATTCCATTAGAGCAAAAGGGAGTGATAAAAGAAACTATTTTTGTAAAATTAACCTTCAGAATGTTTGCACAAGAAATGTGGGGTTTGTGAAAATCTTGATGATTTAGGAAAAAATTAATATCCCATAAGTGCTCTCGAGTCTGATTAAACATGCATATCATGAATGTGTGTGTGTGCCATGTGATGGTCTGGGCAAGCTGTTCAGAATGTAGACCACGTTCACCCAGTGTTGGTTGAGACAGATGCCAACCTCCACATAACCCTAATAGGATCATGCAGTCAGAGAGAGTGGAATAGGCTCGAGAATTGTTCAGGGTGTAACCCATGCCTCAGAATCAAAGTCAGACGAGATTGGCTCCAGCATCCCCAATGGCCCTGAGGGATAAGTGGTGTAAATAATTGATGGAAGCAACATTTAAAAAAGTCAATTCTTAGCCTGGAAGAAAAAGCAAAACTATTCCTCTTCGCCAACACATTGATGTCACATAACAGGCTCAGGCACATTTGGCATACTGTAGTTTCTTTTTTTGCCGTCACACTGGGGTTTATAGAACATTGTGTTTTCATGGTGCTTTTTTATTTTAGCATTCTGAGAGCAAGTTATCCAGTCTGAGAGTTGCTGTCATTTCTCATGGAGTTTGTTGTGTTTCGTACAATCAAGCTGAGCTTCTTAGGAACTGCTGCATTGATACCCTTTCTCATAGCATTTTTGCCAGAGGCTTTGGGATTTTTTTGTCCATTTTCCTCCTTTTTAGCAGCAAGATCAGGGAACTGTTTAATATACAAAGCTTTGGTGTACTGGAGTTCAGGCATGATGAGCCTTTTACAAAGACTGTACGTAGTGTTGTCCAATCCCGGCTGGAGATTATATCCCTGAATAACCGCTTTGCCATACTGGAACGGCTTTAAAGACAAATCAGTTACCTTACCTGGATGTATAGCTTTGCCCCCAACGAGGCAGGTTTTCTCCAGTACTGCCCTTATAGCCCTAAGACGCTGTACTTCCTCTTGTAGCTTAGCAGGTCCTAGCAATTTGTCTACTCTCTTCCAGAAGCTAGAGTTAAAGTGCTGGTATAGTCGCCAGTCCAAGGAGCTCCACTCCTTCACCTTCTCTGCCATTTCTGCACTCGGTGGTTTCCGCGCTTCCTCACTTCGACTGTTCAAACGGAATGATACAACATCTTCCAGTGTCCAACAAAGGGCATGCCTTAGCAACACCATCGACTCATCGAAGTACTCAGAGATCAGGATGAGATGAAAGTCTCTCTCAACCGCAGAAATTACAGCAGCAGCTCGTTTGTCCAGTTCTGCTTTGTCCGACACCGCCGAGTTATTAAAGCCGAAGTCGAAGGTGAGGATATTGCGGGCGTAATAATTAGTAGGTAAACTAGCATTGTAAGAATGGCCATTGTCAAGTAAAAATTCCTCGAGGGTCATGAAGTTGCGGAAAGCTGGGATTCCTTTGTAGTATATGAAGAGAGACTCCATCATGGACACTGGGTTGCGCAGGATAGAGAAATAAAACGAATCCAAGGGCATGACCTTTTTCACCTGAGAGACAGACATTATGTTTCACATATCACACATTATGCATTACTAATTTTATTGCAGAAATACGATGGATTTCTGATAAAATAAATTTGAACTAGTGACGAAATATACAGCAACAATGCACATACAAATGGTGTGCCCCCTAGAGGTACATGCATGTTGTTCTCTAGTCACAATTTAATATATTATTGATATTTACTATGCACTGCTATACTGGCTGTAATGCTAACTAGCTAACACAGCAGGAGTCCTGTCTAGTGGCCATGTAGATTCTCCCACAAAAATAATTTTTTTTTTTTTTTTACTTTTGGCGAAAAATAGACCAGAACTAGAATAAAATCTGAAAGGGTTTGTGATTGGCCATTTTTACTTTTGAGTGCAGCTTGTGTAATACAGCTGCGCTGTTGAATTAGGTCTCTTTTTTTTTTTTGGTCATATTTTTTATCTTGTAGAAATTTGTTTCCAAAGTAAAATGCATTATAAATGTATAATTATTATTAGCTAACATTAGCTAGCTTGGTACTCCCATTCTGCTCAATTGAACATCTACTCCCTGTGAATTAATTTTGCTGGGAGTTTTAAAATAAAATTAGTCCATTTTCACATTCAAGCATTCACAGTTTCTGACCTCAGGCCCTCGGAAGCGCATGTGGTTGCACATGATGTGGAACTCTTTCACTCGGCGAGACTGGACACCCTCAACAAAGTATGGCATGAAGTGATATGGGTAAAACAGCTGATTGTACATGTGTCTTGGTAGTGCAAACTTCAAATTGTGAGTGTCACCATAGCGATAAAGGATATTTAGGATGGTGCTGCTGGCGGTCTTGTGCGTTTTCAGAAAGACAATATGATTCTTGGGTTGACATAAGCCACTGTTGTCGCTAGATAAAAGGATGAAAGGTTGTTTGGTTTTGCCTCCTTTCTGATGGTCCTGTGAAAAAATTTGGCCTTGTGTTGGTTTTGGGACTTCCTGGCCAACCATCAATTCTCCTTTGGGGGCATGTGGTGCACCCGATTTGCTTGCTATGTGATTTGATATTGAGATCTTGTCAGATGTGTTAGTGAGATGTTGAGCTGAAGTTGTGTCCACGTTTTTGCTTGAGGATTCATTTTCATCTCTCCATTGGAAAGAATGGAAGGCTAATTGGTTCGAACTCAAGTTGTCCATGATAGACTGTGTATCTTGTTTTCCAGTGAGAAGGGAATGGAACTGATGGTCAAAACTGGTGCTCTTGCTGGAGAGGAGGAAGGGGGAAGAAAAAAAGAGAAACCATTTTAGAAGGAAGCAGGTGAACATAAAACTTTTAACCAAACCGCCAGTTAACACATTCAATTAGACCTAAAAAATGCAAAAAAAAGTGCAGTGCCTTGTCAGACACCCCACAGGGTTGATGACTATAACAGTTTTTAAAGAGGCATTGAGTACCTTGAGCATTTTTTTTAAAAAGAATCCCCTTACAAAACAATGACACTGAAGAAATGTTTTAGAACAAGCAAATCATCTTTGCTTGTTCCAGGATCGGGTTGTGGGGGCAGCAGAGAATTGCTCGAGCAAACACTTAAGGTCCAGGCTTGATGAAACCAAAAGGACAAAAAGCAGAGACGAGATCCTACAGCCATCAAACCAGAACCCCTCAACACCTTGGCCGTGCCAAGAAATTAAATACATAAATATCATGAACAGAAACAAAAGAAGCCTTGGTGGAGTCCAACCCACACCGAAGCAAAATCAACATTTTAACAATGCTGACCAAGCTCTGGCATCAACAATACAGAGGCCTTAGGGCCATTCTCAACTACCCCTGGTCTGCAGCCTAGGGTGTCCTGGTGCCGAGTGCACCCTTACGTTCGAACATGGTGTTTGTGATGGAAAAACCATGATAAGCACCGATGTCCAACAACAAAACACCCTTTGTGCTCACCTAGGAAAGGCCATCTGTACCAAATCACACCCTTCCAGGTCATAATGTCAACATGGGTGTTGAAGACTCCCAGGATGACAGTGGAGCAAACAAATCGATTCAGATAATTTATATATTAGTGGCATCGAATTATGTAGGGAGAGTCGAAGCCTGTTCACACTAAACGGAATCATGAATTGTTTTGGTCTCGAGTTGAACGTCTTCCTGAACCAACCTCATCTTGCCAAAATTAAACTGTTATTGATGAATCTATTTGTATTGGTACTGAATCAAATTGTGAATCAATTTTCTGAATATAAATTGCACCATTACTGAATGGAATGTTGTTGGTGCTGAATCCAAATACAGTAATCCTACTGATTTTACGGTTAATGGGGACCCCCCCGCGAAATGTGAAAAACCATGAAATGACTTCTGCCACTTCTTAAGGACATCACCCACCTATAAACTTTATAGAATTCAATTTTAAAGCGTTCTATGCATGTTAATGTCATACAGGCAACATATATATATATATATATATATATATATATATATATATATATATATATATATATATATATATATATATATATATATATATATACACACACACACTGTATAATAAACCTTAAAAATAACAAATCCACAGTCATGTCAAGGAGGAGAAGCACTGGCTTGATTGGGGCTCGTCAGCGCCTCCAGAGCCTTTGCTTTACAGTAGTACATGTCATCATCCTCGTCCGCCAAGTCCAGGGTCGGGTCGCAGGGGCAGCAACCTAAGCAAAGAGGTCAAGATGTCCCTCTCCCCAGCCGCTTCCTCCAACTCTCGTGGGGGGACACCGAGATGGTCCCAGACAAGCCGAGAGATCTAGTCCCTCCAGCGTGTTCTAGGTCGACCCCAGGGTCTCTTCCTGGTTGGACATGCCCAAAAAACACCTCACCAGAGAGGCGTCCAGGAGGCATTCTGACCAGATGCCCGAGCCACCTCAACTGGCCCCTCTCTATTCGGAGGAGCAGCAGATCAACTCTGAGTTCTCCATGGATGGTAGAGCGTCTTACCTTATCACTAAGGGAGAAACCCACCACCTGGCGAAGGAAGCTCAATTCAGCCGCTTGAATCCGCGATCTTGTTCTTTCGGTCACTACCCAAAGCTCGTGACCATAAGTGAGGGTTGGAACGTAGATCGACTGGTAAATTGAGAGCGTCGCCTTGTGGCTCGGCTCCTTCTTCACCAAGACAGACCGATGCAGGCTCCGCATAACAGCAGAGCCTACAGCGATCCGTCTGTCGATCTCTCGCGCCATCCTTCCCTCACTCATGAACAAGACCCCAAGATACTTAAACTCCTCCACTTGGGGCAGGACCTCATTCCCAACCCAAAGGGTGCATTCCACCCTTGTCCGACTGAGAACCATGGCCTCAGACTTGGAGGTACTGATCCTCATCCCGGCTGCGAATCACTCCAATGAGAGCTTGGGGTCCCGACTTGATGAAGCCAAAGGGACAACATCATCCACAAAAAGCAGAGATGAGATCCGATGGCCACCAAACCGGAACCTGTCAATACCTCGACTGTGCCTAGAAATTCTGTCCATAAAAATTATGAACAGAATCGGTGACAAAGGACAGCCTTGGTGGACTCCAACTCCCACCGGAAACAAATTTGACCTGTTATTGCCAATACAGACCAAACTCTGGCTCAAGTGATACAACAACCAAATGGCCCGTAGCAACGGGTCCGGAATGCCATACTCTCAGAGCACGCCCCACAAGATTGTTCGAGGGATACAGTTGAAAGCCTTCTCCAAATCCACAAAGCACATGTGGATGGATTGGGCAAACTCCCATGCCCCCTCCAAAATCCTGTGGAGTGTATAGAGTTGGTCAAAAGTGCTATGGCCAGGACGAAAACCACATTGTTCCTCCTGAATCCGAGGTTCAACTATCAGTCGGATCCTCTTCTCTAGTACCCCTGCATAGACTTTCCCAGGTAGGCTGAGGAGTGTGATTCCCCAATAATTGGAACACACCCTCCGATCCTCCTTCTTAAAAATCGGGACCACCACCCCAGTTTGCCAATCCAGAGGTACAGCCCCCGATGACCACGCGATGTTGCAGAGATGTGTCAACAAAAACAGTCTTACAGCAGAGTCCAGAAATATTCCAATTATAACCCTGGAGCTCGATCACCGAGGAGTTTTTTGACAACCTCAGTGACCTCCACTCCAGTGATGGGCGGACCCCCACCCAAACCTCCAGGGTCTTCCTCTTCCACAGAGGGCGTGTTGGTGGGATTGAGGAGGTCCTCAAAGTATTCCCTCCACCTCTTGACAACATCCCCAGTCAAGGTAAGCAGTGCCCCACCTCCATTGTGTTTGTGGAGAACTGCTTTCCCCTCATAAGGCGTCGGATGGCAGTCCAGAACCTTTCTGAGGCCAACCGATAATCACTCTCCAGGCCCTCACCAAACTTCTCCCCCTCCTGAGATTTTGCATCTGCGACAGCCTCGGCTGCAGCACGTTTGGCCTGCCGGTACCCATTTTCTGCCTCGGGAGTCCCACAGGCTAATAAAACCATTAGAACCCATGCCTTCGGCTGCCACCCAACTCGCACTGCACCCGACCACTAAAACTCTTCCCACGGGTAGTGGGTCCATGGGAGGGTGGACCCATGTCTCCTTTTCGGCCCAGCCAGACTCCATGGGCAGAAGCCCGACCACCAGGTGCTCGACTTCGAGCCCCTCTCCCGGGCCTGACTCCAGGAGGGAACCCCGGTGACCCACGTCCGGGCAAGGGAGACTGCTTCCTTGGATGTCTCTTAGATGTCATAAGAGTCTTCTGAATCTTAGTACTTAATCATGTTAGTGTCCAAACTCACATTATTTTTATGGCCATCCATAATCCACAATGATAAGGCATTTTCCATTTTCACAACGGCTTTATTGCGCTGTTACTGTTATGGTCTGTGCTAGTTGATGGTGTTTAAGTCTTCTCTCCCTCTCTCTCCACGTACACTGGTTAGGGGCATGGCTAAGGCGAAATCCAGCGAGCACACTTGAATTCACTCAGCCATCAGCGCACTAGAGGAGCGCCGTGCTCGACCAGTTTCCGTGTTGATACTCTCCCATTGATTGTTCCCCCCCCACCACCACCACCACTATGGTGAACACGATTTTCCTGCATCCCAGTGCTTCCCTTGAACTCAATAAAAGTCTTTGTTTCATCGTACTTGGTCTCCTGCATCTTTGGGTCCGACTGATATGCATATTTTCTCTTCCTACTTCTCAATGTAGTGCACAGTCGACTCATTCATGTAGGGGCAGTGGTGGTCTAGTGGTATAGGGTGCTGGATCGTTGATCCAAAGGTTGTGGGTTCGAGTCCCACTTTCCACAAGGTTGTCACTGTCCCCCCAGTGCAGCTAATTGGGTTATCAAAGGCGGGCCATGTCTCTCACTGTCTATGGTGAGAGGCATGTAAAAGAACTATTGCTGACTTTCGTAAAGAGTAGGCTGCAAAGTCGTCAGCGTGTTTCTGTCCCTTGCTAAAAAGGGTTGTGACAGGAAGGGCATCCGCCGTAAAAACCTCTGCCAAATCAAACGATTCGCTGTGGCGACTCACGAGTAAAAGGAAAAAAGCCGAAAGGAAGACAGACAGTCGACTCGTTAATGCCGTAATGGCGAGCCACAGACGCAAAACTTCACCCTTCTTTTAATAAATCTAGCAGCTTAACTTTCTCACTAACTGTCATCATTTTCCTTTTCTTTGTCAGTTCACTAGATGATATTCCTGTGACGCCAGGAGCATATTAGTCAGACCCAAAAGTGCAGGAGAGCAAATACGATGAAGCAAAGACTTTTATTGAGCTCAGGGGAAGCACTGGGGTGCGGGAAAAATCATGTTCACCGTAGTGATGAGGGAAAAAACACAAAACCAAAATCACTGGGAGAGTGTCCAGCATGGAGCTCCTCTAGCGCACTGATGGCCGAGTGAATTCAGGTGCGCTGTCTTGATTTTGCCTGCAGGTAACAGCCTCGCCAGTGTATGCAGAGAGAGAGAGAGAGCACGAGAGTTAAATGCCACCAACTAGTACAGACTACAACACTTCCTGTCCGTTTTGGGGCCATTTTGAAGGCCTTAGCATATACAACAGTACATACGAGCACAAAGAGAGAAAAACTGAGGTGCTTGGCTGGAGAACTGCTGATACATAGCGTAGACGAACTAACAAAGCGGCTTGAACACAAAAGACAGGAAGCCCCATGTGTTGGATGCTGGGAAATATAATCTTGACCAATCAGCTTGCTGGATTCATGGCCAATCAGAGAACTCTCAAGTCAAGCAGGCGAACAGAGCATGTTGGGCACTTTAGTTGAATGTAGTGTGCGTGAATTTTGAATACTGTACTGTAATCTCTCTTTTTTTTCATTTCTCGATGGGAAATCCCACGATATTGCGGGGACGCGAAGTAGGAAACGCAAAGTGGCAGGGATTACCGTCGAATCGCATTCGAATTGAATCAGAACATACTCAGATGAATCAAATCCTGCCAGTGCTAAAGCGTCTAAATTTGTACAACATATACGAGAACAAATTTGATGAACAGTTAATGTACATGTCATGGGTTGGTGTCTGAAGTGTGAGCTCATTCCCAGCCTGAGATCAAACAAGTTCCTTCTGTGTATTCCATCATCTCACATTGAAAAACAATAAAGAATACGATGATAAATCACTAAAACAGAGTTTGATTAGGTAAGAATTATTACACAGTAGACATTTTATGTATTCTTAAAGACTCACCGAGGCTGGCGAACCGCACTCAGTAACTGCAACGCCACACACAGGATAGTAAGAAACATCAAAGCATGCCATATAAAATGCAGGGGACAGCAAAATACCCTCTTTACACACCTATAAAAACACACAGACAAATAAGAATATGCAGTGATCCCTCGCTACTTCGTACTTCAGTGCATCGTGGGTTTTTCAAAAATATTCATCAAAAAATAAAAAATAAGGAAAAATAGGGAACGCGTTAAAATGCTGCAAAACAAGGCCAATTATGCAACCCCCCCAACAAAACTACTTGCATTATGTGAGGTGCACATCTGTGTGTGTATTTATATTTTATTTACATCTTATGCATTATTTTTGAATGTGTAATTGTTATTCTAAGCATTTATAGCATTGAATATGTATTTATTGATATTAACTATGTCAGTTGGGGGGGGGGGGGGGCTCGGTCCACATTAACCGCGAAAAGTGAGGGATCCCTATACACACCACGGGAAGCATGGGTTATTACACTGTGGTTATTTCATTCCCCCTACAGAAAGATGGTTGTGGGTTACAGTCTCCGCTTCAGCAAAGACGTTTCTTGGGGTTTGCCTGTTCTCATGTACATTTCCCTCAGCTACTCCAGTTTCCTCACCCGGTCCATGGACATACACATTAGGCTAATTAGCTGTTCCAAATTGCACAGGGGTGTGTGTGTGTGTTGACCTGATGATGGTCTAGTGAGCCGCTTAGGGTGCACCCACATTCACTCTGTGTCCGTTCAGACAGCCTCCCTGATAGGAAGTGATCCAGCAAATGAGCAAGTAACTATATAGAGAGAGATGGAAGAAAATGCATAGCAAGAAAGAAAAGAAAGGAGTAAACCCACAATAAATAAACAAATGGCAAAGAAAAAAAAAACGAAGAGAGAGAGAGAGAGAGAAAGAAAGAAAGAAAGAAAGGGAAAAACAAGCACAAGAAAACTAAAATGAAGGGAAAAAAGGTGCAAGAATGGAATGAAGAGGAAGAGTGTTTCACTCCTTGTTTCAAATCTGTAGTTTAAGATTTTATACAAATATGATTTTACTGAGCACAAATTGCATCCAACACGGCGAAGACAGCTGGATTTAGATGTTCTTGTGAATATGAATATGAAGAATATCTCACAAACTTCTAAGCAGCACAATTGTTACCCATGTGGAACTGATGATTTTGTCCTCACACAGACGGCATGCATATGATGCTATATACACAAAAGACGGACAACTTGATGGGAAAAATAGTTTTTAAAAAAAATAATAATTTTATTTAAGTCACTTTAGTTTACCACAAATAGTTTGAGTATCCACCACAGAGCAAGAGTGGGGTTTGACTATTTAGGGTTACTTAAGGTCAAAGATTCTCTCTTTCAGTCATCTCAAAGTCCATACATGGTTTCATATTCTCACCTTTTCCTTTCGGCTTTTCATATTATTGTTCCAAACTAACAGTATGTCTACACGCACTCAAACTTTGTGTGTCCTGACCGTCACCTTAGCATTACAAAATTCAGGCATCTCTGGGATACAGGTAATAGTGGTTCCTCCAAGTTTGAAAACACCACATCTCTAACAATTTGGTCTGTTCAGAAAATACATTGTCACTTGAAGTGCAAACTTGAGTGTGTTTGCCTCTCATTAATAGAAAAAGTTATTTTGGAACAATCACTGCAGCAGAACCTTCCGCTATGTTGTAAAAGCTGAAAAGAGACGTCCTCTAATAGGCGTCTGGATGCATAAGACTGCCAAATTGTTTCTTAAATTCCCTTCGGAGCCTTATCCAGAGAGCCAGACGGGTTTCATCACATCAGACTTTCTACACATGTTCCAGATGTAAGGAAAAAAAAAAAAAAACTATGCAAGGATTCCAATCCGGCTTAATATTTGTTTAAATTACAGCAGCAACATTAGTAGCTTCCTGCCACAGACAAAAACAAACCCTTCACTTATTACTTACCCATATAAAAAATAAAAATAAAAAAACCTAAACTTCCCCAGTAAAACATATCATTAATTAAGGACTAATATTTTCAACTGCTGATGTAGAGACAAGTCAAATGAGTTTCAAAACGAGCATATTACAACAAAGCTAAAATTTAACCATTTTCTGTGTTGTTGAAAAGAAGCAACACCATCTGACCAATCAGGGGTCAGAATACAGCAGAGCTGCATAAATAGTGTACCAAAACCCTTAAAAATAATTCAATAAAATTCGGATCTAGAATTACACAAGATTAAAAATTGAAGAAGAAAAAAAATAATGTAACCTAAATGTAAAAATTATATTTTCATTGATAACTTCAAATATTTAGATTTACGAAACAGGTTTTTTATAAAAATAAAAAAAACACCCATTTACCCCATTTTCGAGACTACAAGTCACTTTTTTTATATATATATATATATATATATATATATATATATATATATATATATATATATATATATATATATATATATATATATATATACTTTGGCTGAAGGTGCAACTTGTATGTGAAATTACATACAATTCTGTTCATCATAAACATAATTTCACATGTTTGTTATTGTTACACTCACAACCGCAAGTGAGCATTCTAGGCTTGGGTACCAGTACCACAAAAGAAATGGCCCCAAAAAGAAAATCCTATTCTGCAGATTACAAACTGCAAGTAATGTGCAGCAGAAAGAAAGGCTGGAGTGAACGAGAAACTTGTGAGGGACTGGAGGAAAGCAGAGATTATAAGTACAATGAAGAAATTTAAAAAGCTAATTGCGGGCTAAAAGCTAGATGGCCACAGCGAGAGGAACAAGCTCACACATGGGTGCTTGAGCAAGCCAAGGTAGACAGTTTCCATGAGTTTGTGACTTGTGTTTTTTTTTTTTTGTTTCCTTCATTATCCAATTTTTTTTGGTCAATGTGACTTTTCCGGAGCGATCTATAGTCTGGAAAATAGGTTACTTGCTTCCTGTATTAACCAGCCATTTATTTTGAACAATTTAAATTTCATTCGACTCATTTATAAAAGAAAAAAAAATATTCCCCATCATACCTTATACCTCATAGCTGTACAATAAAAAGATGCACTTTTCCCCACAATCAATTATTTATGTTTAAATTAATTTGTATTTTTATGCTAATGAGCTGTGATTGTTACAGATATTAATACATTTTATTATACAATACAAATTACAAAATGCAATAATACAAATTATTTTATTAATACAGATTTAATACTATTGGTAGATAGTAATTAGATTTCATTGTCTGTCAGTCTTCCGAGTAAAAGGGAAAAAGCGAAAAGGGAGTCGCCACAGCGAATCATCTTGATTCACACGTTTGATTTGGCAGAGGTTTTTACGTCGGATGCCCTACCTGTCACAACCCTTTTTAGCAAGGGACAGAAAGACGCTGACGACTTTGCAGCCTACTCTTTACGAAAGTCAGCAATAGTTCTTTTACATGCCTCTCACCATAGACAGTGAGAGACATGGCCCACCTTTGATAACCCAGTTAGCCGCACTGGGGGGGGGGGGATTAGTGACGACCTTGTGGAGAGTGGGACTCGAACCCCCAACCTTCGGATCAGCGATCAAGCACCCTATACCACTAGACCACCACTGCCCTAGATTTCATTGATTGATTAGAAATTGCAGACTGGATTGTTTTGGACATTGTTTTGGATGGTTGTAGACCGTTCTGGACGGGACCTCTGGTGGATCTGAATGAAGAAAATTCCTGGAGTGGATGAACTGCTCCTGCTGACAGCTTGCTCCAGTCTTCTGCCTGTGATACAGAATTGACAGTCTTCGAAATCTTACACTTGTTTAATTCTAATTATCAATTCATCACCTCATAATGTCTTTTTAAATTGCTTTACTAAAAGCAAGATGGCCGCTTTCTCGGTCATTTTTCAAGTAGATTCAGCTTCATCATCTGCTTGTTGGATCACAGGTGTAGCAACCCAAGCACTGAGGTCCAGACATCCTTCTCCCCAGCTATTTCCTTCAGCTCTTCTTGGGAAATGCTAAGGCAATCCCAGACCTGCCAAAAGATGAATTGTCTCCAATGTCGTCTGGGACGACCTCGGGGTCTTTCCCTGGTTGCACATACAACATATACAAAAACACCACACCAAGGGAGGAATTCTCATCAAATGCCTGAGCGACCTCAACTGGCTCCTCTCAACGCAGAGGAATATTGGTTCTACTCAGAGCTCCAAAAGGATTACAGAACTTCTTACCCATCACTAAGGCTGCCACATTGTGAAGGAAGCTCATTTCAGCCACTTGTAGTTGCAATCTTGCTCTTTTGGTCACTACACAAAGTTCATGGTCACGGATGAGAGCAGGAACATAGATTAACTGGTAATTTGCAGGCTTTGCCTTTCAGCTCAGATCCATCTTCACCACACTGGAGCAGTAAAGCTCTGCTTTACAGCAGAAGCTGTATCGATCTGCCCATCAATCTCCTGCACCATGCTTTCCTCACTCATGAACAAGACCACAAGATAGTCAAATTCATCCACTTGGATCAGGACTTCATTCCAGACCCAGAGGGGGCATTACACCCTTTTCTGGCTGAGAACCATGGCCTTCGACTTGAAGGTGTAGCTTCTCATCCTGGCCGCTTCACACACACAACTCCAAAATCACTCCAACAAGAGCCCAAAGTCCCAGCTTGATGAAGTCAAAAGACATGATCAGCCGCAAAAAGCAGAGAGGACATCTTATGACCACCAAACCAGAACCCCTAGGCTATACCTAGAAATTGTATTCATAAATAGGAACCAAGCTTTGGTTCCGGAAACACAAAGACCAAACGGCCTGTAGCAACTAGAGCCCTGCACGGGGTGGGTTTCAGCCCACAGGCCCCCACAGCCCGCAGGCCCCCGCAGGCACAAATTTATAGTCAGACATTTTAGTTTGCGGGGCGGGTCAATTTGAAACTCATGTGGGGTGGGCGGGTTGCATCACAGATTCATGCAGGCTGTCCAGAAAAGAAAGGGAACTCTCCGCTCTGCTGGTGATACACATCAATGCAGGCTGAGTTCTAAACGAGTTCAACGGCACCCTTGCTCACTTGAAAGACCAGAAGCAACAGCAAGTACACTACTTTCGGTTTTGAGCGCCTCACATATTGAGATTTGGACGGGACGTCACAGGGTCACGTGACTTTTGTTTGCCATATTGGACGGCATGTTCTGGACGGCGCTCGCTTATTCAACATCGCTAAACATTTTAAAATAAGTAATGGTGGTTCAACATTACCCAACTGGATATTGTCAGTTACTAAATGCAGCCGTGAGGGGGGGGCACAAACCAGTGTCTCTCCCTCACGCCGGTCCCAAGCCCGGATAAATGCAGAGGGTTGCGTCAGGAAGGGCATCCGGCGTAAAACAAATGCCAAATAAACTATGCGAATCACAAGAAAGAATGACATACCGGATCGGTCGAGGCCCGGGTTAACAACGACCGCCATCAGTGCCGTCAACCAACAGGGTGCTGATGGAAATTGGACTACTGTTGGTCGAAGACGTCGAAGAAGGAGAGGCGGGAGGCGTGTCCGTTGCCAGAGAGAGAAGAGGAAAGGCATGAGTCTAGGACTGAAAGTAGGGACTTTGAATGTTGGAACTATGACAGGAAAAGGTAGAGAGCTGGCTGACATGATGCAGAGGAGGAAGGTGGACATACTGTGTGTTCAGGAGACCAGGTGGAAAGGTCGCAAGGCTAGAAGCATAGGAGCAGGGTTTAAGCTGTTTTATCACGGTGTGGATGGGAAGAGAAATGGAGTCGGAGTCATCTTGAAGGAGGAGTTTGCCAGGAATGTTCTAGAAGTGAAAAGAGTGTCAGAGAGAGTGATGAGTCTCAAGTTAGAAATTAAAGGTGTGATGGTCAATGTTGTTAGTGCTTATGCCCCACAGACAGGATGTGAGCGAGAAGAGAAGGAGAGATTCTGGAGGGAGTTAGATGAAGTGATGCAGAGTACCCCCAGAGGTGAAAGAGTGGTCATTGGGGCAGACTTCAATGGACATGTTGGTGCAGGAAACAGGGGGGACGAGGAAGTGATGGGTAGGCTTGGTGGCCAGGACAGGAGCATGAAGGACAGATGTTGGTAGATTTTGCAAAAAGGATGGAAATGGCTGTGGTGAATACTTTCTTCCAGAAGAGAGAGGAGCATAGGGTGACTTATAAAAGTGGAGGTAGGAGCACACAGGTAGACTACATCTTCTGCAGGCGATGTAATTTAAAGGAAGTCAGTGACTGCAAAGTAGTAGCGGGTGAGAGTGTTGCCAAACAGCATAGGATGGTGGTGTGCAGGATGATGCTGATGGTGAGGAAGGTGAAGAAGGCAAAGGCAGAGCAGAAGACAAAGTGGTGGAAGTTGAAAAAGGAAGAGTGTCGGGTTGTCTTCAAGGAGGAGTTGAAACAGGCTTTGGGTGGTCAGGAAGTGCTTCCAGATGACTGGACAACTACAGCGAATGTAATCAGGGAGACAGGTAGGAGAATACTTGGTGTGTCATCTGGAAGGAAAGTAGATAAGGAGACTTGGTGGTGGAATGAGGAAGTGCAGGAGTGTGTACAAAGGAAGAGATTAGCTAAGAAGAAGTGGGACATTGACAAAACCGAAGAGAGTAAACAGGAGTACAGGGAGACACAGCGTAAGGCAAAGGTAGCAGTGTCAAAGGCCAAACAGAGCGCGTTTGATGACTTGTATGCTCGGCTGGAAAGTAAGGAGGAGAAAATGAATTATACAGGTTCGCACAGCAGAGAAATAGAGATGGGAAGGACGTGCAGCAAGTTAGATTGATAAAGGACAGAGAGGGAAATGTATTGACTGATGACAGAAGTGTGCTGGGAAGATGGAAAGAGTACTTTGAAGAGCTGATGAATGAGGAAAATGAGAGAGAGAAAAGAGTAGAAGAGGTGACTGTTGAGGACCAGGAAGTAGCAAAGATTAGTAAGGGTGAAGTGAGGAGGGCATTGAAGAGGATGAAGAATGGAAAGGCAGTTGGTCCTGATGACATACCGGTGGAGGTATGGAAGTGTCTAGGAGAGGTAGCAGTAGATTTTCTGACAAGAACATTTAACAAGGTCTTAGAGAGTGAGAGGATGCCAGAGGAATGGAGGAGAAGTGTGCTGGTGCCCATTTTTAAGAACAAGGGAGACGTGCAGAGTTGTGGCAACTACAGAGGGATAAAGTTGATGAGCCATACGATGAAGTTATGGGAAAGAATAGTGGAAGCTAGACTAAGGGCAGAAGTCAGCATTTGTGAACAACAGTTTGGTTTCATGCCCAGAAAGAGCACCACAGATGCAGTGTTTGCCTTGAGGATGTTAATGGAGAAGTACAGAGAAGGTCAGACGGAGCTGCATTGTGCCTTTGTGGATCTGGAGAAAGCATATGACAGGGTGCCGAGAGAAGAACTGTGGTATTGCATGAGGAAGTCTGGAGTGGCAGAGAAGTATGTTAGAGTGGTGCAGGACATGTATGAGAGATGTAAGACAGTGGTGAGGTGTGCTGTCGGTGTGACAGAAGAGTTCAAGGTGGAGGTGGGACTGCATCAAGGGTCAGCTCTCAGCCCCTTCTTGTTCGCTATGATGATGGACAGGCTGACAGACGAGGTTAGACAAGATTCCCCATGGACTATGATGTTTGCAGATGACATTGTAATCTGTAGTGAGAGCAGAGAACAAGTGCAGGAAAATCTAGAGAGGTGGAGGTATGCCCTGGAAAGGAGGGGAATGAAGATTAGCCTCAGTAAGACAGAATACATGTGCATGAATGCCAAGGACCAAAGAGGAACGGTGAGATTACAGGGAGCAGAGATAAGAAAGGTGGAGGATTTTAAGTACTTAGGCTCAACAATCCAGAGCAATGGAGAGTGTGGAAAAGAGGTCAAGAAGCGTGTGCAGGCAGGTTGGAATGGTTGGAGAAAAGTGTCCGTGTGATGTGTGATAGGAGGGTATCGGCAAAAATGAAAGGAAAAGTGTACAAAACGGTGTTGAGGCCAACGATGCTGTATGGGTTAGAAACAGTGGCCCTGGGGAAAAGACAGGAGGCAGAGTTGGAGGTAGCAGAGATGAAAATGTTGAGGTTCTCTTTGGGAGTAACGAGGATGGATAGGATTAGGAATGAGCACGTCAGAGGGACAGCACATGTAAGACGTTTTGGAGACAAAGTCAGAGAGGCTAGATTGAGATGGTTTGGACATGTACAGAGGAGGGATAGTGAGTATATTGGTAATAGGATGCTGAGGCTGGAACTACCAGGCAAAAGGCCTAGAGGAAGACCAAAGAGACGAATCATGGATGTGGTAAAGGAGGACATGAAGGTCGTTGGTGTAAGAGAAGAAGATGCAAAGGATAGGGTGAGATGGAGGCAGATGATTCGCTGTGGCGACCCCTGAAGGGAAAAGCCGAAAGGAAAAGAAGAAGATATTGTCAGTTACTAACTTCCCTGGAGTGATACAAAATAACCACCAAGTATGGTTGTATTCTGTTGCGCTGTTGGCTGTGCAACTAGACAGAGGAGTAAGCCTGCACTGTCATTTTATCATTTTCCATCTGACCTGGAGAGAAAAGCCAAGTGGATCGCAGCGGGAAATAGGAAAGACTGGAATCCTACAGAATACAGTAGAATATCCAGCAAACACTTTGTATCAGGTAAATATACTGTATATAATTAGGCTGTTGTGAAAAATTGTTGATTTTAATGCAACTTTTTATGGTTTGAGTGAATTAAAGGTTGAATGTTAATATGTAGTCTTGTTGTGCAGGCTACAAGGCGGGTGTGGGCTCAGAATTAGAAACTCACTGCCGGGCAGGCTGCGGGCCAGGGTAGAATTTCACTTGAGGGGCTGACCTACAAGGGTAAATGTGTGGGGCAGGCTGTGGGCCACATTTCTAATTTGTGGGGCGGGCACGGGCTTGTGATCTTGGCTAGCGCAGGGCTCTAGTAGCAACAGGTTCACTATACCATATTTCCATACCACGCCCTACAAAGGTAGCTGGAGAGACACGGTTGCAGGCCTTCAAGTCAACAAAGCACATTTGGACAGGTTGGGCAAACTCCTCTGCTCCTGATAGGATGTGTAAAGCTGAGTAAGAGTGCTGCGGCTTGGACAAAACCCACTTTGTTCCTCATGAATCCAAGGTTGAACATTTGATCGAATCCTAGTGTACAGTACTCCTGAATAAACATCCCCCAAATAGACTGAGGACTGTCACAGTTGAAACACTTTCCGGTCCACTTTTTAAAAAAAAGGGGGGGGGGGGGGGCTACCACAGTTTTCCAGTCCAGAGGTACAGCCTCCGATGAACATGTGATGCTGTAGAGATGTCAATCAAGGCAGTTTTACAACAACATCTAGAGCCTTCAGGTAGTCAATCAAGAAGCTTTTTAACTACCTCGACAAACTATTGGACAGCATGGACCCAACCTCTCCCAGACTTCATGGGATTAACGAGGTCCTTGAAGTATTCCCTCCACCTCTCGACAACTTCTCAGTCAAGGTGAACAGCCCTCCAATTCCACTGTAAAGAGTGTTTGTGGAGTACTGCTCCCACCTCCTGAGATGTGGAATGGTGGTTCAGAACCTCCGAGGTGAACCAATAGTTGCAAATAGGCCCTCACAAACTTCCAAAATCTCAGGTGTGGAAGAAATCAGCAACAGTCCAGGTTGCAGCATGTTTGGACTGTTGGTATCTGTCCGCTGCCTTGGGACTTCCACAGGCCCAAAGGACCCGATGAGCCTCCTTCAGCTTGGCGGCCACCTTACTGCAGATATCAACCACCTGGTTTGGGGACTGCCTCCACAACAGGCACCAATGGCCCATTCGGACTCCGTCCCCTGCCTCAAATGGGATGTGGTTGTAGCTCCACCAGTGGCGGGAGTCAAAAGCCCTTCTGAGAGGAGACTCCGCCAACTGTACCCAGAAGACGTCAACTAGTCAGCATGAAGCCCCAGCAAAGTCCCACTGTGGGGGCAAACAAAAAAAGGAAAAGATGTGCTGAAGAGGATGAAATTTTCCAGAGAGCACATTGACTGGCCTAAAGAGAAACGGGGCAACATTCTGTGGAGTGAAGAAAGCAAGATTGTTCTTTTTGGGTATAGTGGCCCCCTAAAATAACCCAGACACTGAATTCAAGCCACAGTACACTGTAGAGACAGTGAAGCATGGTGGCACATCATGATATGGGGATGTTTCTCATACTACAGTGACGGGCCTATTTATCGCATTCTAGGGATCATGAATCAGTTTCAATCCATCAGAACACTTGAAACAGTCATGCTGCCTTATAGGCAAGGTAAAGTACTTTGGGCTTTTTACACCCAAGCCATAGTGGCTCATTAGGTCGGTGCTTATAACCGGTTTCCATAGTGTGAAGTCCAATTCCTCCTGGATTGGACACTAGTCCATCCAAGTTACCTTCCCAGTACGTTTTTATTGGTTCTCATTTATACTGCTGGGTGAACAGAGGCACACTTATAACTAAGACCTTGCCCAGGGGTCTTAACACAGCAAGGGTCTAACTGGGATTTGAACACACAATCACCTTATCATGAGAGTAGCACCCTAACCATTATGCTGCCTTATGCTAAAGAGGAAATGCCCTTGAATGGGTTTCAATAAAACAACGATCACAAACACACCAGTAAATGGGAAACATCTTGGTTCCACTGTAACAAGATTTGGGTTATGGAGCGGCAGCCGGTCCCGGACTTTAATCCAATAGAAAACTTTTGGGGTGACATCAAAAAAAAAAACAGCAACTCGAGACAAACCCCAGAAATACAGAAGAACTGTGGAATGTGGTCCAATCATCCTGGGCTGGAAAACCTGCTCACAGGTAACATAAGTTGGTTGGCTGAGATGTGCAGCAGTTCTCAGAAACAGTGGTTATACAAATAAATATTAATTCAGCTATTTAAAGGAAAACAAAATCTTAAACATTCACTGCATTAACTGAAAAAATGTTGCAAGCTTATAAAGAAGAAAGCAGACACTTTTTTTTAATAGTAATATTCAAGCAATCATTTTCTGAACCGCTTAATCCTAATTAGGGTCGCAGGGAGGTTGGCGCCCATCTCAGCCGGCAACAGCAGAGTACACCCTGGACAACTCACCAGGCCATTGCTTGGCAAAAATACACTGACGGCTATGCAGCTCCTCTTAAAGATCAGCAATTGTTCTTTTACATGAACCTCTCACCATAGACAGTGAGAGACATGGCCGGCCTTTGAACTGAGGGGGGGGGGGGGTATGCACCGACAACCCGTTGAGAGTGGGGCTTGAACCCCCAACTTTGGGATCAGTGATCCAGCACCTTACCACCCAGGCTACCACTGCCAGTCTAATATTCACTTTTCTTCAATTTCTTTAAAGGAATGACAAATTTGATGCTTTTTTTCCCTTCATGCTTTGATTTGGAATAGAATGTGTCATTTTCCCAAATGTTTTTTTATGGAAATCAAAGCTATTTTAAGGAGAATGATGTTTATTCACTTTTTTCTTTTAAAAACCACACTGCTATTATTTTGACAACAACTAATTTAGATAGACAGAGATATCCATGTGGATAGATATACAGAGACATACTAGTATAGATAGATAGATATACACCCACACACCTATTTAATATATACAGGGATCCTTCACTTTCCGTGGTTATCTGGGACCAAGATTTTCCCCCTACCCACCCCCGTGACCACCAAATTCCGCGAAGTAGGATCAACCTACTTTTTAGATATTTTTTCGGTTTTGTGAATTGGCCTTAATTTCAGTTTTTATTGACAAATATCCTTAATTTTTTTGTGTGTAGTGTATGTATTTATATTATATACACATATTCAATGCTATAAATGCGTATAATAATTAAATATTCAAAAATAATGCAGATGTAGTAAAATAAAATATAAATACACATACATACAGACGCACGCACACACAGATGTACACCTCACATAAAAATGCACGTAGTTTTGATGGGGGGAGGTTGTTGGTTTTTTTGCATTATTGGCCATCGTTTTGTCACATTTTCCTTAACTTTCCCCCCCTATACTTCCTTAATTTCCTTATTTTTTTATTTGATTATTATTATTATTTTAATAAAAGTGATGCACTGAAGCCACATGAATTGAAACGCAAAGTAGTGAGGGATCCCTGTATATATAAATATTAAATATATCGTCGAGCAGCAATCTCTAAGATTATCATCTTAGTACTGCGAGGCTGGAGCCCACCTCAGCTGACTCTGGGCAAAGTACACCCTGAACAGCTTACCAGACTATTGCAGAGCCAATACACACACACACCAATTTTGAAACAGCAAATTAGCCTACTGTACATGTTTTTTGGACTTTGGGAAGAAACTGGAATACCTGAAAGAAACCCATGCAAGCACAGAACATGCCAACTCTGCCAGAAATGGGACCCCGGCCTTCTTACTGTGAGGTGCATGTACTAACCATCGCACTCCACTGCCACAGAATTTTATTAATTATCCATTCATTTTCTGAGCCATTTATTCCTAATTAGGGACTCCGAGAGGCTGACGGCCATCTCAGCCAACTGTGGGCAAAGTACACCCTGGACAGTTCGCCAGGCCATTGTAGGGCAGAAACATGCTGACGGCTATGCAGCTACGATTGAAAGTGAGCAATGGTTCTTTTCCTGCTTCACCACAGACAGTGAGACATGGCCAGCTTTTATTTATTATATAAAATCCATACATTATTTTACTGGGTTTAATACTAAATTTTATTTAGTTCTCCAGCTTAAACTTTTTCACCACACATTTATTACTCACCCATCCCCCTTAATCACCTGCTTATTTTTCCACTAATTAAATAAACTGGAGTAAACATTTTATCAGCAGATTCATGTAGACACCAAATGTCTGCGTTGGTTCAGATTTTGTGCTGCTTAAAGTCTACACAAGAGCACCGTTAACCTCATTATGAGACTTTCACAGATTCAACTTCCCTGCAGCTTTAAAATTCAATCAGAGCAGTTAAATATAGACATGTGTGGGATTTAGTCCCTGTGCTCACATTTCCCATCCCCACCACCACCATCACCACACTGAAGTGGACATTTATAGTGAATTATTTATGGTCAGAACCTCGGAGAAAATGCTTAAACTCTTCTTCCTGCGCACTGGTCGTTTTCTGAGAATTGGTGAAATGATCCTGCAGTGAGCGCAGTGAGATTTTTGAGGGATGAAATCTACACCACATGCGTTTATAAATAAGGTTGTTGTGGAGATTCTAAACATGCTTACGCACGTATATAAACATCAGGAAAGAATAAAAACACATGAAGGTACCCTGCGGCCACAGAAAAGTCTGCAGAGGGCACACACACGGGCATACACACACACACCATTCAAACATGGCCTATAGTTCATGAACTGATGGTTTAAAGCAATTTGAGCAGCGACATGAAATTGATCTCACAAATACACACACACACACACACACACACTAGAACTGGTCTCCTATGGAAAAGTAATTTAACAGTCAATATCTGTCAGTGTTCAAATAACACCACAAAATGAACTAGATGTGACTTTGCTGATCCCTCAGTTCAAAATAGCTCGACTCATTTCCAGGTGTGGAATTTCAGACTGTGCTGAAAATGAAAGCGGAAAATGCAATAACGCTGCAAAAACACATACTAATCACGTGTTCTGGAATCTGAGTCACAATCCATCACTGCAGCTCTGAAAGTAATCCTGGCTGCAAGGTGTCCCAATGTGTTATTGTTGGAGTTTAAAAAACAAACAAAAAAAAACCTTCATGATGAAAAAGTAATAAATACGGAAAGGATGCGCCAATATCAGCGCTTTCGAACGGTCACCACAAAATGCTTGCGGTTTTGTTTCGCCACAGTAGAGAGAGAGTTCCTCTTAATAGGAACACACCCAGTTACAAAAGAAAGAAAACCCTTTGGGATGTGCACCTATTAGAAAATGATGTGTTGCTATAGCAACAGTAACTACCTTCATCACTCTATTCAGTCACTAATTACGGCCCCACCCCAGACCCTCCCAACGGTTTTGTTTTATTACTTAAAAGATGTCCTTTTTCTTCCCCAAAGTTGCACTCACACGATATCGGGATCATGATCAAGGTTTACGTTGATTATATTACAATGCTATTCTGATGTTTGGCAATTTTGTTTAAATGTGGGCAATGTTCGATTGTTAAACAGTGAAATTCTGATGTTATTAGGATCTATACTGATGCTTTATAAACAAGCACAATTTTTAACAGATGTGTTGGGATATCGCCAAAACTTGGTCCTATTTTTTTCCCCAAAATTTTAGAGAAGTATTATACCAATCGATACGGAATTTTTCCTGCCCCCCCCCAAAAAAAAAAACCCACCCACCAAAACTTTTCACTCTTCCCTGAAATTTTACACTACTCTAATGTTTTCTTAGTTCCTTCAATACAACATGATCAGTATTGTGTGACTGTACCTTACAATTGGGTCCCTAAAGACTTAGTGGTTAAAAAGAATCAAATGATTCCCACCCATATTCCTTTAACCCCGCCCCTAGAGTTTATAAAATGACTGTCAGGAGATGCATTCAATCCAATCAAGTATCCTGTGCCAGTTTACCCCATGACTACTGCAACACTAAGCCAATCAATGTGTTTTCACCTATGCTTTTATGGTTCTTCTTTACTCATGCACTAAGGACATTGCACAGATAAAGAGACCCTCGGTGTTGTTAAAATGTTTTGTTTTTACAACCACCTTCAGTAAAGAATTTATTTTAATTTAACAACATTTAGGACATGGTCTCCTAAGGTAGAGCAGACTCTGCTTTGGATTGACAGACTGGGATGTAATGCAGTAAGATGTCTCACTGTACTACAGATTACATTAAGTTTTGTATGGACATTGCTGTTCCAGTAAGAACTGTACGGTGCTTTGCCAACAACAAGCCCTGGATCACTAATGATACCAAGGGCCTCCTGAATGAGAAAAAGAGGGCCTTCAAAGATTGTGATCAAAATGAGCTCAAGGGGGTACAGAATATAGTCAAAGTCCAACTCAGAGAGGCAAAGGAGAAGTACAGGAGGACATTGGAGAAAAAGCTGCAAACTAACATGAAGGCGGTGTGGGATGAAATGAAAACCATTACAGGCTACAATTTAAAGCAGGTGCAACCACCGAGGGCGGTGTATTCAAGGCAAACAGAGTATCCCCAAGGCTGATGAAGGCATGCACAGGGAGGCAGGGGAAATCCTCACCAGAGTATAGGAAAGTGATAAAGGACTTTGTTTTTTAGGCGAGACTCCAACCACCTGCACCTCAACACTACCAAAATGAAGGAAGTGATGGGCTTCAGAAGATGCAGGCTTCACCTGGAGCCATTGTCAATTGGGGGGGGGCAGACTGCAATATCTTGGTATGCAGCTGGATGACAAACTGGGCAAGACTGCCAACTCTGATGCTCTGTGAAAGAAAGGGCAAAACCATCTGTACTTCCTCAGTAGGCCAGTGTCCTTCAACATCTGCGAAAAACTGCAGCAGATGTTCTACCAGTCTGTGGTGATGAGCCTTTATGCGGTGGTCTGCTGGGGTAGGAAGCATCAAGAAGGTGGCTGCCTCAGGACTGGACAATCGAGTTAGGACGGAACTAGACAGTGCAACATCTGTGGCAGAGCAACGAGCGCCAAGTTGGCTCCTGTCAATTCACTGCACACCGTAATCACCAGCCAGAGGAGCAGCATCAGCACCAGGCTGCTGTGATTGCTCTGCTGAGGAGATTTATTCTCCCCCATACCAGACTTTTTTATCTCTGGCATGTGGGGAGACGCCAGCACAACACACTCCGCTGTCTTGCATTGCACCACCCACTGCACACCACATACCTTAACCCGCACAAATATTTACACTGGATTCTGAAAATCATTGGCCCTGGACAACCAATTACCGGGTCAACAAAAGACTCTGCGCTGCACACCATGCACCATAGTCTGCACAAACCTGTTCACAATGGACTTTTGATAATCTCCGCACTAGACTGCCAATTTGCACCAATACAGTATGATGTACAATTCTCACACTTTAACTGCATTACTGCTGGAAAATATGAAATTCCCTCTGGGATTAATAAACTAATTGTTCTTTTGGGAATCAAGTAGCTTTAAATGTCCTTATCTACGATACACATGCAACAGATAAACACATTTCAGGTTACACACATGGGTTAGACTTACGAAAATCACAAAACCAAGTTTTAAAATGTTTTGCTGACTGAAATTAAAAAAAAAATAAAAAAAAGGATCCATGCCCCCAAAAAAAGTTACCCAATGAGTAATTGTCCTTCCTTTGTGGCTTCTTAAATGAAGATGTGATTTTTGACCCTGTCATTTACATAATTAACTGATTTAACCTGGTAGCAGCTCAATCACAAATAAATGAAACGTTTAGAAAAATGTTCCACCATTTGCCACCAAGATAGCATCCAATAGTAAACTGGTATAAATACATCCTCATTTTCGTCATGTGCCAGACCTCCGAAGTTGCATAAATGGCGTAATAAACTATTCATTGTTAACCTTGTGAGACTGTTTACCACCATGAACCATATTCCCAGACTCTTATTATGGTTTGCTTTCTTTAAAAGAGTATTAGTCATTCATAGAGCAGGTTGATGGTGGTTGATGATGGCTCTGTTCTTCAAATTCAAAGATAGTGAAGAGTTATTTCTCCTCGTCTGCACTGGGTATTTTTGTATAGTGAGAGACAGTTTGCGCTGGCTGATCCCCACTATCTAGGCCTAGGTCCCTTCCACGGTGGCTCAGCTGGCTGAGACGGCTGTGGTGGTTCCTGGACTGACAAACACGCTGACGGCTTTGCAGCCTACTCTTTACGAAAGTCAGCAATGGTTCTTTTACTTACCTCTCACCATAGACAGTGAGAGACATGGCCTGCCTTTGATAACCCAGTTAGCTGCACTGGGAGGACAGTGACAACCTTGTGGGGACTCGAACCCCCAACCTGAGGATCAGCAATCCTGCGCCCTACCACTAGACCACCACTGCCTTTAAAGCAGATTACTGTCCAATATATGCATGTTTAAGCGATGGAACAAATTTTAATATAAATGCCCATAAAAAGCATTGTTCTAGGTGATTTTAAAGCAATGACTGATGTTGCCCGAGAACCGCTGGTAAGCATTTTAAAGGGCTAATAATACAAATTCAGCACAGGTACCCTTTAATATGACCGTTTTTGATTTAAAACAAATCCAAGAGCATTGAATCTTGCAAAGTTTTAAAATACTAGTACATGATGGGGACTACAGCATACTAAGAGTATAAATAATATCATGGACATTTTATCAGTCCTAGCATCATAAAAGCTGCAGCAGGATTACAAAATTTGGCACATGTTTACAGATAAACATAGTATTCATGGAAACCTTTAAAAATTAAGTAATGATTGGTCCATGTGCTCAAAAATATGTAATACCTGTGGACATTTATATTAAAAAAATAAATAAACATGAAAGTGTGAGGACACTTCAATAATAGCCAATATATTCCCATTATTAAAGGATTTGCAGCCATTCAAGCCACATTTACACCCTGGAGTAGCCTCAACTATATACAGACCAAGCAGAACTCTTACCAGTCAGGAAAGTGGGTAGGAGCTGTAGGCAAGTGGGCGTTTTCCTAATTGGCATATATCTTAAATGCACTGTGCAAAAAAAAGGCATCCAAGAGGAAATGCTGCAGAGTGAAAATACCTTTAAAATAATGAACTAAAAATATTTCTGCATAAAACAATTATAAATAGAGCGAAACACGGATAGTATTTGGTGTGATCTTTGTTTTTAAAAATAGTATTCACAGGTGGAATATGGGTAATTTTATAAAGCAATACACTTTAGGCTTTACGGAGTTACAGAACCAACCACGGCTCCTCTTGAGGTTTTAACAGTCACACTTAATTTTAACTTTTGCAACAGGACTCACCAGCCTTCGTTATAGTTTTGTATGAAACGTGAACTTGTTATATACTGCTTCATATACACTGAAAAAACATTTTTCAAACATTTAACTGCTGGAGAGGAAAAAACAAAAAAGTCAAATCTAAAAAGCTGTTTCTGGGTCAACCTCATTAATGCAGAAGTTTAAAAGAGTATACTTATTTAAGAAAAAAAATGTCAAAGACAGAACAGCACTCTGTCGCAATATTACCGATATACAAAAGTGCTTACTTTTAAAGGGTTAAAATTCTATGACAGCAAAAACTTTCAAGGTTTGAACCACATGGCAAAAAGGGAATTCCTGTATGAAGTTTGGGTGATGTGTTTTCACTGGTTTCCTCAGGGTACATCAGTTTCCTTCTACACGCCAAAGACATGCACGTTAGGTAAAGTGGCTACTCTAAATTGCCCCAGATGTGAATAGTTATTTGGGATTGTGGCAGCCCTGTAACAGATTGGCGACCTCTTTATGTTCCATCCAACTTTTCACCTGAAGTTAACTGGGATTGGATAAAACATTCCTGATGGCCCTGATGGATATGTAGTATGTAAAGTTTTTATAGATATTCCTCCACTAGTCATTCATTTCATGCTCACTTAAATGCTCTGAACATGTTTGTCCAAGTGCTTCGGTACAGCAGTGTGGTGCTCCCTTTCCACTGATGGGTGAGGTAGACGAGTGCCAATATATTGGACATTCTATACCTATGAAAATGATCCCTACGGTAATAGTGTAAGTGAGAAAATGGTACAGATCCAATGTGTAATGGGAAAGTTCTAAGGACACTAAAGGAGCGAGGAATTTTTCCTGCAGCTTCCATTAACACCATGTGTCCTAATAGCGCCAAGGCTTCTGGATGAATCAGCTGGCTATCATCAGCAGCAGCATGGTGAAGTTAGCCATGCATGCTAGCTTGTATACGTGTATGGCTTTGCTAATGGAACCACGGATTGGGACATATAATTAAGTAACTGACATAAATAAAACAAGATAATCATGTCATTGGACAGTCAAAAGGTAAGTCTGTTGGGTTTTACACCCGAGCGTTGTGGCTCAACAGGCCGGTGCTTATCCCTGGTTTCTGTAGCGTGACACGACAAGGAGTTCAACTCCCCCTGGATGGGACACTAGTTCATTGCAGGTTACCTTCCCAGTATATTTTTACTGGTACCCATTTATACTGCTGGGTGAACAGAGGCACACTTGTGGTTGAGACCTTGCCCAGGGGTCTTAGCACAGTGGGGGTCTCCGTGGGATTCGAACTCACAACCTCCTGATCATGAGCGCAGCACCCTAACCACTACGCCACCGGCCCCACAGACAGTCAAAGCCATTCCTGAAAATACATACACAGGTTGTATGGCCCAACTATGTGTACATTAAAATTGGTAATCTTAATCTGCTTAAAATTTGAGTTTTATGGAGTCCAACGGCAAAAAGAAAAACAATTTTGGGGGCATATGAATGTGGAACAGACTGCAGCCTGTCAGAAAGGATTTTTTAACATGGTGAGAAAGGAGGAAATATTGATTACGAAATTTCTACGAGAAACTTTTTAGCAAGACAGACAGCATTTGATTTTGGGGATGGGCCAAACCAAATTCGAAATCTTGCATTTTTAGAATCCATAAACATTGTGAGGACAATTTTAAACATTTTGTTCTTCTGAGGGATTTCTAGTATTGATGGTGGTTTATGCTCATTTGAAATGGAGTTTGGGATTCTGTCACTCATCCCTCTTTAAAGTAACAAATCTGCCTTGAATTCCAAAAGCAAGTCTCACTCGTCACTGAAGGAGACACTAAGCTATTATTTGTTTAGATACATTTCCGGTTGCGTATTTAAGTTCATTTTCCCAGTAGTGTCTTTACTTTACTTTCTGCAAATTACAAAAGGGTGAAAAAATGCAGTAAATTTGACTTCCTTTTGCAGGATTTAAAAAAAACAAACAAACTCAAAATCACCCAACTGTTCTAAATCACCGATACTGGCGACTCCTTAAAAAATATCCCTTTTTTCAGTGCACATATACCATGGTATATTTTTCTTTATTAAATATAAGGTTCATCAAACAAAAAGTCTAATAAACCAAAATAAGCACTCGGCAATGCAACTGAATATTTCTTGCAGACCTGAGGCAACTTTCCAGGAAAAAAAAAATTATGGACTTAAAAAAAAGGTTAGAAACTCATCCTGACAACATCATTAACTCTCCAAGAAAAATCACAAGGCTGTGTATCATAAGACTAGAAGTCAAGACTGTAAACGAAGAAAAAAAGCAAAGCAGTTGTTTTTCAAATACACCAAGAAGATTAAAGACCTGATGAATGACATCAAAACATTTCTCTCCAAATGCAAATGAAACACTGACACACGATTTCATCTGGCCCACAACCCGAGGAAGAATAACTGCAAAGAACTTAACCGAAGCTGGCTGCCAGACCACAGGGCCCATGATTCCATCCCAATGGGTCTGTATCTCCATGATGACAGCACATAAAACAGAATTTATGGACATTTTTAGTTGCATTTTATATGGCTTCTTGCATCTGGAGCAGTTTTTGGCACAATCACAATCGTATATATAAATTCAGATGCATGTAACTTGAACCGAACCGGACCTGGACTACAGGTGATAGCACAAGTGTATAAATAATGTGTTAATGAAATTAAATTGAACCATATGTATATCACAAGGATATCCATTTTCCTCATATGGCATCAATAGAGTCTTCACTATTCAGAGTATTTCATTACAAAATTAGTCCCAATTTGAAATTACCTTAAGATTATCAAATTAAAAGTAGCATTAGTTATAATTTGGGCCCTGAAAAGGTCCGAATGGCTGAAGAGGCATCATGCATTTTTTACTTTTATTCCATGCAAATGTTTTAAAATATTTACCATTTAACCCCAGCACATTTATTATCCATTTTATTCTTTTAAACATTATAAAATTACCATCTCTGATTGTTGTTGACTCCCCTCAAATTCTTTTTACTTTTTTGTCCCAGGGTAAAGTTAGTTCTAAAGACTACATTCTTCTCCCAAAATAATACAGAAATGTAATTTTAGAATATATTAAAATGTAAAATAAATAAAAATATTAGTTTGTTGCATTTACCAAGCAGCCATAACTGACAGGTAAAGAGACTAACACTGACTATGTCATTACAGGGGCAATGTTCAGGGGGTGGGAAGCATTCAGCAGCCAGTGAACAACCAGTTCTCAGAGTTGATGTGTTGGAAATAGGAAAAATTGCCCGGTATAAAAATCTGAACATCTTACACAAAAGCCATATTGCCCATGTCTTTTATAGGGTCTGTACAGCAATGGAATTCCCTAATGACAGTCAGGAATTGGCCCCGAAATTCCACATCTGTGGAATGTGCTGGGCAAACAAGTCCTAGGCACGGAGGCTCCACATTCAACCTGCAGGAATTAAAACATGCTGCCAACTACCACAGCACACCTTCAGATGTCTTGTGAAGTCCATACCTTAATGCATGTAATTGCATGATGTAATTATCTGGAGAGGGCTTTATTGAGTTGGAGAACTTCTGCCCAATCCTTTTCTTGAATGAATAAAATATGTTTCAGTCAATACCTTGATGCATCGAGCCATTGTGATGACTTAAGAAGAATCTACAAAATTATAGTCAGCTAGTTTTAATGATCTGGATGATCAGGGTACATAGTGAACAACAGCATGCTTTAAGTGAAACATTATGGAGCTTTCTTTCCTGACTTTTTTTTGAGAAAAGATTCAGTTTATTCAAGTAAAAGTCTCAGGGGATATTTTAAAGGTTCTCAAAGTGGCGTCCACATCCAAGGTGAAGGTTGCAACCAGGTTGTATGACTGTATTGCAGAGGGCTCCAACCCCGACCATGCGCACTCGGGTCATCGAATTATTGCCCAAGGAAGGTCTTAAGTACCAAAAAGATGGGTGTTGGATTTTGGTTCGGGATCAAATGAGAAGGAAAGTAAATCTCAAGAACAGAGTTGAACATCCCTGCTGTATTTTGTATCGTTTAAAAAAATACTTTATGGCGGTAAACATTATTACCAACAAACATCAAAAGAAGGTATTAGGATTAATTTGGTTCTATAATCAAAATTCTAACCTAAAGCTCAAATACTAAGACAAAGTCAAAACATATATTCGACCCAATTTTACTAAAATCAAAAAGTGGTGGTAATTTAATGGTAAAACTGCTTTATACCCAACAGCAGGGAAAGTTTCAGAGCCCTGCGTTATGGTTTATAAATAAATATACGGATAGATAAAGTTGATGAAGTTCAGCTGACCTCGAGGTTTTTGTTTTTTCTTTCCCGTTTTGGTTATGAAAACTAAGGCTTTCATTTTTATTTAAACGTATAACGCACATCCTGGCAGTTTGAGTGTTCTCTTCTCAGACCACCACAACCAGACAGATAGAGTAAAGTATCCGGTATTAATAATGAACTTGACCGAGAAACTCACGCGCTCCATGGCGAGATGGGTCCATGGGAAGACACGTTTCTTTCCCGGCGCGTGCGCATCAGCTGCGGGAACATAGTGTCACCGTTCAGGACGCTGAACGCACACCCCCGCACGTGGAGTGGCCGATACCAAACGATCCACCGTACCTGTCCCATAAACTCTCAAACAAACCATACCAAACGTCTTTATCCTGATACCGCTGGTCCGCTAGACCCCGCCCACTGAAGCTTGATTGGATGAGAGAGAGAGAGAGAGAGAGAAAGAGAGAGAGAGAGAATTGAGTTTAATCTGGACAGATGTATACTGTAAATATTTCTGGATTGTATATAAATATGTAATTCAAATTTAATCAAGTCAAATAATGAAATTATTATGGTTAGATGAAGGAGACCAGAACATCTCCAAAACCAATGTTCTTGAGACATGTTCCTGGTAGAATGTGGTGCTTCTACCTGCAGTCAAATCCGACTTTTGGTGACTCTATTCTATTCTGAAGATACTTCTCAAGTGGAGTCAGAGGACAAAAAGCAGTTGTTGAAGTGGAGTCCAAAAGAGCATAAGGTAGAACTCAGTGTCAGGCCGAACATTTGGTACCTGTGCCTTCAGTGGGACTGAACGGACTCAACCCACTTCTTAATAGCACCACTAGCACTTTACAATTATCAAAACTATCAATAACGTACAAAAACACCATATAACAAGGCGTGGCATTACAGAGAGAGGCATTTCACATATTCCTGAGCATGACATAACTTTCACTGGTGTTTGCCATGTAAATTGGCATTGAGCCAAAATTACAAAAGGATAAACCTTACCTCCATTTCTTCGACCTTCTACCTTCTTTGGAAAAGTGTGCCTTGAAAATAGAGTTTTAACAATGTCCAACACCAAGTCAATTTATCCTCCTCCGTCAGCCATTGTGTGCGAAAAAATTCTAAATTAAATGTATTGTGTGCAGGTCGCTAGAGACTATTCAGCTAGTTTTGCCCCAACCAACAAATCAGAGGACAGAAAATGATTGACATTATTATGAACCCGCTAGCTGATCCTGTGAAAGAAATCTGATTAGTGAAAGAAACTATTGCTAATAAGAAAATAATGCTAATACAGGGATCTCTCACTTTCCGCTGTTAATTGGGACTGAGATCCCACTGCGATAACTGAAGTCCGCGAAGTAGGATCAACCCCCCACTCCCCTGATTGACGTATACCTACATGTATATGTGTATATAATATAAATAAATACATATTCAATGCTATAAATGCTTATAATAACAATTAACCATTAAAAATAATGCATAAGACGTAAATAAAATATAAATACACACACATAAAGACGCACGCACGTAGATAAATGTACCGCACATAAATGTAGTTTTGATGGGAGAGTTTGGGTTGTTTTTTGTTTTGTGTTTGGTTAGGTGTTGTAGTTTTTTATGCATAATTGTCCTTGTTTTTGTGGCATTTTCCTTAACCTTTTCCCCTTTTCTTCCTTAATTTCCTTATTTTTTTATTTTGATGAGTATTTAAAAAAAAAACACAATGCACTGAAGCTGCATAAATTGAAGCACAAAGTAGCGAGGAATCTCTATATAGTGTAAGTGACATCGGCCAGCACTGCTGATTCTGAAGGCCCTGGGAAGATTAGATTTACATGGCAATGCATAGAAGTTGTAATCTGATTGGACAAAAAAATGGAACATCCACATACACATTGGAAGCAGCATAGCCAAGTGAGATGATACAAAATGAAGAGAATATACTGTTGGGAATAAATTGGCATAATTTTCTTTTGGAAGGAATACTTCAAGGACCTCCTCAATCCCACCAATATGCCCTCTATAGAGGAGGAAAACCCTGTGGTTTGGGTCATGGTCTATGCATCACCACAGCTGAGGTTGCTGAGATACTCAAAAAGGTCCTTGGTGGTCGGGCTCCGGGTGTGGTTCCGCTCTGAATATCTCAGGCCTCTGGATGTTGTAGAACTGTCTTGGTTAGCAAGTCTCTGCAATATTGCGTGGTCATCAGAGCCGTACCTCTGGATTGGCAAATTGAGGTGGTAGTTCCCCTTTTGGTGTTCCAATTATGAAAGAATGTACACATGCCCTCCATGACATGCAACACTCAGCACCCAAATATATACAATTTAATTGAACAAATAGTGGAATTTAGTTGTTAATGTAGGTTGTCAGTGCTTCTGATAGAGTGAAGGCCAGAAGGGAAGGCTTTGCTGGCCATGGCGGCCCACCACTGATGAAATGGTATTTTTTTTCCTCCTAGAGGGTGCGTCACATAAAATAATTGACTAGCACTGCACAAGGCATTCTTGGAGCGTGGAGGAACTCATGTGGAAGAATATGAGGCTAATCGGCTAGGAAAAGCCATTTTGAGGAGAGCTCATAGATCAAAATTTTGTTCGTTGGATGGGGAAGATTTTTGGTGGGATTGAATCACGTATCATGGATAATTCATTATAAAAAAGACACTCGTAAGTCAAGGTGCCACTGTATGTGTGTGTACATATATATATATATATATATATATATATATATATATATATATATATATATATATATATATATATATATATATATATATATATAATACACACACACACACACACACACACACACACACACACACACACACACACACACACACACACACCCCTGGTAAAAAATACATTTTTCTGAAAACATTTTTTTCTAAAATTTTTAGAACACTTACATTTTATTTCAGTTTTATTGAAATATCAGTAGTTCGGTGAAATTTGCAAATGGAGGTGGCAGCAATGAGTTCCAAATCCACAACGTCTTATTTACTTGTGAATGTTTTAGTTCTTATGAATGTTTTAATTTTAGATAACACAAACACACTAAACTGCAAACATTTTATTTAATCCCGAAAAATCTATTGACTGTGGTGTATATGATTACGATTCCTGCATGGCCAAATAGTTAGCTGAATAGGTTTGAGTCCCAGCCTTGGCTTTAGGCATTCCTGAGTGAAGTTTGCTGGGCCGTGCTTGTGTGGGTTTTCACCAGGTATTTCATTTTCCTCCGACAGGTCAGACACATGCTCATTAGACTAACTGACTGTTTCAAATTGCCCCAAGACCAGTGCTGTAGTGGTAAAAAAAAAAAAATAAGTGGGTATACAATGAGGCCGCTTCGGCAGCCTAACAAGATGTACTGGCCTATTGTGGCATGGTCGTTATTGTACTGGGCTCTCTACACTGAATGATCATAGACAGAGTACAGAAACACAATTGTGACATGATTACAAGCCAAGACAAATGACAAACCAATATTTTTTAAAAATAAGTGTGTACACGCTACATGCTTGCTAAAATAAGTGAGTATATGGTGTATACTTGCATGTATTGCTGACTATAGCCCTGCCCAAGGCTGAGTGTGAATTTGAGTGCTTATTTGCCAAACTTTATAAATTTATGTAAAAAAACAAAACAAAAAAAAAACAATGAAATACACACTCATACACATGCACTCAGGACGACTACACCAACGTCACTGAAACATTCACCACAAAAAGCAAAACAGGCCACAAGCAACTTTCTCTCTCTCTCTCTCTCTCTCTCTCTCTCTCTCTCTCTCTCTCTCTCTCTCTCCATCTATCTATCTATCTATCTATCTATCTATCTATCTATCTATCTATCTCAAACAGATACACACATATCATACTGATGAGTTGTTAGACTCTGCAAGATTTTCTTATTCATTACCACCTAAGTATCGTTCTGCCAGGGTGCGTTTCTTCCATGATTAAGTTTTTCAAAGAAACTCTCACAATTCTATTCCACACACTAAGCAAATAGATTCCACATTAGAATGAAATGAGTAAATGGTATGTGAATGTGGCCGTTACTAAGTGGTTGTTATAGTGAGTTATAAGGAATATGAAGAGAGGATTTATGATAGAAGCGATTACTCTGCTTTTATGGAGAAAAGCAAAAGCTATGAGTGTGTGTGTGTGTGTGTGTGTGTGTGTGTGTGTGTGTGTGTGTGTGTGTGTGTGTGTGGAGAAATCAGGCACTATCCAGATGATCAAGGTCAAACTTGAATCTTATTTTAGTTTAGAGGGAAACGCTGAGAAATCTTTGTATTGTTCTCATGCTTCTTTTCTTCTGTGATTTTATTTTCCCATGCTTTAACATTTATTTATTGTTCTCTATTTTCCCCAAAACACATTGTACATTTTGTGTGCTGGTAAACTTACAGATAGCTGAGCAAATGATTCCAGGCAACATCGTTTCCCTCGAAAGTATACGACGGCATTGTGTTACTCACTAATTTGATTTAGGATCTGATATTATTTTAAGTGCACCACACGATAAGAAAATACTCTCTGTACATGCACTTTAACTACAGTTGTATTCATTTATAAGTTTGAAAAAGCAAAGTGTTGAAAGTATAATAGGTTGTAGCAGAGCATGCTTAGCTAAAAAGTAAAAGCATTCGCTCACTGGCTGAAGTCCCTCATTCTATTAGAATCGCTTTGAGGAATGAACCTACCTTAGGCGAAACTGGATAAAAGGTGGGGTACACCCTGAATAGCTCACCAGATCATTACAGGGCAACCTACACAAAATATTCACGTTCACACCTGGGGCAATTTGGAACAGCAACTAAGAATAATATGAACGTCTTCTGACTGTGGGAGAAACCAGAGTACCTTGAGGAAACCTATGCAAGCACCGGAGAACATGCAAACTCAACACAGAAATGCCGTTGCTGACCTTGAGATTCATAACCTGGAGCTTCTTGCTGTGGCGCAGACGTGCTAACCACTACACCACTGTGTCATCCGAAAGCAAAACCAGAGGGTGGATATAAATTCTGATAGAGTTAATTTTGCACGCAGATGTAATAAAGTGCAATACAGAGGTCGCAAAAACATTAAATAGAAAATCATAGCAATCAGAAATAAGTAGAGAATTAATGCAAAAAAAAAAAAAAAAATTTCCCTTTTCATTTGTGAAAACCTAAAAGTCAGAGCACTCAGAGAGTGTAAACCTCCTCCAAACCCTGTAATCAACCACATGGCAGAAAATGTTAAAAGCCTGATTGTTATGGTCCGTGTTGTTGGGGGACTTTGACTTTGGTGGCTCTAACTCTCTCTCTCTCTCTCTCTCTCTCTCTCTCTCTCTCTCTAGCGCTGGAGGCTCTGGCAGAGGGGCATGGCTGACACACGCAGGAGGCGTGCAATGCGCACACTTGATCTCACACGCCAATCTACTGTGCTATAAAGACAAGCAGCCTACTCCTCTCGGTGCTAGAAGATTGCTCGTTGTTTCACGTCTCTGTTCCCCTGTGATCTGCTTGCATCCTGCTTGAGTTTTCCCAATAAAGATAATAAACCAGCTCTGTGGCATCTTACACTGTCTCCTGCATTTCTGGGTCTGGCTGAAAGTCATTTCATCTCAGAATCTTCTAGCCAACATGGATCCAGCAAAGACCGAGCAGCTCAGGCAGGCGTTGTCCAGACAGGGACTCCTGTTGGGCCAGCATGACTACACCCTGCACCAGGTTATGGACAGCCTCCAGAAATTGACTACCAGCGTGGTTCAGCTTGGTGGAAGGATGGGCGCCATCACTACCGATCCCGCCCACCGACCCTTCACTCTCTGCACTGGCAGCATTGCCAGCCCTGCTCACCACACTCCGAGAGCCGCTCATCCCCATGCCGGCAAAGTATTCATGCACAACCGGCATGTGTGCTCAGTTCCTCCACTAGTGCTCGCTTTTCTTCAGTCAGCAGCCGCTCACCTACACCTCGGACCAAGCAAGACCTCGTTTGTGATGAGCCTGCTCACGGATCAAGCCTCGTCTTAGGCGCTAGCAGTCGCCAACCATACCCCAGATTTATGCTCACACTATGGCCGTTTCATGCTGGAAATGAAGAGGGTTTTTGATCATCCGGCAAAAGAGGGGGGGGGTGTGAGCAGCCAGCTATTACGGATCAAACAAGACTCTCAGTCAGTATCAGAATATACAATAGCCTTGCGCATCCTACCCGTCAAGAGCAGCTGGAATGACCCTACGCTCCAAGGAGCATTCATAAAAGGTTTGACCGACAACTCACGGATGAGTCAGCTACGCTGCATCCTGCACACCACCATCCTATGCTGTTTGGTAACACTCTCACCCACTACTACTTTGCAGTCACTGACTTCCTTCAAACTGCATCGTCTACACAAGATGTAGTCTACCTGTGTGCTCCTATCTCTGCTTTCATAAGTCATCGTATGATCTTGTCTCTTCTGGAAGAAAGTATTCACCGCAGCCATTTCCATCCTTTTTGCAAAATTGATCAACATCTGTCCTTCTGTGTTCCTGTCCTGGATACCAAACCTGCCCATCACTTCCCCATCCCCTCAGTTGCCTGCACCAACATTTCCGTTGAAGTCTGCACCAATGACCACTCTTTCACCTCTGGGGGTACTCTTCATCACTTCATCTAACTCACTCCAGAATCTCTCCTGCTCTTCTAGCTCACATCCTGCCTGTGGGGCATAAGCACTAACAACATTGAACATCACACCTTCAATTTCTAACTTGAGACTCATCACTCTGTCTGACACTCTTCCCGGTCCCAAGCCCAGATAAATGCAGAGGGTTGTGTCAGGAAGGGCATCCGACGTAAAACCAATGCCAAACTTTATCATGCAAATCACAAATGGCCGAACCAAGTTGATGCCGGAAAAAAGACGACCCCAACTGAACGAGCACCTCTACACTTACAGCGCCGAGAGGGAGTATTACCTCGCCCATTGTCCAACAATGCCAGGACCACCAGCAGGCAGGAGGGTGGAGGCGAGCCAAGCCTCCTCTCCTCCCCGGAAGCCCATCCAGATCAAGTGCAATATACATCTCGTATGATGGACACACCCTTGCAAACCCTAGAAAGATGGTAGCCATCGACAGTCAACTCATTGATTGTGTTATGCAGAAGACATAACCTGTCAAGCTCACCCTGGAGTACATAGAACTGTTCATCATTTCGGCCCCGCTCACTCCCATGGTGTTGGGGTGGCCCTGGTTACTAGCCCATAAGCCCCATTTCGACTGGGCCACCCTCACCATCCATAACTGGAGTGATTATTGCCACCAACACTGCCCGCTAGCCGCTCCCCTGTCTTGCCGGAGAAAATTGACCTGAATAGTTTTCCCAGTGCATATCATGATTTAAAAGAGGTTTTCAGTAAAGACCGAGCCCTTTCTTTGCCACCTCTGCCAACATATGACTGTGCGATAGATTTGCTTCCTGGATCCACACTCCCCACAAAAAGATTATATAACCTATCGAAACCCGAGAAGGAGACTATGGAACAATGCATCACGAACTCGCTGGCGGCAGGCCTTATCCATCCCTCATCATTGCTGGTAGGGGCGGGGTTCTATTTCATTGAAAAAAGGACAAGACCTTGAGATCCTGCATCGACTATACAGAACATAACAGCATCGTTATTAAGAACAACTATCCCCTTCCTCTCATCGACTCAACAAAATTAGACTTGAAGAACGCATACCACTTAATCTGAATTCAGGAAGAGAATGAAAGGAAGACTGCCTTTAACACGCACCTGGGGAACTTTAAATACCTGGTGATGCCTGTCGGGTTGACAAACGCCCCTGCGGTTTTTCAAGCACTCGTCAACAACGTACTCAGGGACATGTTGAACCGCTTCGTCTTTGTGTACCTTGACGACATCCTGATCTTCTCGAAGACTCATGACGAACATGTCCTTCATGTGAGAATGGTTCCTCACCGACTACTTGAGAACAAGTTGTATGTCAAGGTGGAGAAGTGCGATTTTCATGTCTCCACAGTGGATAAATCGTGGAGAAGGGGCAGATAAAACCAGATCCGGAGAAAGTGAAAGTGGTGGCAAAGTGGCCAGTTCCAGCAACATGCAAAGAACTGCAGAGGTTCCTGGGGTTCATGAACTTCTACAGAAGGTTCATCCGGGACTAGAGCTGTGTAGCATCCCCCTCACGCAGCTAGCGTCCGTCAAGATACCCTTCCAATGGTACCCTAGTGCATAAACAGCTTTCAACCGTTTGAAAACCAGGTTCACCAACGCCAACTCCCGGCAAGCACAATGGTCTCTCTACCTGGGGAGGTTCAACTTTACCTGGGTCACGAAATACTAAACCAGATGCTCTCTCTCAGCAGTACTCCCCAGGGGAAGACACCGCCATAGAAACTATCCTGCCTGCCTCCTGCATGCTCGGAGCGGCCCGGTGGGAGGTGGAATGTTTGGTCCAGGATGCCCAGAAAGGGGAACCAGAGCTCGCAGGGTGTCCCCAGGGATGGTTATATGTTCCTCCGATGGCCAGAACCAGAGTACTCCAGTGGAGACATGCGTCCAAATTGGCCTGCCACCCTGGACTCCACCGAACCCTTTTCCTCCTCCGACAACATTTCTGGTGGCCAACTATAACAACCGACACCAGAGAGTTCGTTGGAGCTTGTGCCACCTGTGCCTGAAGCAAGTCCTCCCACCGTGCACCCGCAGGTCTCCTCCAACCTTTCCCCGTACCTCACTGCCCCTGATCACACATTGCCATGGACTTCGTCATTGGGCTACCGCCGTTCGAAGGCAACATGGTCATACTGACCATATTGGACAGTTTCTCTAAGGATGCCCATTTTGTCCCGATACCCAAGCTCCCCTCAGCTATAGAGACAGCTGGCCTGCTGGTTCAACATGTGTTCCACCTCCATGGAATCCCCCATGACATTATTTCGAACCAAGGCCCCCAGCTCATGTTCAGGGTATGGAAGGCGTTTTGCAATACCCTGGGAGTTTCCAGCAGCCTGACCTCCGGCTACCACCCTCAATCCAACGGGCAAGCGGAGTGGACGAATCAAAGCCTGGAATCATCCCTGTGCTGCGTTGCCCCCCGCAACCCAGCCTCCTGGTCCATATACCTCCCGTGGATTGAGTACTCACATAACCCCCTGGTCTGTGCCACCACAGGTATGTCTCGCTTCATGGTGATCAACGGGTTCCAACCTCCTCTGTTCCACGGTCAGAAGATCGAAGTGGCTCTCCCATCCGTCCGGGCACACTTCCGCAGAGCATGGTGGGTCTGACAGGAAGCTCGTGCCGCCTTGGAGAGGTCAGCAGCCTGGAATCTATGGCTCGCCGATAGCGCCGGTGTCCGGTGGCAGGCTTACAAAGTCAGGCAACAGGTTTGGCTTTCCTCCAGAGACCTGCCCCTTCAAGCCGATTCCAAAAAGATGTCTCCTAAGCACATTGAGCCTTATACCACCGAGTGCATCATAAACCCCAGTGCTGTCTGACTGAAGCTCCCAGCCGGGCTCAAAGTGCACCCAATTTTCCACCACAGATGCAGAGTTTGTTTTGAGAATGTTAATAGAGAAGTACAGAGAAGGTCAGCGGGAACTGCACTGTGCCTTTGTGGATCTGGAAAAAGCATATGACAGGGTGCCAAGAGAAGAACTGTGGTATTGCATGAGGAAGTCTGGAGTGGCAGAGAAGTATGTTAGAGTGGTGCAGGACATGTATGAGAGAGGTAAGACAGTGGTGAGGTGTGCTGTCGGCGTGACTGAAGAATTCAAAGTGGAGGTGGGACTGCATCAAGAATCAGCTCCGAGTCCCTTCTTGTTTGCGATGGTGATGGACAGGCTGACAGATGAGGTTAGGCAATAATCTGCATGGACTATGATGTTTGCAGATGACATTGTGATCTGTAGTGAGAGCAGAGAACAAGTGGAGGAAAATCTAGAGAGGTGGAGGTATGCCCTGGAAAGGAGAGGAATGAAGGTTAGCCTCAGAAAATCAGAATACATGTGTGTGAATGAGAAGGACCCAGGAGGAACGGTGATGTTACAGGGAGCAGAGATAAGGAAGGTGGAGGATTTTAAGTAGTTGGGCTGAACAATCCAGAGCAATGGAGAGTGTGGAAAAGAGGTGAAGAAGCGTGTGCAGGCAGGATGGAATGGTTGGAGAAAAGTGTCCGGTGTGATGTGCGATAGGAGAGTGTCAGCAAGAATGAAAGGAAAAGTGTACAAGACGGTGGTGAGACCAGCGATGTTGTATGGCCTAGAAACAGTGGCGCTGAGGAAAAGGCAAGAGGCAGAGCTGGAAGTAGCAGAGATGAAAATGCTGAGGTTCTCTCTGGGAGTAACGAGGATGGATAGGATCAGAAATGAGTACATCAGAGCCCATGTAAGATGTTTTGGGGACAAAGTCAGAGAAGCTAGATTGAGATGGTTTGGGCATGTACAGAGGAGGGATAGTGAATATATTGGCAGTAGGATGCTGAGGTTGGAACTACCAGGCAGAAGGCCTAGAGGAAGGCCAAAGAAGAGATTTATGGATGTGGTGAAGGAAGACATGAAGGTCATTGGAGTAAGAGAAGAAGATGCAGAGGACAGGGCGAGATGGAGGCGGATGATTTGCTGTGGCGACCCCTGAAGGGAACAGCCGAAAGGAAAAGAAGAAAGAAGACTGTTATGGTCCGTTTTGTTGGGGGACTTTGAATTTGGCGGCTCTAACTATCTCTCTCTCTCTCTCTCTCTCTCTCTCTCTCGTGCTACAGGCTACGGCTTAGGGGCGTGGCTGAAAATAATAAAAAAAAATAACTGTAAAAAGAGTTTGATCAGGATCACCTCAAAAATATTATGGGGTCTGACATATACAAACCCCTTACTCTGATAGAGATATCAATAAAAAAAAATCCACATGTAATGTTTTATGTAATCCTGCTTACAAACAGACACTGACACTAAAACATAACTTATTTTGGTCGAGAAAATAATGAGATGAAAATCCAGTGTGACTTAATAATTAATAAAAATTTAGAAGAAAAATAATAAATAAAATAAAAATATGAGTAGCAAGGTGGTATTAGCACATACACCTCAAAGAAAGAAGGTCCGGGGTTCAAGTCCCCGGGCTCAGGCATTTCTGTGTGGACTTTGCATATACTTTCTGTGCTTGTGCCGCTTCCACCGGGTACTCTGGTTTCCTCCCAAAGACTATGTACATTAGACCAATTGGCTGTTCCATATTGCTCCGTGTGTCTTGGCCTTACAATGCTTTGGCGAGCTGTTGAGAATGTACCCTGCCTTTGCCCATTGTCAGCTGAGAACATCATGTGATGATGACATCACAGTCCCACCTATCTTCATTCATTTATTTCCTGAACTACTTAATCCTAATTAGGCTTGCAGAGAGGCTGACCTCCATCTCAGCTAAACCTGGGCAGCAGCATAGTACACCCTGAGCAGCTCACCAGGCGATCACAGGGCAGAAACAATGCAATGCAACAAGTCTTTACGAAAGTCAGCAATGGGTGTCTTACATTCCTCTCACCATAGACGGTGAGACACGGCCAGCCTTTAATAATCCATTCAGCTGCGCTGGGGGACAGCAGTGACCATCGTTTGACAGTTGGGCTTGAACCCCCGACCTTGGGATTGGTAATTCAAAGAAAATACACTAAATTAAAAAAAATCATGCAACCAAAATAATTTATTCTACATCACTATTTTTGGATGTTCCACATGCTGAAAATACTCAATGGTGTTGAAGCACACCATGATCACTGGTCTGAATATTTAAATATAAATCCTGTGTCAATAAACTAGCTAGGTTTCAGAAAGAATGTTATCTTGGCTGGAACAGGTGTGTGTGTGTGTGTGTGTGTGTGTGTGTGTGTGTGTGTGTGTGTGTGTGTGTGTGTGTGTGTGTGGTTTAAACATTAAATAATTCAGAATATCATAAAACTTTCATCCTGAGATCTTCCTGAAACCAGACACCACAAACTCTTTCTCATTCTTTTGGTCTCTGTTTGAATGTGAATCTATGTCTATCTGATTCCCTCTCTCACTCTCTGTCTCTCTCTCTCTCTCTGTTTGTGTTTCTCTCCCTCTCTCCATCTTCACTGTTATTCACAGTTAAATCCTGTTCCTGCTCAATGGAAAAACAGTGTGTGTGCGCGCATGCGCGCGCGTGTGTGTGTGTGCGCATTCCTGGCCTAGAACAGCAGCAATCACTCAGTTACAAAGTAAAAGCAGCTGGATGTGATAGAGGGCAGATGAAAATACAAAGAGAATTGATATCGTGCTCTCTTTTCTTGGTTTTTCTCTTTCTCTGTCTTTCTCTCTCTTTCTATATGTGAGTCTTTCTCTCTCTTTCTATATGTGAGTCTCTCTCTCTCTTTCTCTCTAGCCCATCATTACTTTTCTGGTTGATCCATAGAGTTTCATTTTTGAATCCCTGACTTTTCTTCGTCTCTGACCTAGTGTATAGTTTTCTATTTTTCTTTCTCACCTTTTTGTCACAGCATCATTATTTATTTTATCTCAATCCAATATTTAGTGTTGGAATGCAAGGGCACACACAATGACAGATTAAAACTCAAAGAGAAGAAAGAGAAAAAAACACACTGACATCTTTAATGACTGTGTGTGTGTGTGTGTGTGTGTGTGAGAGAGAGAGAGAGAGAGTAGTGGTGGGGGAGTGGTAGTGTAATAGGTGTTTCGCTGCCTCTTTGTCTGTGCCAAAACATTTCCTTACAATAGTATTTCAGTATAAGAGAGTAGTATAAGCAGAGAGTTCTTGATATTCATCAGTGGTGCCACAGACAGTGTCCAATTAGAGAAAATGCAGTTTCCACAGTTGTCTCTTGACTTCATCAATAATGCCGTTGCTCCATTGGCCAACTCCCTTACGACACCTTTTCCAAGCAGCTGCCATGCTTGTTTCCTGAAGACATCACAGGAGAAGAAAGTTGTCAAGCTCCACACAAAATATTGTGTATTTGCATCATTGTAACGGTCCAAATTTTGAATTCTTATATTTTTATTAACCACTTTTGGCATGTACACTTGGAAACAACATAAAAGAAGATCATTTCAAATTGATTTTGTCTTTCCTTTCATTTATCTCTCAGGGTTTCAGGGAAGTTGGAGTCAGTGCAAGCCTTTAAACAAAGCTCATGAACCCTGTTCCTGGAAATCTTTGTTCTTGAGGATTTTGGCTTCAATCCTAGTCATGTCCACCGACCATCTAATCACTGATATAAGAAGTTCTTGATCTGCAAAAGAGGTGTGTTTGATATTGGGTGGGGATCAAATCTGCAGAAAGGTAGATGTCAGGGAAAGGGGTTGGTGACCACTACTTAAAACTATGGAGTCATTTAAAAGAAATCCAGATGTTTCTACACAACAAACACCTGAAAGTGGAACCTGATTTAAACTGATGTAAAGTATGTTGCACCTAAATATACCACGAATGAGAGTATTAAAGCTGACCATTCACGAGTACATCTTTAACATGTTTTATCTTTTGTTACCAGTTCATTTTGGATGAATATAAAGGTTTGAAACTACCCCACCTTTGGTATCTCATATTGACCTGTTCTACATATTGTTTGCTTCTGTGTCTGTCTATAATAACCATTTATAATAACAGTTTATAATAACAGTAACAAAAACAAGACTGCATGAAAGGAGAAACTATCTCAAGCATTTGTGATAAGCTGGCAGTGCAACACCAGTAAGATGCAGAAGAAGGGATACAATTTCACGGGAAAAATGAAAAATAGTGCCCTGCAATGACCTGGCGAGCTGTCCAAGATGTACTCTGCCCTCGCCTGCCCAGAGTAAGCTGAGATGGGCCCCAGCCTTCCCACAACAGTAACTAAATTAAGCGGTTCAGAAAATGAATGAATGGATAAAAAAGATAGTAATGTTATTAACATCATGGCGACCATTGCAGGGGTCAGTGAGACTCATGTACATGAGTAAACAAATGGTTTCAGAAAGATGTTGTGGACAATTCTATTTCGTTGCATTGTCAACTTTTCTTCGTTTCCCTTCTTGTCAGCATCTTCTGTTCACTTGTGCTCCAAACTCAAGTTTATTGAAGTCTCTCTCTCTCTCTTTCACACACACACACACACACACGCCCATCCACACACAGAGAGAGAGAGAGACACACACTACTCCCTCTGTATGTGACCTGATTTCACAGTAACAGTAGACCTATCCTGAGACAAGATGTGGCTTTGTGTCTGCCTGAGAGAACATTTTATTCAGTTACAAACTTAAACACACACACACACATTCACACACACACACACACACACTACTGTTTTGTCAGATGCAAAACTTGTATTAGAAATTTGGTGTATTACAAACAGTTGAACTATTGACTGTGTGTGTGTGTGTGTGTGTGTGTGTGTGTGTGTGTGTGTGTGTGTGTGTGTAAATTCAGTTTGTGGTGCTTAAAGTGCTCACACAAATGGTGCTAGTACTATATATAGACAAACTACTAATTAACTGAGCATGAGGTCTATATACTGGGGATTTAGCTCGGTTGGTAGAGCATCTGCTTTATTATCCTGAAAGGTCAGAGATCAAATCCTGGCTGCATCTTACCATGAGACCTTAAAATTTGGCAGTTGTTGTTTTTTCCTGCTTGGTGGCCAGCATCAAAGAATAGAATAATGCAATAACTGGTGCTGCACAGTGCTGACAGGTGCCCAGAGCACAAATCAAATTTCAATGTACAATAGTTTGACAATAAAGATATATATATACATACATACATACATACCAGGGGCAGTGGTGGTCTAGTGGTATAAGGCACCGGATCGCTGATCCAAAGGTTGGGGGTTCGAGTCCCACTCTCCACAAGGTTGTCACTGTCCCCCCCAGTGCACTAACTGGGTTATCAAAGGCCAGCCATGTCTCTCACTGTCTATGGTGTGAGGCATGTAAAAGAACCATTGCTGACTTTCGACAAGAGTAGCTGCAAAGCCGTCAGTGTCTTTCCGCCCTGCGATGGCCTGGTGAGCTGTCCAGGGTGTACTCTGCCCTCGCCCTGAGTTGGCTGGGATGGGCACCAGCCTCCCCGTGACCCTAATTAGGATGAAGCAGTTACAGAAAATGATGATGATATATATATAGATCAGCCCAATGTCTGTAAAATAAACAAGGGGTGCGATTTCGCTGTACAATTTGAGTAAGCATGCTTAATATTTTTTTTTCTGCCATTTTAACATGGCGGCCTTTATAATTTCAATTTAATGTTATTTGTTCTCTTCAGAACAACAACTTCTTTTCCTTTCAGCTTTTTTCCTTTTTCGGGAGTCGCCACAGCGAATCTTCTGATTCGCACATTTGATTTGGCATAGGTTTTTACGTCGGATGCCCTTCCTGTCACAACCCCTTAGCAAGGGACAGAAACACACTGACGGCTTTGCAGCCTACTCTTTACAAAAGTCAGCAATTGTTCTTTTACATGAACCTCTCACCATAGACAGTGAGAGACATGGCCCGCCTTTGATAACCCAGTTATCTGCGTCAGATCCAGTCAGCGCCCGTCATGGCATCAGCCTTGGTTTTCTTTGATTTCTAGTTTTCAGGATATTTCATGTTTTCTTTACCGTGTATTCATTTTGTTCAGTTTCTACCTTGTAAACTGGCAACATGCTATACTTATTTGTTTTTGTTTGTGTTTTGTTTCCTGCATCTCTTGGGTTGATAGCCCACAAAATCTCCTCAGTGCAGCGTATTCATCAATACATATAAATGTGCAAGCTGATAATATCATAGCATACATTGCAGCTATGTAATGGCTACTAGCAGGGCAATAAGCAATTTATTGCCTGTGTGCTGAACAATCAGACTATACTGTCATTGCCATGCTAAAAAAATATTGTATACATTGCAAACAATGTTCATGAACTACAGGATTCGAGTTTGAGAATCTCTGTGCTATAAAACACCTGGAGGTAAGTACACTGCATAACCAAGGACGCTGTTAGTTATTAACCAGAATACTGTATTTATACAACCTTATAATTATAAACTGTGTATGTGAACTGAAAGTCAGGGTATGCACTGAACAACTCTCTAACGCAGAGATCAAACCGTGGCTAATCTGCGAGCTAAAGAAGCATTTCAGAAATGAACACAAACACAACTTTCTACTTACAATTTAGTGGTGATATGTACAAATTAAGCCACCCTGCGGATGCTGATGGGTTGCTGTAAGGCTGATGTGTTTGTTATGTCTACTGTACTGTACTGTCTGATGTACTGCAATTGGTTACAAGTCAAGGCATCCAGGCGAGACCAACAGAGAGTGCATTGTCCTATAAATGTCACTAAGATTTTCACTCCTAGTGAAGTCGTGCACCGAACAGCACCCGAACTATTGTGTTCAAATCCTGCTGTTTCATTGTCATTCATGGCTGACTCATGGAGTCCAATTACACTTAGATAAGACCATGAAAACCTCACAGTATCTATAAAAATTAAAAAAAAGATGAAAGCAACTGACACATTATGTTGTTTAGGTATTCACCAGTGCCTGTTTTTTTGTTTATTTGTTTGTGTGTTAACAGGATTAAGTAAAACTGACTGAACAAATTTTCATCAAACCTGGAGGAGAGATGGGGTGTGGACCTGGGAAGAACCTGTCACATTCTGGATCAAATCTGGATTACATTCCAGAGTCAGGAATTTATTTATATTTGTACTTTAATAATTTGTATTTATATTTGAAAGCTTTTTAATGAGCATTTAATAAAAGATTTTTTATGAGGATTACACAAAAACTATTGATCTGATTTTCATCAAACTTGGTGGGGGATTGGCGCAGGGGCTTGGATAGAACCTATTGAATATCAGAGATTCATGCAGGGATAATGTTGAAGAAATAGAAAAAAAAAGAAAAATCTTTAACTTGGGGAAAAATATTCATCCGACACCCATTCGGGGGACATTTTGTAATAATAATGCCACATTATAATTGTCCATTTGTGCCTGGTGGAAGTCCCTTACACTCAATGAGCACCGTAATGAATGAACAGTGTTGCAGTGAGATATTCAAGCATTTGATTAATTTAAATATTGAATATAACCAGGATGCTTCAGAGCTGCATTTTATTATTTTTTTTTTTTTTTAAGTTGTCAAAATTTTAAGTGTTTGAAGTTATTGCTACTGACTTGTTCTACATCAGTGAGGAGAAAAATAAAGCTTTTGTGTAAAGAATTCACAAGGTCAAATATTCCCCCCTGGCTGTGACAAGACGATTGGCGGCTCCACTGAGACCATGGTGCCTATGTAAACACTCTGTCCACAACATCGTTTTCTTTCCTGAAACCTGAAATACCTGGTTGACTCTTTTTTTTTTTTTTTTTTTTTTTTTTTTTTTTTTTTTACCCTTTTTGTGATTTATTTGAAGTGGCATGGTGAAGTAGTGGTTAGCACATGTGCCTCACTACAAGAAGGTCCTGGGTTTGCAATTATATGTTCCCCCCATGCCTGCATGGGTTTCGTCTGGGTACACCAGTTTCCTCCTATACGCTAAAGACACACTCAGTAGGCTAATCAGCTGTTCCAAATTGTTCTAGGGCTGAATGTCAGTGGGAATGGTTTCGTGTGTGTGTGTGTGTGTGTGTGTGTGTGTGTGTTGCTCTGCGATGGATTGACAAGCTGTCCATGGTGTACCCCACCTTTGCACAGAGATAAGCTCCAGCCTCCTGAAGCCCTAATACAGTTAAGTGAGTCAACAAAAGAACGAATTAAGTATTTATTTATTCGAATACATCACTGTACAACCTTTTCAATCCACGTGTGTGTTATAAAAATATTACCCACGCCTGACCCTGATTTTATCATAACATTTATAGTGACTCAGAACATCTAAACAATTAGTTTATGAGGTCATGAATTCACAGAAAAGTATTTCATTTGAAATAGCCTTGCTTGGTACACCGGTTCCCTTTCACAGTCCAAAGACATGCATATTACCTTCACAGGGCAGAAACACACTGATGGCGATGCAGCTACTCTTGACGAAAGTCAGCAATGGTTCTTTTACATGAACCTCACACCATTGACAGTGCGAGACATGGCCAGCCTTTGATAACCCAGTTAGTGCACAGTGGGGAACAGTGATAACCTTGAGGAGAGTGGGAATCGAACCCCCAACCTTTGGATCAGCGATCCAGCACCCTATACCACTAGGCCACCACTGCCCTATATACTAGTCCTTCTCAAAAAATTAGAATATTGTGATAAAGTTCATTATTTTCTGTAATGTACTGATAAAAATTAAACTTTCATATATTTTAGATTCATTGCACACCAACTGAAATATTTCAGGTCTTTTATTGTTTTAATACTGATGATTTTGGCATACAGCTCATGAAAACCCAAAATTCCTATCTCAAAAAATTAGCATATCATGAAAAGGTAGTCTAAACAAGCTATTAACCTAATCATCTGAATCAACCAATTAACTCTAAACACATGCAAAAGATTCCTGAGGCTTTTAAAAACTCCCAGCCTGGTTCATTACTCAAAACCGCAATCGTGGACTGCCGACCTGACTGCTGTCCAGAAGGCCATCATTGACACCCTCAAGCAAGAGGGTAAGACACAGAAAGAAATCTCTGAGCGAATAGGCTGTTCCCAGAGTGCTGTATCAAGGCACCTCAGTGGGACGTCTGTGGGCAGGAAAAATTGTGGCAGAAAACGCTGCACAACCAGAAGAGGTGACCGGACCCTGAGGAAGATTGTGGAGAAGGGCCGATTCCAGACCTTGGGGGACCTGTGGAAGCAGTGGACTGGGCTACAGGTGCCGCATTCCCCAGGTCAAGCCACTTTTGAACCAGAAACAGCGGCAGAAGCGCCTGACCTGGGCGACAGAGAAGCAGCACTGAACTGTTGCTCAGTGGTCCAAAGTACTTTTTTTGGATGAAAGCAAATTTTGCATGTCATTCAGAAATGAAGGTGCCAGAGTCTGGAGGAAGACTGGGGAGAAGGAAATGCCAAAATGCGTGAAGTGCAGTGTCAAGTACCCACAGTCAGTGATGTCTGGGGTGCCATGTCAGCTGCCGGTGTTGGTCCACTGTGTTTTATCAAGGGCAGAGTCAATGCAGCTAGCTATCAGGAGATTTTGGAGCACTTCATGCTTCCATCTGCTGAAAAGCTTTATGGAGATGAAGATTTTCATTTTTCAGCACGACCTGGCACCTGCTCACAGTGCCAAAACCACTGGTAAATGGTTTACTGACCATGGTATTACTGTGCTCAATTGGCCTGCCAACTCTCCTGACCTGAAGCCCATAGAGAATCTGTGGGATATTGTGAAGAGAAAGTTGAGACACCAGACCCAACACTGTGGATGAGCTTAAGGCCGCTATCGAAGCATCCTGAGCCTCCGTAACACCTCAGCAGTGCCACAGGCTGATTTCCTCCATGCCACGCCACATTGAAGCAGTCATTTCTGCAAAAGGATTCCTGACCAAGTATTGAGTGCATAACTGAACATAATTATTTGAAGGTTGACTTTTTTTTGTATTAAAAACACTTTTTTTATTGGTCAGATAAAATATGCTAATTTTTTGAGATAGGGATTTTTGGTTTTCATGAGCTGTATGCCAAAATCATCAGTATTAAAACAATAAAAGACCTGAAATATTTCAGTTGGTGTGCAATGAATCTAAAATATATGAAAGTTTATTTTTTATCAGTACATTACAGAAAATAATGAATTTATCACAATATGCTAATTTTTTGAGAAGGACTAGTGTGTGTATATATATATATATATATATATATACATACACACACACAGTGGGGCCAATAAGTATTGGGCAACGTAAAAATGTGCAAGTTCACCCATTTAAAAAGATGAGAGAGGTTTGTAATTTTCATCATCGGTACACATCAAGCTTGAGAGATAGAATGTAAAACAAAAATCCAGGAAACGACATTGTATGATTTTTAAACAATTTATGTGTGAAAATGGGAGGCCAATAAGTATTGGGCAGCCAGCAAAAGTTACTTTTAATACTGTGTAATGTAGCCTTGGTTGGCATTGACAGGTCAAACGGTTCCTGTAGTTCTTGACCAGGTCTACATACACTTTAGTTGGTATTTTGTCCCACTCCTCTGCACAGATCTTCTCTAGAGCTGTGATGTTTGAGGGCTGTCGCTTGGCAACTCGAAGTTTTAACTCCCTCCACAGGTTTTCGATTGGGTTGAGATCTGGAGACTGGCTCGGCCACTCCAGAGCCTTGATATGCTTTTTACAGAGCCACTCCTTGGTTTTCTTGGCTGTGTGCTTTGGATCGTAATCATGCTGGAAGACCCAGCCATGTTTCATCTTTAATGCTCCGACCAAGGGAAGGAGGTTTTTACCCAAAATGTCACAACACATGGCCCCATTCATGTTGCCATTGATACGGTGCAGTCTTCCTGTCCCTTTTGCAGAAAAGCATCCCCAAAGCATGATGTGTCCACCCCCATGCTTCACAGTAGCTATAGTGGATGCAACTTAGCATTCTTCTTCCTCCAAACACGGCGAGTGCTGTTTAAACCAAAAAGTTTAATTTTGGTCTCATCACATTCTTCCAATCCTCCTCTGGATCGTCCAGATGGTCTTTAGCATATTTCAGACGGGCCTTTACATGTTTTTTGTTTAGTAGGGGAACCTTTCAGGCAATGCAGGATTTCATCTCATGACGACGTAGTGTGTTAGTTATTGTCATCTTTGTGACGGTGGTTCCTGCCATCTTCAAATCATTGACCAGTTCCTGCCGTGTAGTTCTGGGCTGATTACTCAGTGTTTTCAGGATCCTTTGAACCCCACGAGGTGAGATCTTGCATGAAGCGCCACTCCTAGGGAGGTTGTCAGTGATGTTATACTTCTTCCATTTTCTAATAATGTTTCCAACTGTTGATCTTTTCTCACAAAGTTGTTTACCAATTGCAGTTTGACTCATCCCAGCTTTATGCAGTTGTACAATTTCATCTCTGGTGTCTTTGGGAAGCTCTCTGGTCTTGGTCATGGTGAAGACTGCAGTCTGACAGTTTGAAGGTGCGTGCAGGTGTCTCTTATGCATCTAATCAGTTCAAACAGGTTTCATTCATACTGTTAACGAGTGGGGACCGAAATAATGTTTGTCTTCTAGCTGCCCAATACTTATTGGCCTCCCATTTTCACAAATAAATTGTTTAAAAATCATACAATGTGATTTCCTGGATTTTTTTTTTTACATTCTGTCTCTCAAGCTTGATGTGTATCTATGATGAAAATTACAAACCTCTCTTATCTTTTTAAATGGGTGAACTTGCACATTTTTACATTGTCCAATACTTATTGGCCCCACTGTATATATATATATATATATACAAAAGGACAGGACAAAGGCTTTCTATTGAAACTCCATTTATCACTACAGATCTGTTTCGAGGGGTGGTGAAACCATCCCCTCTCTTCAGGTGATTACAGAAGAATTCTACAGAAGGATTCTTCTGTAATCACCTGAAGAGAAGGGATGGTTTCACCACCCCTCGAAACAGATCTGTAGTGATAAATGGAGTTTCAATAGAAAGCCTTTGTCCTGTCCTTTTGTTTATTTGCTCTACCAAAAAGTATTGAGCACTCGCCTACGGAAGGATCTACTCAGAAAATCCTATATATATATATATATATATATATGGTACAAAGTTTGATAGAGTGACCCTAATATTAATTTAGTCTTTTTCTGTAACTGTTTAATCTTAATTAGGGTCACGGGGAGGCTGATGCCCATCCCAGCCATCTCTGAGTGAGGGCAGGGTACACCCTGGACACCTTGCCAGGCAATCTCAAGGCAGAAGCACGCTGACGGAATCCTTTTTGAATCTTTTGAATCTTTTGAATCCTCTCAACAAAAGTCAGCAATGGTTCTTTTATATGAACCTCACACCATCGACAGTGAGAGACATGGCCGGCCTTTGATAACCCAGTTAGCTGCACTGGTGGGGACACCAGCAATGACCGTTGACAGTGGGGCTTGTGGGCAGTAATCCAGCACCTTACCACCAGGCCTCCACTGCCATGACCCTAATATAAATACATTAATTTTTGTTACGAGATATAAGAGTCTTTGGTGTAAGAGAAGAAGGTGCAGAGGATAGGGTAAGATGGAGGCAGATGATTCGCTGTGGCGACCCCTGAAGGGAACAGCCGAAAGGAAAAGAAGAAGAAGAAGATAGCATCATAACATTATTCGTGCGGTCATTGCCAGCACATTAGTGTAGTGGTTCCAGGAGGTCCACCTCACAGCAAGAAGGTCCTGGGTTCGAGTGCCTCGCTTTACTTGGGCGTTTATGTGTGGAGTTTGCATGTTCTCACTATGCTTGTGTGGGTTTCCTCTAGGTACTCCACTTCCCTACTACAGTCCAAAAACATGCTTATTAGGTTAACTGGCTGCTCCAAACGGTCTGTTGTGAAGAGCTGACCGTTTATTGTTGCTATAACATGCTGTGGTGCTGAAAAGTTTGTGAACAATTTAGAATTTTCTACATTTCTGCACAATATTCTATATTTTCTCTGCACGAATACAACCTGAAACATCATCACATTTTCACCTAAGTTCGAAAACTAGATAAAAAGAACCAAGTCAAACAAATGATACAATAATAGAATATAGCTCCATTGATGAGATAATCGGCTATTTGGTTGATTCTTGACATCAGGTAGCTTCACTGTAGTCCATATTATGTGTTATGCAATTATGATTGCAAAGCTAAATGTGTTTAATCAATAGCAGACACAAAAGAATTACTCTTACTATTTCGATTCATTCATAAGGAACAATGTACAGCTTTTCATCAGCTTTTGACATCGTGATATTATTTATGTGTCAATGGCTCCCTCTGGTGGAGAATGTAATAATACTTTCTATTTTAATTACTAGATGGCAGCATTTTCTTAAAAACATGTCAGCGTTGATTTCCAGGGCAGAACACAGAGCTTGACCCCCAGTGCGGCTAACTGAGTTATCAAAGGCGGGCCATGTCTCTCACTGTCTATGGTATGAGGCATGTAAAAAAAACATTGCTGACCTTCGTAAAGAGTAGCGACAAAGCCGTCAGCATGTTTCTGTCCCTTGCTAAAATGGTTGCGACAGGAAGGGCATCTGACGTAAAAACCTATGCCAAATCTTCTTCTTTTCCTTTCGGCTTTTCCCTTCAGGGGTCGCCACAGCGAATCATCTGCCTCCATCACACCCTATCCTTTGCATCTTCTTCTCTTACACCAACAACCTTCATGTCCTCCTTCACCACATCCATGAATCGTCTCTTTGGTCTTCCTCTAGGCCTTCTGCTATAGACTCAGCATCCTATTACCAATATACTCACTATCCCTCTTCTGTACATGTCCAAACCATCTCAATCTAGCCTCTCTGACTTTGTCTCCAAAACGTCTTACATGTGCTGTCCCTCTGATGTGCTCATTCCTAATCCTATCCATCCTCGTTACTCCCAAAGAGAACCTGAACATTTTCATCTCTGCTACCTCCAGCTCTGCCTCCTGTCTTTTCCCCAGGGCCACTGTTTCTAAACCATACAACATCGTTGGCCTCAACACCTTCTTGTACACTTTTCCTTTCATTCTTGCCGATACCCTCCTACCATAGATCACACTATTAGAACACTAGTACACTAGTACACTTTTCTCCAACCATTTCAACCTGCCTGCACACGCTTCTTGACCTCTTTTCCACACTCTCCATTTGCTCTGGATTGTTGAGCCTAAGTATTTAAAATCCTCCACCTTTCTTATCTCTGCTCCCTGTAATCTCACTGTTCCTCTTGGGTCCTTGTCATTCATGCACATGTATTCTGTCTTACTGAGGCTAATATTCATTCCCCTCCTTTCCAGGGCATACCTACACCTCTCTAGATTTTCCTGCACTTGTTCTCTGCTCTCACTACAGATCACAATGTCATCTGCAAACATCATAGTGCATGGGGAATCTTGTCTAACCTCGTCTGTCAGCCTGTCCATCACCATAGCAAACAAGAAGGGGCTGAGAGCTGACCCTTGATGCAGTCCCACCTCCACCTTGAACTCTTCTGTCACACCGACAGCACACTTCACCACTGTCTTACATCTATCATACATGTCCTGCACCACTATAACATACTTCTCTACCACTCCAGACTTCCTCATGCAATACCACAGTTCTTCTCTCGGCACCGTGTCATATGCTTTCTCCAGATCCACAAAGGCACAATGCAGCTCCCTCTGACCTTCTCTGTACTTCTCCATTAACATCCTCAAAGCAAACACTGCATCTGTGGTGCTCTTTCTTGGCATGAAATCAAACTGTTGTTCACAAATGCTGACCTCTGCCCTTAGTCTAGCTTCCAGTATTCTTTCCCATTACTTCATCGTATGGCTCATCAACTTTATCCCTCTGTAGTTGCCACAACTCTGCATGTCTCCCTTGTTCTTAAAAATGGGCACAGCACACTTCTCCTCCATTCCTCTGGCATCCTCTCACTCTCTAAGACCTTGTTGAATGTTCTTGTCAGAAAATCTACTGCTACCTCTCCTAGACACTTCCATACCTCCACCGGTATGTCATCAGGGCCAACTGCCTTTCCATTCTTAATCCTCTTCAATGCCCACCTCACTTCACCCTTACTAATCTTTGCTACTTCCTGGTCCTCAACAGTCACCTCTTCTACTTTTTTTTCTCTCTCATTTTCCTCATTCATCAGCTCTTCAAAGTACTCTTTCCATCTTCCCAGCACACTTCTGTCATCAGTCAATACATTTGCCTCTCTGTCCTTTATCAATCTAACTTGCTGCACGTCCTTCCCATCTCTATTTATCTGCTGTGCCAACCTGTATAAATCATTTTCTCCCTCTTTACTTTCCACCCAAGCATACAAGTCATCAAACGCGCTCTGTTTAGCCTTTGACACTGCTACCTTTGCCTTACGCTGTGTTCCACTTCTTCTTAGCTAACCTCTTCCTTTGTACACACTCCTGCACTTCCTGGAAATACCAGGTGCTGTGAAAGGGAAGGCAAAGGCAGACCACCCCCAGTTTTGGGACAGCTGTAGCCTAATGGTTTGCAGAATCAACTTTAGGAAAGAAAGATTTCTGGTTCGAATATTGAACTCACAGAAAAAATGTGTATTGGTGGGGAAGTAAACTGCACCTTCCCTTCTCACACATTCACACATCAAGTACCCTTCATTTCAGTTCAATTCAGTTCAGTTTTATTCTTATGGAGCTTTATATAGTTGACATCATTGCAAAGCAGCTTTACACAGTAAAACAGTGAAAGTCAGGGCTTGCAAATTATAAAAGAATTTAAAGATTCCTTATTACTCTTCATATGCCTAATGAGCAACATGGAGGCAAGAAAAAACTCCCTCAGCAGTTTCGAGGAAGAAACGTTGAGAGGAACCAGGCCCAAAATCCCGCCATTGGTGGAACAGTAAAAATACAAAACATAGACAGGGATCCCTCACTACTTCAAGCTTAAATTCATGCAGCTTCTATACATCGTGTTTTTTTTTTAAATATTCATCAAATTAAAAAAATAAGGAAATTAAGGAAGAATAGTGGAAAAAGTTAAGGAAAATGCCACAAAAACAAGGCCAATTATGCAAAAAAAAAAAAAAAAAAACACACAAACACAAAACAAAAAACAACCCAAAACCTCCCATCAAAACATTTTTATGTGAGGTGCGCATCTGAGTACGTGCATGTATCTATATGTGTGTGTATTTATATTTTATTTACATCTTATGCATTATTTTTGAGTATTTAATTGTTCTTATAAGCATTTATTGCGTTGACTATGTATTTATTGATATTATATACAAATACATGTATGTATACGTCAGTCGGCGGGGTTGATCCTACTTCGCGGAATTCGGTGGTAGCTTGGGTATCTCAGTCCCAATTAACTGCAGAAAGTGAGGGATCCCTGTATATATATACAGGGGTCAGGAACCTATGGCTGGCGAGGCAGATGTGGCTCTTGTAATGACTGAATCTGGCTCTCAGTTAATTCTGATGGCCTTTCTTAACAGAATAACGAATAAATAATTTCACCGTCATTTAAATAAAAATACAAAATAAAGCCATCAAATAAAACAAAAACAGATTAATAAATCTCACTCATTTAAATCGATACATCTATTTTCAATGCCACTTGTCACTGTGGCACGCAGCGGAGAGCCAATCCTTTTTGTACGCCAATATGCAGGCAGGTGCAATACCTTGAAACTCTAATTTTATTGCATTATAACAACAGCCATGGACTGTGCATGTTGTTTTTAAGTAAAGAAGTAAATGTCCCTCGTTTTTGATCAGCTCATTTCACGAAGCCAAGCACAACTGGCAAGCAAACACAAATGGACAGACATGGAAAAAGTTCAACCCACAGACCAGCTGATTGCCAAAACTTGGGACGCACTTTCTGTCACATACCAAACATTGCAACATGTAAGTCCTGTCATATTGACCATGTTTGGCTCCACATGCGCACACGAGCGGTCCTTCTCGCCTGATGAACATCAAGACCAACCTGCGGTCACGTTTAACAGATGGAATCTTAAACGCCTGCATGAAGCTGAACCTCACCACATATCAACCAGACTACAAAGCTATCAGCAAAACCATGCAGCACCAGAAGTCGCATTAATAGTAAGAAGTACTTTTCTAATTAACGAAGCAGTGGTGGTTTAGTGGTATATGGCGCTGGATCGCTGATCCAAAGGTTGGGGGTTCGAGTTCCACTCTACACAAGATTGTCACTGTCCCCCCCCAGTGCAAGTAACTGGGTTATCAAAGGCCAGCCATGTCTCCCACTGTCTATGCTGTGAGGCATGTAAAAGAACCATTGCTGACTTTCGTAAAGAGTAGGCTGCAAAGCCGTCGGCGTGTTTTCGACCTGCGATGGCCCGGCGAGCTGTCCAAGGTGTACTCTGCCCTTGCCCGAAGTTGGCTGGGATTGGCACCAGCCTCCCCGCAACCCAAATTAGAATTAAGCGGTTATAGAATATGAACTGAACTTTTCTAATTAATCAATAACTTTGTTATGACAAAGTCATTTAAAACAAACTCAGAGTCATATTATACTCTCAAATTGTTGGTCTTCTTCTTTTTCAATTTAGTTGTATTCAGTATATATTATCTTCTTTTCCTTTCAGCTGCTCTCTTCAGTGGTCGCCACAGCAAATCAGTGGCCTCCATCTCACCCTGTCCTCTGCATCTTCTTCTCTTGTGCCAAAGACCAAAGACCATTATGTCTTCCTTCACCACATCCATAAATCTCTTCTTTGGTCATCCTCTAGGCCTTCTTCCTGGTAGTTCCAACTTCAGCATCCTACTACCAATATACTCACTATCCCTCCTCTGTACATGTCCAAACCAGCTCAATCTAGCCTTGCTAACCTTGCCTCCAAAACATCTTACATGAGCTGTCCCTCTGATGTATTCATTTCTGATCCTATCCATCCTCGTTACTCCCAGAGAGAACCTCAACATTTTCATCTCCACTATCTCCAGCTCTGCCTCCTGTCTTTTCCTCAGCGCCACTGTTTCTAACCCATACAACATTGCTGGCCTTATCACCGTCTTGTACACTCTTCCTTTCATTCTTGCTGACACTCTCCTATCGCGCATTACACCGCACACTTTTCTCCATCCATTCCAACATGCCTGCACACGCTTCTTCACCTCTTTTCCACACTCTCCATTGCTCTGGATTGTTGAGCCTAAGTACTTAAAATCCTCCACCTTTCTGATCTCTGCTCCCTGTAATCTCACCGTTCCTCTTGAGTCCTTCTCATTTACACACATGTATTCTGACTTAGTGAGGTTATCTTCATTTCTCTCCTTTCCAGGGCATACCTCCACCTCTCGAGATTTTCCTGCACTTGTTCTCTGCTCTCACTACAGATCACAATGTCATCTGCAAACATCATAGTAGTCTTAGAAGGGACTTGGAGCTGATCCTTGATGCAGTCCCACCTCCACTTTGAATTCTTCAGCCACGCCGACAGCACACCTCACCACTGTCTTACCTCTCTCATACATGTCCTGCACCACTCTAACATACTTCTCTGCCACTCCAGACTTCCTCATGCAATACCACAGTTCTTCTCTTGGCACCGTGTCATATGCTTTCTCCAGATCCACAAAGGCACAATGCAGCTCCCTCTGACCTTCTCTGTACTTCTCTATTAACATCCTCAAAGCAAACACTGCATCTGTGGTGCTCTTTCTTGGCATGAAACCAAACTGTTGTTCACAAATGCTGACCTCTGCCCTTAGTCTAGCTTCCACTATTCTTTCCCATAACTTCATCGTATGGCTCATCAACTTTATCCCTCTGTAGTTGCCACAACTCTGCACAGCTCCCTTGCTCTTAAAAATGGGCACCAGGACACTTCTCCTCTATTCCTCCAGCATCCTCTCACTCGCTAAGACCTTGTTGAATGTTCTTGTCAGGAAATCTACTGCTACCTCTCCTAGACACTTCCATACCTCCACCGGTATGTCATCAGGGCCAACTACCTTTACACTCCTCATTCTCTTCAGTGCCCTCCTCTACTTCCTGGTCCTCAACAGTCACCTCTTCTACTCTTTTTTCTCTCTCATTTTCCTCATTCATCAGCTCTTCAAAGTACTCTTTCCATCTTCCCAGCACACTTCTGTCATCAGTCAAGACATTTCCCTCTCTGTCCTTTATCACTCTAACTTGCTGCACATTCTTCCCATCTCTATCTCTCTGCTGTGCCAACCTGTATAAATCATTTTCTCCCACCTTACTGTCCAACCTGGCATACAAGTCATCATATGCCCTCTGTTTGGCCTTTGACACTGCTACTTTTGCCTTACTCTGTGTCTCCTTGTACTCCTGTTTACTCTCTTTGGTCCTCTCAATGTCCCACTTCTTCTTAGCTAACCTCTTCATTTGTACACCCTCCTGCACTTCCTCATTCCACCACCAAGTCTCCTTATCTACTTTCCTTCCAGAGGACACACAAAGTACTCTCTCCTACCTGTCTCCCTGACCACATTTGCTGCGGTTGTCCAGTCATCTGGAAGCACTTCTTGACCACCCAAAGCCATTTTCAACTCCTCCTTGAAGACAACACGACACTCTTCCTTTTTCAGCTTCCACCACTTTGTCTTCTGCTCTGCCTTTGCCTTCTTCACCTTACTCACCATCAGCATCATCCTGCACACCACCATCCTATGCTGTTTGGCAACACTCTCACCCACTCCTACTTTGCAGTCACTGACTTCCTTCAAACTGCATCGTCGACACAAGATGTCGTCTACATGTGTGCTCCTACCTCTGCTTTTATAAGTCACCCTATGCTCCTGTCTCTTCTGGAAGAAAGTATTGACCACATCCATTTCCATCGTTTTTGCAAAATCGATCAACATCTGTCCTTCTGTGTTCCTGTCCTGGATATCAAACCTGCCCATCACTTCCTCGTACCCTTCTGTTTCCTGCACCGACATGTCCATTGAAGTCTGCACCAATGACCACTCTTTCATCTCTGGAGGTTCTCTGCATCACTTCATATAACTCACTCCAGAATATCTCCTTCTCTTCTAGCTCACATCCTGCCAGTGGGGCATAAGCACTAACAACATTGAACATCACACATTCAATTTCTAACTTGAGACTCATCACTCTGTCTGACACTCTTTTGACTTCTTTTGACTTTTTAAACAGCTTAAACCCTGCTCCTAAGCTTCTAGCTTTTCTACCTTTCCACCTGATCTCCTGAACACAAAGTATGTCCACCTTCCTCCTCTGCATCATGTCAGCCAGCTCTCTACCTTCTCCTTTCATAGTTCCAACATTTAAAGTCCCTACTCTCAGTCCTAGACTCATGCTTTTCCTCTTCTTTCTCCGCCTACAGACACGCCTCCCACCTATCCTTCTTCGACCAACAGTAGACCAACTTCCACCAGCACCCTGTTGATTAACAGCACTCATGGCGGTCGTTGTTAACCCGAGCCTCGACCGATCCGGTATGGAGGTAATGTTTGTGATTTGCATTTTATATAAATAATATATATATATATATATATATATATATATATATATATATATATATGTATAAGTCCTTCTCAAAAAATTAGCATATTGTGATAAAGTTCTTTATTTTCTGTAATGTATTTATAAACATTAGACTTTCATATATTTTAGATTCATTACACACAACTGAAGTAGTTCAAGCCTTTTATTTTTAATATACATAATTTTGGCAAAAAAGTAAAGAAAAACCAAAAATCCCTATCTCAAAAAATTAGCATATTTCATCCGACCAATAAAAAAAAATGTTTTTAACCCAAAAAAATTCAACCTTCAAATAATTATGTTCAGTTATGCACTCAATACTTGGTCGGGAATCCTGTTGCAGAAATGACTGCTTCAATGCGGCGTGGCATGGAGGCAATCAGCCTGTGGCACTGCTGAGGTGTTACGGAGGCCCAGGATTCTTCGATAGCGGCCTTAAGCTCATCCACAATGTTGGGTCTGGTGTCTCTCAACTTTCTCTTCACAATATCCCACAGATTCTCTATGGGGTTCAGGTCAGGAGAGTTGGCAGGCCAATTGAGCACAGTCATACCATGGTCAGTAAACCATTTACCAGTGGTTTTGGCACTGTGAGCAGGTGCCAGGTCGTGCTGAAAAATGAAATCTTCATCTCCATAAAGCTTTTCAGCAGATGGAAGCATGAAGTGCTCCAAAATCTCCTGATAGCTAGCTGCATTGACCCTGCCCTTGATAAAACACAGTGGACCAACACCAGCAGCTGACTTGGCACCCCAGATCATCACTGACTGTGGGTACTTGACTTCAGGCATTTCCTTCTCCCCAGTCTTCCTCCAGAGTCTGGCACCTTGATTTCCGAATGACATGCAAAATTTGCTTTCATCCGAAAAAAGTACTTTGGACCACTGAGAAACAGTCCAGTGCTGCTTCTCTGTAGCCCAGGTCAGGCGCTTCTGCCCCTGTTTCTGCTTCAAAAGTGGCTTGACCTGGGGAATGCGGCACCTGTAGCCAAGTCCACTGCTTCCACAGGTCCCCCAAGGTCTGGAATCGGCCCTTCTCCACAATCTTCCTCAGAGTCCGGTCACCTCTTCTGGTTGTGCAGCGTTTTCTGCCACACTTTTTCCTTCCCACAGACGTCCCACTGAGGTGCCTTGATACAGCACACTGGGAACAGCCTATTCGCTCAGAAATTTCTTTCTGTGTCTTACCCTCTTGCTTGAGGGTGTCAATGATGACAGAAAATAATGAACTTTATCACAATATGCTAATTTTTTGAGAAGGAATAGTATGTATATATATATATATATATATATATATATATATATATATATATATATATATAAGAATATGTGGGTTTTTTGTTTTTTTTTTGTTTTGTTTTTTTCGGGTTGGCTCTCAGGTTCCCGACCCCTGATATATTGTATATGAGAAATTCATTGCAGTCCAAAATGTAGTTCAGTTGGTTACAGAACTGCAAGTACTAAATAATTGTGGGATATGAGGGGCAGTGGTGGTCTAGTGGTATAGGGCGCTGGATCGCTGATCCAAAGGTTGGGGGTTCGAGTCCCACTCTCCACAAGGTTGTCACTGTCCCCCCAGTGCGGCTAACTGGGTTATCAAAGGCAGGCCATGTCTCTCACTGTCTATGGTGAGAGGCATGTAAAAGAACCATTGCTGACTTTCGTAAAGAGTAGGCTGCAAAGTCGTCAGCGTGTTTCTGTCCCTTGCTAAAAAGGGTTGTGACAGGAAGGGCATCCGACATAAAAACCTCTGCCAAATCAAACATGCGAATCAGATGATTCGCTGTGGCGACTCCCGAGTAAAAGGGAAAAGGCCAAAAGGAAGACAGACAGACAGACCAGCAGTGAAAAGTCATGTTCACAGTCTGTTAGTGCACATCTGGGTCCATCTTGGTCTTTATCAGCAAGAAGGAAGAGCTTCCAAGATGAGGACTCAAGTCAGCATCAGCACACCAGGACAACCCACAGGACGCAGGAAGCAGATGGATCAGGATCACCGGCATCCCAGAAGAAGACTGTGTACCTCAACACATTGAACAAATCACCTAATAAGGGAAATTATTACACCACACTCAAAGCAGTGGGCTGCCACACCCACAATGGGGGCGCCTACAGAGCTGTTGGGGGTTAGGTGCCTTGATCAAGGGCACTGCAGCCATTTTATGGGGAGGAAAGGTAGGTGCTGCTCACTCTCCCACTGCCACAGATTTTTCCTGCTGGTTTTGGGAATCAAACCAGTGACCTTTCGGTCCCAAAGCTGCTTCTGGTAATAAGGCATCCTTACTTTTTATGGCTCTTACGATCAAACATCCCTCAATATCTGTGCTACCACAGCTGTCCTGAAGTATTCATAAGTTACTATTAATAAGTTCACAACAGCATGTTATCACATCCGCCTCAGAGCTGGATGGCCTAGGTTCCATTCCGGGCTCAGGCGTGTCTGTGGGGAGTTTGCACGTAGTCTCCATACTTGCGTGGTTTTCCTTGCGTACTCTGTTTTCCTACCACAGGCCAAAAACCTGCCTAGTAGGATAATTGGCTGTTCAAAATTGCCCCTAGATATAAGTGTGAAAGTGAATTGTTGTGTGTGTTGGACCCATAATGGCCTGGCAAGCTGTTCTCGGTGTACCCTCCCTCACCCAGAATCGGCTGAGATGGGAACCAGCCTCCTCGTGACCATAATCAGGGTTACGCGGTTCAGAAAATTAATGGATGAATGAAGGAGTCATTGAAATAGTCAATCATAAGTTCACCAAACTTGACCTAGCTATTAAAATGTGACATCATTGGTCATGTGAGAAAAATAACTTTACCTTTAATGCTTAGCAAATAAATTCACCAAACTGGTACAAACTCTGTTAATGTAAATGTGACCAAAGACAGCTATGGGATGTGCAGCTTTTATGCAACTGCTAAAGGTAGAGCCATGGAGAAATTAGGAGACCACACGTGTTTTGTTTTATTCCACAGACTACTTTTTACATTTATTCCAAATTCCACATAAAAAATATTCATACTCGGGGCATATAGGTACAGAAAATAACAACTGGTCATAAATAAAAAGAAGTGTTTTCAGAGTCTGAATAATAAATCAAAATTTATCTCAAATTCAACAATAAACAATAATTACTAACATCTGAGCTTCTTATAATTTCAGAAATCTGTATATGTGATTTAAGCCCCCCACCCCCCACCCCCGAGATTTAATCACAGCTTTCGTGTATCTTACGTGCTCTCCACCAGTTTTTCATATAAATCTCCAACCACTTCATTCCAGTCCTGACGCAAAAAATTCAATCTCGACTTTATTTGGCAGCAGGTTTCTCTCCGTCTTTCTTGAGATCACAGTAGCTATGGTATGTTTTGCCTGAACTTGTTTCTATGATAGACGACTATAATAACATCCCTGACTGTAGTGTTTCTCTTTCTATTGAAATATGTGATGTCATCACATCATGATCTAAAGGGTGAGACTGTCACGAGCTAAAAAGTTATCTCATCAAGAATCCTGTCAGAGAATCATCAAGAAGCGGTTACAGAAAATGAACGAATGAATGGTATGAAAAGTACTAAAAATAATGCGTGGGTATTTAATTTTTAAATATTGATATAATATTACTTTGCATTTATTTTATTATTGTGTTATGCCATAAACCGGTGGATTGATATATGTGAAAAGAAGTAGTTCCTGTGAAAGCTGAGTGACTGAGTGACACCCAGGGTTAGCTGAGTTCTCATATCCATAATAGGATTATGTTGTTCAGCAAATGATTAAGAGATGAAATGTATTTACTTTTGATCTCAAACCCAAATGTCTTTAATCAGAGTGATGAAAAATGTAATGGTGTGGCCTTCATTTACAGCGGCCACTGTGCAAGCCTGTTGATCAGGCCAATGCTTGGTAGTATAATGTGGACTACAGTGAAGCTACCTGATGTCCTGAATCAACCAAATAGCCGATTATCTCATCAATGGAGCTGTATTATATTATTGTATCATTTGTTTGACTTGGTTATTTTTATCTAGTTTTAGAACTTAGGTGAAAATGTGATGATGCTTCAGGTTGTATTCGTGCAGAGAAAATATAGAATATTGTGCAGAAATGTAGAAAATTCTAAATTGTTCACAAACTTTTCAGCACCACAGCATGTTATAGCAACAATAAACGGTCAGCTCTTCACAACAGACCGTTTGGAGCAACCAGTTAACCTAATAAGCATGTTTTTGGACTGTAGTAGGGAAGTGGAGTACCTAGAGGAAACCCACACAAGCATAGTGAGAACATGCAAACTCCACACATAAACGCCCAAGTAAAGCGAGGCACTCGAACCCAGGACCTTCTTGCTGTGAGGTGGACCTCCTGGAACCACAACACTATTGTGCTGGCAATGACCGCACTAATAATGTTATGATGCTATCTTCTTCTTCTTCTTTTCCTTTCGGCTGTTCCCTTCAGGGGTCGCCACAGCGAATCATCTGCCTCCATCTCACCCTATCCTCTGCATCTTCTTCTCTTACACCAAAGACTCTTATATCTCATAACAAAAATTAATGTATTTATATTAGGGTCATGGCAGTGGAGGCCTGGTGGTAAGGTGCTGGATTACTGCCTACAAGCCCCACTGTCAACGGTCATCGCTGGTGCCCCCACCAGTGCAGCTAACTGGGTTATCAAAGGCCGGCCATGTCTCTCACTGTCGATGGTGTGAGGTTCATATAAAAGAACCATTGCTGACTTTTGTTGAGAGGAGCTGCATAGCCGTCAGCGTGCTTCTGCCTTGAGATTGCCTGGCAAGTTGTCCAGGGTGTACCCTGCCCTCGCTCAGAGATGGCTGGGATGGGCACCAGTCTCCCCGTAACCCTAATTAAGATTAAATAATATATATATATTTGTTTATTTATTATTTATTTATTTATCTATTTATATTCATAGGGCAGTGGTGGCCTAGTGGTATAGGGTGCTGGATTGCTGATCCAAAGGTTTGGGGTTCGAGTCCCACCCTCCACAAGGTTGTCACTGTCCCCCACAGTGCAGTTAACTGGGTTATTAAAGACCAGCCATGTCTCTCACTGTCTATGGTGTGAGGTAAAAGAACCATTGCTGACTTTCGTCAAAAGTAGCTGTGTCACCGTCAGCATGTTTCTGCCCTGCCATGGCCTGGTGAGCTGTTCAGGGTGTACTCTGCCCTCGACCAGAGTCAGCTGGGATGGGCGCCAGCCTGCCTGTGACCCTAATTAGGATTAAGCGGTTACAGAAAATGAAAGAATGAATGGTATGATAAGTACTAAAAATAATGCGTGGGTATTTTATTTTAATATACTTTGCATTAATTTTATGGTTGTGTTATGGACTGATGTGAAAGGAAGTTCCTGTGGAAGCTGAGTGACTGAGCCACATGCTTTTGTTTGTGTGTTGTTTGTGGTCAACTGCGTTTTGTTACGTAGGAGACATCTTGGGGGACTCGGAAACAAAATTGTTCCAAAGATAAGATTGACAAATGTTCTCACTATAAAAGTTGTTATTTATGGTTTTATTTAGTGTCTGAATTTGTTTTTGAGTGAGAACTGTGAATATTCAGCCAGTTTTAAGCCAGTTACAAGACACATGAAATGTCTAGTTTAAAATTTCGCGTCGCCTTGTTGTTGTTTGTTTTGGTGTTCTAATCTTCAAACATGACTAAACTGTCTTTGAGTGGGCCAAAGCATACAATAAACATATGTGGATGCTTTGGCCCACTCAAAGACAGTTTAGGTGCAAATCTATCTTCAATAAAAACTGTAAAATTAGCTTATCTCTTTCTGTTTTTGTCCGTCAAGTCACACAATGGCAGAGCTTTATAGAGCAACCCATTAATGTATTTTGCTAAAATTGTTCAGATGTTTTATTTCTTCCACAGCAATATACCATGGTAATTTTTTAAAGATTCAAATCATACAAATACTGTATACATTTTTGCGGAATAGATCTGAATATTGTTCCTTAAAGATATTGATTTCTGCAGAATGTGAAGAATGTGGGATTTGGACTTTTTTTTTGCTGCCCATTTCTCTGACCTTTGACCCTTTGCTTTAAGCCATGACAGAAGCCCAGCTGAGACCTGTGATTGTTGATTGTGAAACTTCCTCTCTCCATTGGTGATTTGACCTGTTTGAGAGATGTGTGACCTCCGACCCTGGTCCACTGACCAATTAGAGAATTGTGTGAATACAGGAAGCCAATCAGCATGCAGGGCCTATAAAGTGTGCAGCATTACAAAACTCTGTGATGGAATGTGACATCAGAGCAGAGTTAATAAAATAACACACACACACATGCACACATGCACGCGCACACACACACACACACACACAGTCTGTCAATGATAGACAACATGAAGGCACAAAACAAATTCCAGAGACTTTCAAGCAACAGCTGTCCCCTTTGACACACACACACACACACACACACACACACACACACACACTTTTAGCCTCTAGGTGTTTCTTTCTGTCTCTGTCTTTTTCTTCAGCACTCCAAATTGGCCACACGCTGAGTATGTGACCAATGCGCTGCTGTGCTGGCGTTCTTCTGTGTGTGTGTGTGTGTGTGTGTGTGTTTGTGTGTGTGTGTGTGTGTGTGTGTGTGTGTGTGTGTGTGTTAGTGTGTGTGTGTGAGTGTGTGTGTGTGTGAGTGAGTGAGTGTCAGTGACTGGGCTCAGGAGCTGATCAGGGTATCACAGTCTCCCTGTGTCCTCTCCTCAGCAGAAGAGGTTTTGGAAAACATTGACTCATTTGGACCTACCATTCTTCAAAAAGTTTAGACTTTTGATTCGTTGGACAAAAGAGAGACCAGCATCCAGAGGAGACCGGTGAGGTGAGAGACTCAATATCTCTATATAAAACAGTGCTGGAGGAGTCCTGACGTCAAAACAGAAATAACTTTTAACTTGAATATAAAGTACTCACTGAGAAATGTTCGTTTATGAAGTTGCATCCAAACAAAAAGGTAAGAAATCACATGGGAACGTTGCAGAATTCTCAGTTCCTTTCAGAAAAAAGTACAAATAATTTAGAGAGTTAGTAAATCTTTATTGAACAGTTGTGGAATAAAGTTGAACTGCTTATTAAACTGCATATATATGTAGTATGTAGTCATCAAAACATCTTCTAACCAGGAGATATTTTCCAGCAGAACAAAAGGATAAATAGCTTGTGGTATATAAGCACAAATTATCCCTAAAAATTTAAATATTATGTTTATAAAAATGCATTCATGTGTATACTTGTTATCTACGCTATTTTTTTATTGTCTCAATCAAACAATCCCTTAAAGAACAAACTTTTAGAAATTAATACGTGAACTGTATTATTTTTGCACAAATTTCTAAAATATAATTTGTAAAAATAATAGCTCGATGTAATAACTTACTGTATCATCACGTAAACAAGCAATTGTAGAATATGGACTCCTAAGTTCCATACTGAATATTAAAATACCCAAATAATTATAGATATAACTTAAACAATGTGTAATGTAAACACTTACATGCACATTAATATACATACTGCACTTCACTCAGGTGGGAAAAGTGCAGTTTATCGAGCTGAACCAAAATAATGATGTGCGTTACCTAAATATAGTGGTGTCCACAAAGAAATGTCAATAATGGACAAAACATAGTAAAAAAGACAAAAAAATTCAAAAATTTAAAAATTCTTAAAATGTAAGTTAAATGGAAAAAAATTAGGTGTGTTCTATTGAATAACTCTTTTTTTTTAATTTGCTGGAGTAAAATTAGAGCGATGAATGAATATGTTGTCAGAACATAAAGTTTACAGAAAATTAGCAGTTTTAATTGAAATTATTATCTAGCACACATAATATTTAGTATACTGTTTATATATACACATATATATAAAACAAATAATAGTTTCTGATTTTTAAGTTAAATTTGGACTTGTTTTAAACATGTTTTGAAACCCATATTTTTTTAAAATGCTGTATTGCTGGATCTGATCAGTGATGAATTTTCTAGTACCATAGTTTGTAGTATAATGTTAATGCTCTTTATTATCAATTCTATACTAACACATTGTTTACATCAATGTGCATGGAGCTGTATGGTAATAAATGGATGCATAATTGTTTTTGGGTAAAAACAAAAAACAATTAAAAAACATTGATCGCAGAGTTCCCGCGTAGACTAAAGGGTCTGAAGAATGGCCAGGCAATGTCAATCCAAAATCCCCAATGTTTCTCATTTTTAGTATGCACATTCAGGTAGAAAACACCTTCATATCTACAGCAATGTACAAGTATCTCTCTTTCCCCACCAGTATCCAATCAGGTGTCATAAATATGTTACGTAAGATCAGTAGGTAGATCGGAGAGTATTGACCACCATTGTGTGTTTAAAAGATCATCTACAGGAACAAGTTTGCAGCCTAAAGGTGAAAATGCATCTGTGATCTGTCACCTAGAAATTTATACCTGCACTTCAATTAGGTTTTATATTATAAGGCTTACATTTGCTGCTATGATAGATGGACAGACAGACAGACAGACAGACAGACAGACAGACAGACAGACAGATAGATAGATAGATAGATGGATAGATGGATAGATAGATAGATCGATAGATAGACAAGTGTAAACATACTGCTCAAATGCAAATGAAACAAAATCAGCATTTACTTTGATGATCTTTTGCTTTAGACAGTTGTGTATGCAGTTTTATAAGGAAATGAGTTGTGGGCTTTTTTTGAGCTTCGAGCACAGACGGATACAATTCTTGTGGAGGTTCTGACTGCCGTACATGGTTTTTATCCTGGGTTTAGACTGCGATCACAATATGTGAGAATCATGAGGAGGGTGGGGAGTCATGGGATCGAATCTTGATGATCTTGATGGAACTTGGTGCAGAGGGTGGCAAAGTTTTTGACTGTCAGAAACTTTCCTGTGGTTATTTTGAACTTAAGCCATTCGTGATAGAATATGGGAATTATAGTAGGACCCAGCAGATATTAACAGACCTTATGTTGACAGAAGTACATTTTTCCCAATGTTGATGATTTCACACACACACACACACACACACACACACACACACACACACACACACACACACACACAGTGTGTGTGTAATAAGTGTTACAGTAACTCTTTTGTTGATGAGAAATTCTTGAACACAGAAACACACACAGAGAGAGAGAGAGAGAGAGAGAGAGAGAGAGAGAGAGAGAGAGAAAGCCAAGTCAAACAGACACCTGCAGCCTCAAGTTTCCATTCACACTCAGGGTAACAGACATAATAGTGAATTGGTGACTAAACAGCACACACACACACACACACACACACACACACACACACACACACACACACACACACACACAAGCAACTGTATAATTCTGTACTATTTTGCACTCTCTTATCTCATTTATTTGCTAAACTGCTTAATCCTACTAGGGTTACAGGGAGACTGGAGTCTATCTCAACCAACTCTGGGTGAAAGCACTTGAAACACTTGAAACAGCTCCCCAGACCATTGCAGTGCCAACACATAACCATCTACACTCACACTTACACCTAATGACAATTTTGAACAGCCAATTGTGCATGTCCTGGGACTATAGAAGGAAACCATAGTACCCAGAGTAAGCGCAGGCCGAAGATGCACATGCCACGCAGTAAAGTCCTCGCAGAGCCCAACATTTTATTGCTGCTAAGTGAACTTGATAAATGTGCCACTCATTTGAATATTATACACAAACATGTATATTATATATACAATGCAGCCGTGAGGGAAGGACACAAGCCAGTGTCTCTCCCTCACGCCGGTCCCAAGCCTGGATAAATGCAGAGGGTTGCATCAGGAAGGGCATCCGGCGTAAAACAAATGCCAAATAAAATATGTGAGTCACAACAAAAAAATTCATACCGAATCGGTCGAGGCCCGGGTTAACAACGACCGCCATCAGTGCTGTTAACCAACAGGGTGCTGGTGGAAATTGGACTACTGTTGATCGAAGACGTCGAAGAAGGAGAGGCGTTACTGTGTTTCTGTTTTTCATTCCTTCTGTCTCATCATCTCCTTCTTTACTCTTTACTGACTACTTCTCCCCTTAATTCTCTTCTTTCTCACTCCTTTTCTTTATTTCCATGTGCATTCTCTCTTTCCCATTTCAATCTTTCTCTTTTTCCTTCTTTGTTTCTCCACAACTTGCTCTGTGTGTTTCTTTTCTTTTCCTTTATACATCCTGCAGGCTCTCTCTCGCTCTCTCTTTCTTTCAATTCTGCTGCAATTCTCGACTTGTTTTAGAAACCGAAACACTTTTATATAAAAAATGGTGATTAAAACTATATCTATAGATCTGTCCTCAAACATAAACATATCGAGCTGCAGTGTTATACTGTACAGTAGGCCCTTGACTATTCGCGGTTTTGCACTCACAGTTTGATTATTCGCGGACTGCCAAGCAACTGACACGTCACTCAAATTCAGCCAATGGCTTTCCTCCTTCCTGCTGATTGGTTGAGATGATGTAACGCCCCTTTTCCCTCATTCACGCACAAGTTGTCGATGAACCTCTTTTTTTAGTGTATTTTAAGTACCAGTTAAGCTCTATGATGCCACTCAAAGCTGTCCGTCTTCACTGGTTAAGCGATAGAAAAGATTGGCTGTCTCTTCTGAAGAAATAAGACTTTCTCCTGAAGAAACGACAGTTTCCTCTGAACTGTTGTATTAAAGTCTTTTTCAATTATTATTCCAGTACAGTATCTAAGTTAATGTTTATAATGTTTGTGTGTGAGATTTAATGTTCTGTAGCATGTTTAACAAACGATACCAAAAGGTAAACTTTATTACGCGTCATGTCCTTTTGCATTGAACGTGACATCTTCAAGATGGCGCTGCATAGAGGGCAACGTCACAGAGTTCTGAGAGTCAAATTGTTTCTTTGTTCGTTTTAATTTGTTTTATTTGTTCATGTTTTGCACTATGCTCGTCTATGACGGTCGACCCTACTACAGCTATGAGATCAGAGTCTTCGGGCGTGTACAACAAAGCACACTCAACTCCTGTCCTGAGCAAATATGCTATGGTAGCTCAATGCTAGCCGCACCCCGGCTAACAATAAGCCCAGGTGGAGTTCTCAGAGTCTCCGGTGCTTGGTTGGAAGTAGACGGTTAGCACTTCCGGTCATACTGCTTGAAAATGCTCAGGCCCTGCGAAACAAGATGGACAAGCTTCATGCTCAGATTGCAGCACAGAGAGCTCTACAGAATTGCACCATGCTGTGTTTCTGTGAAACATGGCTTGAGGAGAGTACACCCAAAGAGGCGATTGCACCAGACGGCTACACGGCCTTCATCCCCTGCGATGCCAAGTGCTGGAGTTGTCGTTTGGCCCCTCCCCGCCTGGGCTTATTATTAGCCGGGGTGCGGGAGCATTTTACTTCCGGTTGATCATTCGCGCATGTAATATGATACATGGGGTTTTACTTCCAGGTACAGACCTCGCGGATTATCTTCATTCGTGGAAGGGGCCGGAATCGAACCCCTGTGAATATCGAGGGCCTACTGTAATAGAAATACTGTATACATGATGTAGCAAGAACCACCTATCTCAGCCGACACCAGCTGGAGATGAGGTACACACTGGGCCATCGAAGGGCAACACACACACACACACACACACACACACACACACACACACACACACACATACATACACACACACACACAATCCACACCTAGGGGCACTTTATAACAGTCAAAGGGGATAATGGGAACAGCCAGTTAACCCACTGTGCATGCCTTTGAACTGTGGAAGGAAACCGGAGTATGGAGAGGAAACCCACGCAAACATGAGAAAAAACATGCAAACTCAACACCGAAACACCCTCACCAACCCCAGGACTCAAACTTAGGACTTGCTGTGAGGCAGACATGCTACACTATAATAATAATAATAATAATAATAATAATAATAATAATAATAATAATAATAATAATAATATGGATGAATCCTCCGGAGTGATACTGGAGATTCCTTCCATTCTTTCATTTGTTAAACAGCAACACAATTTTACACTTCTTCCTTATTAGACTTTGATTATGCAACATATCCACAATGCAAGTGCTTTTACCATGAGCATATATGACAACAATATAATCTATAAACCTGTGAGCTGCTCTTGTGGAACCTAAATCAGTACCTTCTGCAGTACCATGTTTAAGAATTCAGTGCATTATTTAAGTTCTCATAATTAAAATCACCTGACTACATCTCAAATATAGCATACAGTCGAATTAATACCTTAAATTGAATAATTAAAGGAGATGCGACAAGGTTGGGTTCTGACAGTACAAAGTGAATACTTGTCCTGTGTCATGCCTCAGTGGCCTACAGACTTACACGAGTCCATTTTGCGATGATTATTTCCACGCTAAAGCAAGTTCCATGCTGTATGGCCCAGCAGGCGACCCTGGTAAACATTAGCTCAGCTGCGTGTGTCTGACAGATGCCGAGGAGCAGGGTCAGTCGTTTCGCTCTTTTTTCCCCCTATCATTTTTTCCATCTTTCATTCTCGGCTCGCCTCCACAGGCCCTGCAAGAGGGACTCTGAAACCTGGCATGAGAAGCATCAAGCGCAAGAAGCGATTGTTCAGGAACACACAAGGAGAAGTTTGCAAACTTGACAACATGGTTAGCAAACATTAGTGAGCGAGAACAAGGTCAGCAAGCACGCTACATAGTGTGGTACACAGTGGTCGATTTGTGAAAACAGTTTAATGGAGGGATGACGGGTTTCACACTGTGAGGGACCCACCGGACGTACCAGGGAAGATATCAAAAAGTTGTAAAACTGATGAACTGAGAACTTCCACTATACTGCGTGGCATTGATTTTAAACCTTTTCTGAAGGAGATGTGCTGTTTTAATCCAGTCATGATATGGACACGATGTATGTAAAATTTAGAGAAGCCAATCCAGAGAAAATAATAAAAATGCTGATAGGCTTAAAGTCAACTGTAAACATTGGTGTATAAATTGAAATTAATCTGACCTACAGAAATATTTACAGGTTGTTTTACAAAGGAATATTTTGGTCTCTGAGTATATTATAGCTTACAAAGTTTCATTCGTTCATTTTCTGTAACTGCTTAATCATAATTCGGGTCACAGGGAGGCTGGAGCCTATCCCAGCCGACAACAGGCGAGGGCAGAGTACACCCTGGACAGCTTGCCAAGCCATCGCAGGGCAGAAACAAGCTAACGGCTATGCAGCTTCTCTTGTCGAAAGTCAGCAATGGTTCTTTTACATGAACCGTGAGAGCCATGACCAGCCTTTAATAACCTAGTTAGCTGCACTGGGGGGACAGTGACAATCCGTGGACAATGGGGCTTGAACTCCCAGTCATCAGTGAATCAGTGATCCAGCACTGCCCACTTACAAATTTTACTTAAGATAAAATTATAGTGGCCATTTTGCCCATCTCTTCATCTCATAACAAACATTTGTGGCACTGGATTCACTTTGTGGCAACTCGTCCCATTTGGTGAACAGATTTTTAATTGGTTGGAAGGTCTTCATTCATTTTCTTTATAGGCAGTTTTGACAATAACACAGCTTTAAATAACAAATTTATATTAACTAGTTTGTTCTTCCATGTTATCACTCACTTTTATAATCACATGTTACACAAGGTTTTGCACGACGGATTCTTTCCATTTGGCAGACACTCTTACCCAGAGCAACTTACAATTATCATTTATGTTTTTATACAACTGAGCAATTGAGGATTATGGCCTCGCTCGGGGGCTCCACAGTGGTGACAGCGTGATTGAACCACGAACCCTTGGATTAGCAACCCATTGCCTTAAAGGGTACCTGTACCCAAAATAGACAGCGTTAAAAAAAGATCCACCATACCTTATTATTAACTTTTAAACATCGCGTGATGTCGGTAGGTTATGTATAAGTCCACATTTCCATTTCTTCTGTATGACATTCCTTGCTCACGAAGGTTCAGCCCGCGGACTTCTTCTTCTTTTTCTTTCGGCTGTTCCCTTCAGGGGTCGCTACAGCAAATGATCTGCCTCCATCTCTCCCTATCCTCTGCATCTTCTACTCTTACTCCAACGACCTTCATGTCCGCCTTCACCACATCCATAAATGTTGGCTTTTTTCACCGGGGTCAAAGGTCATTGTGACGTAACATCGTTGATAGTCGTATCGCCAATTGCAGAATGTCAGTGTATTTTTACTCAAGCAATTCGTGCTCTTTACAACAATAGCACTCCTGATCGTTTTTTTGACGCACGCATTTTCCACAAGAGCACCAAATATTTGCTGGTTGTTTGCTACGATTTTCCCGTGTAAGAGCTTCTGCCGACTCTCCAATATCGTCCTCCGAGTCATCACTTTCCTGGTCCGATTTGACTAAATGGGGATAGTCTTTCTTCAGTGGTTCATATAAATAACCTTCTAATCCTTCTATGAAATTGTCTTCGTCCATGGTTTAAAAAAAAAAAACGACTATAATGTCTGTTTTTTCCAATTTTCCGTGAGCTTGTGTTGTGTGTCAGGTATATAGCCATTGGTTTACCTTGCAATCTCGCAGTTCCAGTGGAGGCTTTGTCAACGATGTGACATCACAGGAAATGCGATGCTGCAAAACTCCTGTGCTCTGAAAGTTGACATTAGTGAAGCCCTTAAATTACTTAAAGTTGGTTTGTGAGAGAATATAATAAACGCCTTATAGGTGTATTGTCACTAGCTATACACAATACATCAAATTAGGTATATGAGCGTTTTCACTACAGGTACCCTTTAACCACTAAGCCACTACGTTACCCGTATTTTTCCGTTATTGTGAGAAGTACATAAAGCTGTAAAAAATAAAAATTAAAAAAAGAGGGAAATACTGAAGGATGGTCTGTTTACAGCTGTTATGAAGAACAATCTTGTTTTGCAGACATTTCACAATATTATATATGTAACAGAAGAGATAATCAGCTTTGCTGTGGTGTAGCGCAATCTAACCCAAAGCACAGACTGGTACCAGTTCAACACTGGTTATTTTACTATAATGATGTGATTGGTTACTTTTATACCATTACATTTAGCTAGGAATTACAGTTTCTCCCAAAATAAACAATACATCTCACACATCAATGTCTAGCTGCATGTAAACCTCAATCAAGATAGTTTCCATTATCATTTACATTATAGCAGCTATAAACCGTCACTGATTACCTTCCTATAACAGAACTACACCCTGTTGTGTTGAATGTTTAATTCTTTGCTTGAGTTTTTTTCAATTAACATTACTGTATTTACTTTATTATATTATTATTATTATACATTTTAAAGCATCAAGCACATAATATTTAATAAACTATACAAGCAGTGATTAGCATTCACAATCCATCAACATCAGTTTGCAAACCATAACCGACAGCAGGTTTCTAAATGTTGATCATTTACTGAACTGTGGTCTCCTGTTGAAAATATTTCAGCTTGATACATTCCACAATTTTGTCCATTATCAGCCAAAAATATGCACATTAAAGTCTTCTTCCTGTCAAACATTTTACTCAAGCTTATTTGAGGCAAGTAGTACAAATACTGGTTACTTTGATAAGGTTATTAATGGATGTACTGTATTTAAGTTCATTATTAATGGGTATATTTAAGTTCATTAACATACTACAAGCCAGGCAGCGGTGGCCTGGTGGTAAGGTGCTGGATTACTGATCCCAAGGTTCGAGATTCAAGCCCCACTGTCTCAACGGTTGTCCCTGCTGCCCCCCCAGTGCAGATAGCTGGGCCACGTCTCTTACTGTCTATGGTGAGAGGTTCATGTAAAAAAAAAAAAAAAAACATTGCTGATTTTCATCAAGCGTAACTGGCCTGGATGCTGTCCAGGATGTACTGTGCCCTCATCCAGAGTTGGCTGAGATGGATGACAACCTCCCTGTGTCCCTAATTAAGATTAAGTGGTTCAGAAAATGGATGAATGAATATGATACTGATTAAATGATAAATTTACACTGCACAGGTGTGAGGTTTCCATATGTGTAGAATTCACCTGACACAGGTTCCTCAGATAAAAAAAAACTGCTGAATTCACTTCTGTTAGCACTGTACAGACATTTTGTGGAAGTGATTATAAGTTGAAATGGGAATAATAAGAAATTTGTGAGAAGAAAAAAAAGTGGAGACATTTATTGATATAAAATTATGAAAACATTTAAAAAATATTTTATACATGGGTGACACAGTGGCCTAGGGGTTAGCATGTCCACCTGACAGCTAGAAAGTCCTGAGTTTTAGTCCCAGGTGCCAGCCTCCCCGCAACACTAATAAGGACTAAGCAGTTCAGGAATGAATGAATGAATTTTGTACATATATACTATACAGACGCATACAGTGCTGTGCCAAAGTTTTTGCCCCTTACTGATTTTTTACTTTTTTTTGGACCTTTCTCACACTTAACTTTTTCATATCATCAAACAAATTTAAACATTACACAAAGATAACCCATATATTCCAAGAAATACAGTTTTCCTGTTTTGATTTTATTTGTTAAGAGAAATATCCTATCCAAACCTACACGAACCTCTGTGAAAAAGTAATCACCCCTTGTTAAAAGATGAGGTAATTGGGATTAATCCTATTGTTGGAGAAAACTGAGTTCAATTTCATGGCCACACCCAGGCCTGATTGCTGCCAGACATTTCCAATCAGAAGATCCCCAACATAAAACCTATCTGACAAGGTGAGGTAGGTAATACTGAACACACATCATCATACTGCGATCCAGTGAGCTTCAAGAGCAAACAAGGAAGAAGATGATAGAGATGTCTCAGTCTGGGGAAGGACACAAAGTCATTGGTTAAACTTTGGG
>CM045735.1:44719748-44852248 GCA_024760905.1 Plotosus lineatus
AAGAAGGGGCTCAGAGCTGACCCTTGATGTAGTCCCACCTCCACCTTGAACTTTTCTGTCACACCGACAGCACACCTCACCACTGTCTGGTGTCTGGTATCTCTCATACATGTCCTGCACCACTCTAACATACTTCTCTGGTACTCCAGACTTCCTCATGTAATACCACAGTTCCTCTCTTGGCACCCTATCATATGCTTTCTCCAGATCCACAAAGGCACAATGCAGCTCCCTCTGACCTTCTCTGTACTTCTCTATTAACATCCTCAAAGCAAACACTGCATCTGTGGTGCTCTTTCCTGACATGAAACCAAACTATTGTTCACAAATGCTGACCTCTGCCCTTAGTCTAGCTTCCAGTATTCTTTCCCATAACTTCATCGTATGGCTCATCAACTTTATCCCTCTGTAGTTGCCACAACTCTGCACGTCTCCCTTGCTCTTAAAAGGGCACCAGCATACTTCTCCTCCATTCCTCCGGCATCCTCTCACTCTCTAAGACCTTGTTGAATGTTCTTGTCAGAAAATCTACTGCTACCTCTCCTGGACACTTCCATACCTCCACCGGTATGTCATCAGGAACAACTGCCTTTCCATTCTTAATCCTCTTCAATGCCCACCTCACTTCACCCTTACTAATCTTTGCTAGTTCCTGGTCCTCAACAGCCACCTCTTCTACTCTTTTTTCTCTCTCATTTTCCTCATTTATCAGCTCTTCAAAGTACTCTTTCTATCTTCCCGGCACACTTCTGTCATCAGTCAATACATTTCCCTCTCTGTCCTTTATCACTCTAACTTGCTGCATGTCCTTCCCATCTCTATTTCTCTGCTGTGCCAACCTGTATAAATCATTTTCTCCCTCCTTACTGCCCAGCCTATCATACAAGTCATCATACACCCTCCGTTTGGCCTTTGACACTGCTACCTTCACCTTATGCTGTGTCTCCCTGTACTCCTGTTTACTCTCGTCAGTCCTCTCTGTGCCCCACTTCTTCTTAGCTCACCTCTTCCTTTGTGCAGACTCTTGCACTTCCTTATTCCACCACCAAGTCTCCTTATCTACTCTCCTTCCAGAGGACACACCAAGTACTCTCCTACCTGTCTCCCTAATCACATTAACTGTAGTTGTCCAGTCATCTGGAAGCACTTCCTGACCACCCAAAGCCTGTTTCAACTACTCCTTGAAGACAACACGACACTCTTCCTTTTTCAGCTTCCACCACTTTGTCTTCTGCTCTGCCTTTGCCTTCTTCACCTTTCTCACCATCAGCGTCATCCTGCACACCACCATCCTATGCTGTTTGGGAACACTCTCACCCACTACTACTTTGCAGTCACTGACTTCCTTCAAATTACATTGCCGACAGAAGATGTCGTCTACCTGTGTGCTCTTACCTCCACATTTATAAGTCACCCGATGCTCCTGTTGCTTCTGGAAGACAGTATTCACCACATCCATTTCCATCCTTTTTGTAAAATCTATCAACATCTGTCCCTCTGTGTTCCTTTCCTGGATACCACACCTGCCCATCACTTCTTCGTCCCCTCTGTTGCCTGCACCAACATCTCCATTGAAGTCTGCCCCAATGACCACTCTTTCACCTCTGGGGGTACTCTGCATCACTTCATCTAACTCACTCCAGAATCTATCCCTGTGGGGCATAAGTACCAACAACATTGAACATCACACCATCAATTTCCAACTTGAGACTCGTCATTTTGTCTGACACTCTTTTCACTTCTCGAACATTCCTGACCAACCCTCCTTCAAGATGAGTCCTACTCCATTTCTCTTCCCATCCACACCATGAAAAAACAGCTTAAATCCTTCTCCTAAGCTTCTAGCCTTGCTACCTTTCCACCTGGTCTCCTGAACACACAGTATGTCCACCTTTCTCCTCTTTATCATGTCAGCCAGCTCGCAACCTTTTCTGTCATAGTTCCAACGTTCAAAGTCCCTACTCTCAGTCCTAGACTCGTGCTTTTCCTCTTCTCTCTCTGCCTACGGACATGCCTCCCGCCTCTCCTTCTTTGACCTCTCCTTCTTTGACCAACAGTAGTCCAATTTCCACCAGCACCCTGTTGGTTGACAGCACTGATGGCGATCGTTGTTAACCCGGGCCTCGACCGATCCGGTATGAAATTTGTCTTAACGGTTCGCATTCTGTATTTTGGCAAAAGATTTATGCTGGATGCCCTTCCTGTCACAACCCTCTGCATTTATCCGGGCTTTGGACCGGCGTGAGGACAGAAATTTGTTTGTGCCCATCCTCATGGATGCATTAGTGATTTTAATGATATTTAATATAATTATGCATTTACAGTCTCTTTAATAAGGAAAATGGGAAAATGTATTAGAATTTCATTATTCGTACATTCATTCATTTTCTGAACAACATAACCCTTATTAGGGTCGTGGGGAGGCTAACGCCCATCTGAGTCGACTCTGGGTGAGGGCAGAGTACACCCTGGACAGCTCACCAGGTCATCGCAGGACAGAAACACGCTAACGGCTTTGCAGCTTCCCTTGTCGAAAGTCAGCAATGGTTCTTTTACTTGAACCTCACACCACAGACAGTGAGAGACATGGCCGGCCTTTGATAACCCAGTTAGTGCACTGGACGGACAGTGACATTCTCTTGAGAGTGGGGTATCGGAGTCGGTTGAGATGTGCGCCAGCCCCCCTACAACCCTAATTTGGATTAAACCGTTACAGAAAATGAACTGATGAACCAGTGTTCATATTATTATGCTATTACAGACACTACCCGACTTACTTTCATCCATTTTATGTTTTTTCGTTTTTACATTTTTTTTTTTTTTAAAAGTCATATTTTGAGATTAGACATATCTATGTAGTACGCTGACGTAATGACGCAATGACACAATGACGTAATGACGCTGCGTCCATTGATTGTTTACAAACGACAGACTGAACGTGCCCCTCCTTCTTCTCAGTTTAGTGTTCAGTTTTATATATATATATATATATATATATATATATATATATATATATATATATATATATATATATATATATATATATATATCGTTTTTATCGTGTTACCCTTGTGTTAAGATGTCGTCTCTGTGATCTTTGTGTTGACACTGTTTTGCAGACTTTTGTAACCCTAAGCAAGTATGGTTGGTCAGAAGCGTAAGCCTACTTGCATGGGTGCAAGTCTCATACATAGAGATGAATTTACTATCTGCTCAGATCGGCGTAATCTACCATGCATACTCAGTTAAGCAAAGAGTTGTAAAATGAATGAAAACCCGAATCCAGGAAAGAGAACTCTCTGCTCCGCTGGTGATTCACATCAGTGCAGGCTGTGTTCTAAATGAGTTCAACAGCACCCTTGCGCGTTTGAAAGACCGGAAGTCCGTATAACCCACAGCAAGTACACTACTTTTGCAAGTACACTACTTTCGGTTTTGAGCCTCTCACATATTGCAAGCGTTGATTGGCTGTTTTAAGCTCCATGTAAAGTGACTCGGTATAAATAAGTGACTTATTTGAAATTAATGTTGATATTATTTGATAAATTTAATATTATTTTACAATGCTATGTTTTTAAATAATTGATTTAGAGGTGTTTTATGAGATACGGTAATGGTATTTATGGATGTATAGTACAGTATGAGTGTCATATGTCACACATCATACGTCATACGTCACTGTAACAACTTACGTTCACTTTCAACTCAACGGCAGTCCGGAACCAATTAAAAAACATAAGTCGGGGAGCGTCTGTATTTTGCTATATATTTTTGAAGCAGTACAGTGGTGTAGTGGGTTGCATGTCTGCCTCACAGCCATTAGGTCCTGTGATTGAGTCTTTCATTTGTGTTGTTTTACCAGTGCTGCTTTATGAGGATTAATAATAAATTGCTTCAACACCTGCAAGTGTGAAATGCTAAAGAAAAGATTGAAAGTGAAGTCTCACAGCAGAACACGGTGTAAAGGAGCAGAATCGGGGTCTTAAAGAATACGTCTTCTTGATCTTATTTCCTGGTCCTGCCACATTTACAAATCTAGGTTTGATTATTGCCAGATTTACAAATCTAGGTTTGATAATTGTTTGATTTTTCTCCTGAGACCAAATATGGCAACATGATAATAGTAATGGGTTTCCCTTAATTACAGCTTAATTTGTTAAAAGTTATTATTTATGAGGAAACTATTTTCTTTTGTATTCTCTAAAATCTGGTCCTAGATTTTCAAACCAAGTGGGCCTCTGTCAGTCCAAATTGGCAAATGAACCTCTGCCATTCAGACTGTAAACATGGGCATACCCCAAGGATGGGCATTAAATCCAAAGCTCCAGATTCAATCCATATACAACACTGTTTCCTCATAGAACCACATCAGCATCATTAAGCTTGCAGGTGAAACTGTTGTCATTGGATTGATCACTGGGAATTTTGGGAAACATCACTGAATCTTCTCCAACTCTCCAGATCACCTGTATATGAGCTGATCTGGAGAGGAGGAGGAGATAAACACCTTCAAATTCTTCAATGTCAATTTCACCTGTCCCTACAACACAGTTCATTTAATAAGGGGAGAAGTTGTAACAACATCTGTACTCCTGAAAAGACAGAAGAAATTTGAAAGAAATGCCAGCCCAGGAACTTCAACAATGTTACCATGGAGAGCATTCTCACCAGAAGCTTTGGAAGATGCTGTACTCTTCACCAAGGGGTTTAAATTGCTTGAACGAGCCTACATTTCACTGGAGAATGTTCATATGAGTATATTCATATTTCTAATGTAAACTGATACTCATTTGGCACCAACAGTACTTTATGTATATACTTGGCCTTGTGTGACTATCATAATGAAGCCTGATGGCCTGCCAATTCAAAATGATGACCCTGGTTATGTAAAATATCACGACCCTCGTTTGGTAAATGTCCTGAATATGGTAAATGAAACAGATCACTCAAATGATAAATCATAAGTATAAATTCTAGATGAATACTCTTGACCAATAATTCAAAATCAGATTGCTCATGTGATGCAGGCAAACTTATTGATCTTCTTTTCTTAAATTTTTCAGGTCCAAATCATCATCTTCATCACCCCCTACCCTCCCCATTGGCATGGCAACCAGCAGCTCGTCATCACCGCTAATGAAAAACAACCTTCATAAGCACAGATTGGTCAGTAAGGATGGGCGAAGTCTTTTGCGCAGCCCTGCTTCCTGTATACGGGAAACATGGATTGGGGCATTTAAGGATATGTGGGGGGCGTGGCTTTCCCTTCGCTGGCGTTGGGTGGTGTTGGCATTCTGTGGGTCCTTTCTTCTCCACTGGCTTCTCTTTGCTGTACTGTGGTATGTCTTGGCACGTGTCAATGGTGATTTGGGTGTTGACCATGACAACCCACCCCCAGGGCATACGCTGTGTGTCAAATACGTCACTGGATTTACAGCTGCCTTCTCGTTCGCCCTGGAGACCCAGCTAACCATCGGTTATGGGACCATGTATCCCAATGCGGATTGCCCTTCTGCCATTGCACTTCTTGCTCTGCAGATGCTTTTGGGCCTTATGCTTGAGGCCTTCATCACTGGTAAATTTTTTTTTTCAAATTATACTTGATAAACAAAATGTAATTATTTCCATTTTTTACTGTGGTGTTGCTTTTTTCCTTGATGATCACTGTACACTGCAACATCATACCAACTTTGTCCATTCTGAAATGTATTTAATGGTCCACCACATGGCTCTCATCAATTAGTCTGAATTTTAAGGACTCTCATACTGAACAGGGCCTGGCTACTGCATATTTTTTGTCAAAATAGTTTTGATCCCCACAGCTGAATAAATAAGGTTCATACTATGTCTTTATGATAAACCTTTTAATAATTATTATAATCGCAAATTATTATGAGAGTTATCATCAGGTTCTGTAATCCATCTGTTTGCAGAAAGGTTAAATCCACAGCTCACCAATTCATCATAGGGCAAGATATCCACAGTCACACCTAGGGGCAATTTGGAACAGCCAATTGGCCTAATGTGCCGGTCTCTTGTGTTTTAGATCTTTATGTGATATAAGAAAACCTTATCTAGTTAAAATAATACAACAAACGAGTGAAAAACATTGGATGCTGAAAGAAGAGGTAAAATAAATAAAATACACTTTATATAAAATAAATAAAATTACATTTACTTAAAATATATAAATCTATGTTTCACATTTTATTGTAGATTATACAGTAAAAGTAGAAGGTCTTCAGAATGACAGTGAGGTGTTCAATAAAAGTTTAATTTATAGAATTATTGTAATAATGACTCATTTATTCATTCATTTTCTGAAATGCTTTAATACTAATTGGGGTCACGGGCAGGCTGCCATCTATCTCAGCCAATTCTGGGTGAGGGCAGGACAGTTCACCCGGCCATTGAATGGTATGTAATTGTATTACCTGTTTTAATCATTCAATTAATTAACAGATTAGTTGGATGACTGGTTGACGTCTATATGATTATAAAAACTTTCTTTGGCTCATGTCACTACTGATACTGTCAGTAGATTATAAATAAGATTAAAGCCCACTGACAGTGCAGTCATTCATTTTTTGAACTGCTTAATCCCAATTAGGGTCGCAGGGAGGCTGGTGCCCATCTCAGCCAATTCTGGGCGAGGGCAGAGTACACCCTGGATAGCTCAACAGGTCATCGCAGGGCAGGAACATGCTGATGGCAATCCAGCCTACTCTTGACCAAAGTCAGCAATAGTTCTTTTACTGCCTCTCACCACAGTTAGTGAGAGACATGGCGGGCCTTTAATAACCCAGTTAGCTGCACTGGGGGTATTACTGACTATATTATTATTATTATTATTATTATTATTATTATCATTATTATTATTATTATTATTATTATTATTATTATTATTATTATTATCATTATTATTATTGTTGTTATTATTATTATTATTATTATTATTGTAGTTGTTGTTGTTGTTCATGATGATGATGATGATGATGATGATGATGATGGTGATGATGATATTGTTATAGTAATCAACATTTCCTTATGATGCATTTATATTTATGTAGTCCATATTTTTATCACTTTGTTGTGAATGTCAAAAGCAATGTGATTAAAAAAACACTGAAACACAGAGAACTCAAACACCCAACCCCCACTGAGCTGAAAAATAACCGAAAGTACACAGTACCCCCTGCTGGGTCTACTGTCATACACTTCCAAATGATCTCATAATGTTAAAGAATCTTTAAAAAAATTCCTGGATTCAGAATTTGATACAAGTCACCTGAAGAATTTCAAAATCCTAATCCAATTTAGCCAAAAAAACAAACAAACAAACAGACTAGCACCTTAATCTCTCTCTCTCTCTCTCTCTCTCTCTCTCTCTCTCACAGGTGCATTTGTGGCTAAATTTTCCCGTCCACAGAAGCGCTGCAGCGGAATCCTGTTTAGCCCTAAAGCTGTGGTGTGTGAATACGAAGGTCAACATTGCCTTATGTTCCGTGTATGTAACCTGCTCTCGAGGCCGCTGGTTGATGTGTGCATGAGTGCTGTGCTTTATGAGGAACAGGATGATCACACAATCCGCCAAACTGCCCTGGATTTCCTGATGGATGGCCTGGGCTCACGACCTTGCCCCCTTTTCTTGTCGCCATTGACCTTTTTTCACCCCCTAACCCCAGACAGCCCATTGAGTCATGCCATGCCCCCTTCAGGCCAATCAAAGTTTGAGCTGGTTGTATTTCTATCTGCATCCCAGGAGGGAACTGGATCCGCCTACCAGAAGAGAACATCCTATTTGGCTGATGAGATCCAATATGGTCGTCGTTTCACCAAGGCGGTCCTGCATGGAGAACGACGGAACAGCACTCAGGCGTTGCATTATTTTGACACACACGTTTGCCCACTTATGGGGCCCACCACGTATTACAACTCTCGGGACAAGGATTGTGTGATACAGGTCAATGGTGACGGTACTGATGCAATGGAATAGGTGTGTGTGTGTGTGTGTGTGTGTGTGTGTGTGTGTGTGTGTGTGTGTGTGTGTTCTATTTTTCCTCATTCACTCTGTGAACACGAAAGGGCATTTCATTTGAGAAAACAGTCACAGAAGTCTTACATGCTAATCACTACTTAAAATCTGGTGAGATAATAATCGCTTGCTAATACCTGTCTAATCATGGGCTAGAATTGTGATTGGGTCCTAATCAATTTAATTCATAATAAAAATCATTTTACTTATTGGAGTAATTCACTATTGATTGACAAGCAGTAAATTGTTAATAGGATGCAAATCAAGAGTATGGAATCAACCGGCACGCAACAGAAGCTAAATCCAAGGCTAGCTCATCAATTGCAGCTTTTCATTATTGTCTTCCTAAACAACAGTAAGGACTTTCTTCAAGATTTTTTCTACACATCATCAAGATACACAGCTAAAACACATATTATTCAACACCAAAAATACCACAGAGGCAAAAATACACTATCCTGTGTTTTTCCTTGTTAGAAATGCTTAAATCAACTTTGAAAACTATGTCATCCATGAAATCAAGATTCGGAATGGGGGGAAAAATGTATTTTTCACCATCAAGGACTCGATTTAACAAACAGTGTTGTTCTGAATCTACACCACATCATCCAGACTTGAAAATGGGAACAAACCTGTCCTGATATATGTGAGGTTTTGAGAATTAATGATTCTTCAGTACAATCTTAGAGTACACTGCTGATAAACAATACTACTACAGTACTTACATGATAAAACTTTGCATTATGGTGCCAGGTGATTATGGTACAAATCAGCAAAGTAGCATTAAAATATTAAAGCTTGGAAACATGCAAAATTACATTAGCTAGCCTTTTTTTAAATAAAAACCATAAGCAACATGCTTAATACTGATAGCTTTGAGTAATTAGATCAATTCATTTTTAAAATGTAAATAACTACAGTATACACAACACTAAGTTCTGATATGCAGTGTTATTATAAATGTATATGTTAGAATTTGTGTTTAATTTATTCCACCACCACCACCATCCCAGTTGAAAAGTCTAAAAAGTTAGCTTTAATTAGACAACATAAGACAATTTTCCCCTTATGAAGGACAAGCAACTTATGGAGTCCACACATAGCGCTGCATGATTATACCGATAGATGCACACAGTATTTTTTATTATTATTTTCATATTAAAACCAAGATAACATTGTGCATTATTCAAGTACTTATCGTCTCTGTATCTGCTTTGAACGATTTTTACCAGCAGAGGTAAATCGTTAGAGCTTTATTTTATTTTCTTCTTTGAGTAATCAATATAATATATTCTGTAAATGAGAAATCAGAGATTTTTATATCAGTATCGGTTGTATGTGTGCAACATGATGATCCCGGAGATCTTTTATTTTTCCCTTCTGTCTCACAAAATGGAAGACATTTTTGAACGCTGACTACTGTTTGTACATTAAACTGAATGGAAGGGTCTGTGTGGCTGTACAAGAAGTACCATCATTTTGTAACATAATATGAAATATGAATTAAATAATATTCTTAAATAACTAATTTTAATATAATTTGCATTATTATTATTATTGTTATTGTTATTACTATTGTTAATATTATTAGTACTGCTACATTTGTGGGTGGGATGGTGATGTAGTGATTTGATTCTCTTGCTCATTGCTCATTATTTCTGTGCAGCAAGTTTTCTCTGTGCTTGCATGTTTGTTTGTTTTGTTTTTTGGTACTCTGGTGCAAAAGTCCAAAGATACACGCATTTGTCTCAACTACCACAGCTCACAGACGTAGTATCTTTTATCTGTTCTACATCTGTTTCGGTTCTGTATCTTTTTGCAATAACAAGAACAAGATGGAGCAATGATCCCGTGCATACAAAATAATATAGCAGTGCAACAATGATTCATAGGAAAAGGAAAAGTCCAAGTCAAGTGTTAAGAAAAGGATAAAGGAGTCTGATTTTAAGAAGAAAAAAAAAAAAAGAGGGTGATGTTTATTAATATGCCGGTGCCCAGTGCAGGGGACACTGACACGTCTGATTCCATTTTATTTCCAAGCAGTACCACAGTATTTCATCTTCATTTAATATACCTGGAAAGGATGGAAATTTTGGATTTTACTTTACATATGTAAAAAAAAAAAAAAAAAAAAAAAAAAAATCTGAAACATCTGAGAGGTTCAGGTGGGGTACTTTCTGAAAATTGTTGATTTCATATGAAATGATCTGTGTCGTGGAGATTGTATGTTATTAAAGTGCACGTGTGGGTTTCCTCTCACAGTCTAAAAAGCACAGTAGGCTAATTGGCTGTTCCAAATTGCCCCTAGGTGTAAGCATGAATGCAAATGGGTGTATATATGTAAACCCTGTGATGGCCTGGTGAGCTGTTCAATGTGCACTCTGCCCACACCAAGAGGCCACTGTGGGGTGTCAGTCTTTCCATGACCCTAATTAAGAATAAATGGCTTAGAAAATCAATGAATGAATGAAACGTAACACTTCCAGCCTTGATAGCCCTGTACCTGTGAAAATACTAAAAAAAAAAAATGCAAATGTTTTAATAACTCTCAGAAATTATTTATGGTTATCTCAGGCTTGGCTGAAGCTCAAGTCTTACCTGTTGAGGAAAAAACAGTTTTGGAATCCTTTTAGCTCTGCATCAGTCAAACACATCTTCATTATTTACCTAATTTTATTGTTTTTAGTAGGATGCTAAAGTTTTGGGGGGGGTTTTAGGTTGGGATAAATATAACATCTGAACCCTAAGAATATTCTTTCAGATTGTTTGTTTATTTGGTTGTTCCATGTTTTTATCATCTTGTCATTCTTGATTTTTTTAATACCTGGCAACCTGGGATGTTGCAATATGGTGGGATTCAGTGGAGTCACACAGATCAAATAGCAAACAGGAACTCTGACATTTGTTCAGTCATTTTCTGAACTGATTTTTACTAATTAGGGTCGAGGGGAGACGGGCACCCATTTTAGCTGACAATGGGCCCGGACAGTGTACACCCTGGAGAGCACACCGGCCATAAACACACCTACAGCTACGCTACTCTTGACAAAGGTCAGCAGTGGTTCTTTTACACAAACCACTCACCACAGACAGTGAGAGACATGGCCAGTCTTTGATAACCCAGTTAGCTATACTAGTGGACAGCATTAACAAATTGGTGATAGTGGGGCTTTGACCCCTGACCTTGGGATCAGTAATCCAGCAGCCTACCATCGGGCCACCACTTCCCCAAAATCTGGCAATGGATAGGAATACTAAGGAAGCATTTCCACTTTCTCATAACAAGAAGAGTTCGAGTTCCGGGTTTGCCAAGGGAATTTCTCTGTGGCGTTTGCATGTCCTCCCAGTGTCCGGGTGGGTTTCCTTCAGGTAGTCCGGTTTCATCCTTCAGTCCAAAGTCATGCACAATAAGCTAATTGGCCGTTTCAAATTGCTCCTAGGTACGAGTGTGAATAGATGTGTTTTGCCTTGCGATGTACAGGTGAGCTGTTGCAGGTGTACCCCAGAGTTGGCTGAGATATGATACGGAAACCAGTATTTTGGATTAGCATGGGCCTTCATCTCTGATAAAATATTGTGATATTTTTATGATTAATGCAGTGAATAATTTCCATATTATACTATTAAGTGTAAAATATTTTCAATATGGCCAATGCTGTGAGTAGAAACAGTGTACTGTACAGTATTTAAAACTTCAGAGCGGCCATTTTGTTCCTGCTGATGATATTTAGACAACTCATTGATGTGGAGCAATGTCGGGAGAATGTGTTTTTTTATGTTTCACATTATTACTGACCTTCAAACATCCAAAGAAATAACATTTAAAGAACAAAATGGCTACCTTATACGAAAACATATTAGCAGTAATTTTTGTTCCTTTTTTAATAGATAAATAAATAAATATTAAATATAGACTTTACTCACACTGATAGATTTGTTCAGTTCGTGATAGTTTCTCTTGATACCAAAGAATAATTAATACTGCTGACTAATATTCAACATGAAGAATTATATACAGTACATGGTCATTGTTTTGTTTATTACTGCTGCCACCTTGTGGCACGTTAAAGATTTACCATTACAATAACTCTTAAGGTGCACCAGCTAGGCATTTAGGGAGGAAGGTCACTAGGTTAAATGGGTGGAGCCGTCCATGTTTCCATCTATGTACACAAAACCTCACCACAAATGCTGATGTATCCATCCATTTTCCAAACCTCCAAATCCTTAGGACATGGATAGGCTGCAGCCTATTTCAGCCATCTCTGGTTGAAGGCAAAGTACACCCTGAACAACTCACCAGTATCGCTTGGCCAATACAGATATCTAGGGGAAATACAGAACATGTCACTTCATCTCTTTTGACTCTGCAAGGAAACTGCAGATGTCTGCAGGATACTGAACGCAACCACAGAGAGAGCATGCAAACTCCACTGAAACCTTGTCCTCGAATCCCAGGGCGTTCTCGCTGTAAGGTAGATGTGCTATTAACTACAACATCATGCCACACTGTTGCAATATTTAATCTGTTATATAACAACAAAAGTAAGTTTGAAATAAGTTTCTTTCAGAGGGTGTCTGGGCTCAGCTTCAGAGATGCAGAAGCCCAGACGTCTCGGATGCTCCTCCATATCAGAAGGAGTCAGCTGAGGTGATTCGAATGCCACCTGGTCGTCTGTTTTTAGAAGATTTTGAGCACGTCCAACTCAGGACATTCTTGCTGTGAGGCTTGTGCTGACTACTACACCATCATTCTTTATGTTCAGAGCCCAAATCAAGTTACCGTATTTTCTGGGCTATAAGGCGCACCGGATCATAAGGCTCAAATCAATGAATGGTCTCGGGTCATACATAAGGCGAACCAGATTATAAAGTGCACTGAGTGAAACAAAAGTCAGATAAGTCAAACTTGATTCAACTTATTCGCGATAACTTTCAACATTGTTCAGCTGTAACAATATAAAACAATAAACTCACTTTTTCAGTTCATTCCTCTTCCACAGCTCCATCAAATTCTTCATCTTCAGTGTCTGAGTTTAGCAGTTGTGCAAGTTGAACATAAAGCCTGGATCCCTCTATTATTTTTCATTATTATATTATAATATTTTATTATCTATTATTCCCTCGTGCATGGGGTCGCAGATCAATAGAGACGGAGATTAGGTGGCAAAAGCCTTCTGGGTCGTGACCCTTCTGGGTTGTGGCTTCTCTAAGCCACGCCCCCTTAAAGTGATGGCGTCATCACAGTGACAAACATGGCGTCATTCGCAGCGTGAGTATTGTATTCATTACAGAACGGCGGTCATTACGCTTAAGGAGCTGTATCAGTGTACCTGTAAATTTAAGAAGGTGAATCCGAGGTCTCAGGAGGACACCTGTAGCAGTGCTTTATCCCGGTGATGAACCTGAGACTCTGATTAAGCCAGCTGAGCGTCCTGAGACACAGAAGCATCCTGGTAACAAGACAGATGGTCGGTAGAGACGAAGATAGGGTGGACAATTTACAACCTGTTAACACCAATATCTAGCTGTTGAAGTTCTTGATTAATCCACCAGAATGATGGTAAGCTTTGAATTAGTTTGCTCATTTGGGTTTTGCTGGTATCAGTGCGATGGAGTCGCATGGCTTCATCCACACACTAGGCTCGCTGGACTATAAGGCGCACCGTATTTTTTATTTTTTAAAGATTAAAGGCTTTTAAGTGTGCCTTATGGTCCGAAAAATACGTTACAACCCAATAAGCATAAAATGGTGTTGGGGGCGTGTCTACAGCATGGAAGACATGAAGTGAACCCACATACAATCATACATTGTGAACAGGAAAGCCGTTTTATTTCCTGCTATTGAACTACCTTTAAGAAATGTAAAATATTGATCAATTAACCTTTATCACGAGTGTATCTATATTTTCCCAAGCGTTTACTCATTTAATACCAGCTTTTATTATTCATGAATTTTAAAATGTACTGTATGGCAATGTAAACAAAAAGTTGTAATTATTTAAAAAATTAAACTTCAATAAAAAGATGATCATGATTTAAAAAAAAAGAAGGAAACAACACACCTTTACAAAATCATAGTGGCCACATATTTCCGTTCAGTTCCCTTCAAGTCGAGCATGACGCGGCCAACTTTAAATATATATTTAATTTATATATACTTTAAGCATTAATATTGTTACTCACTAAATTACTCTCTTATATGAAACATTAATTCAAAAATAGAGCTAATTGGATTAAAATAGGAAGCTCACACGGTTAAAGCTGTGTGTGTGTGTGTGTGTGTGTGTGTGTGTGTGTGTGTGTGAGCTACTTTAGCTACAGTTTCAGTGAGGCTTTACAGCTGTGCTTTTGTATTTGTCAGTAGGAGGTACAATGTCTGTCTGTGTGTGTGTCTGTGTGTGTGTGTGTTCAGGAGCAGAATGCAGACTGCAGCTCTTTGAAGGCGGCCCGTCGTTGTTTCCTTTCCTCCTCCATCCTCTGCTTCTCCTCTTTCTCCTCCCTGAGCTCCGCTTCAAACTTACTGCGAACGGACAGTACCTGAGCCTGTAACACACACACACACACATACACACACACACACACACACACACACACATACCCTTGTCAACAATAACAAAAAACACATAACATCACACGGGATAACCATATGGTTGAACTAAATTCCAACAGGCATCACTTTAAATGATGTCAAGGTCACTTTCCCTCTCTGTCTCCCTCCCTGTCCCCCCCTCTCTCTCTTTCTCTCCCTCTCTCTCCCTCCCTCCCTCTCACTGTCTCTCTCCCTCCCTCTCTCCATCTCTATCTCTCTCTCCCTCTTTCTCTTCCCCCCCAATCTCACACCCACACTCACCTTAGCCTCAAAGAAGTCACGTGCTCCCTTCACGCCCTGATTAGACACGTTAATCTCTGAGAGACGAGCAAGTGCCATGAGAGGGTCGTCATCCTGAAGCTCCCCTGCCGCAGCTCTCCTAAAAATCAGGAGAAACTGAGAGAGAGAGAGAGAGACTGAAATACCTGTTTTGTTGATTTTTTTCCCTCCCCTTAATTCAGTCGTAGCTGTTTACCCCCATGAGGTATTACCTCTCCATTACATATGATCTTCACCAACCTGGATGGGCCATAAGCAAGAACATGCCCCTTCACTGACACGTGATCCTGCCACCCACAACTCTATGAACTACCATTCAACTCAAATGCATATTTTTGAATATCCAAAAGCACAGATCTGACAGTAGTGCTGCTTATGTTGAGGGAATTTAAACAAATCTCTGTACAGATACATCTCTTATTGTTGAACTAACAGAGAGATACTCAATGGGGGTGATACAGTACCCAATACATGCCAGCAGAGATCAGTGTTTTGAAAAAGTAAGGAAGTGGAGCTGCAGTATTCCGTTAATGTGATTGATCGTAAACATTATCGTGGAATACTTGTGTCATGATCAGGGACCGTATGGTGTAGTGAATCAGGAGCTGATGTCACAGAGAGGAGTGGAAATTTGTGAAGACAATGAAGAGGATGTGTGACAAAGGAGTGATTGTAATGAGCAAAAGATAATACCACTGAAGGGATTATGAAACAAAACGGCAGTAAAAAAAAAAAAAGGTAAATTGAATTTCTCCATGGAGGCGTGTTTACTTTAAAACCATGCAACTCCCTTAAAAGCTGGAAGACAGAGCCGGGATTGATGTCACACCCACGTTCTAGTACTAGCAATTCTTAGGAATGTAAGCGACTGTGAGTAATACGAACATAAAAAGAAATAACAATGCTTTATGCCGTATTCGTACAGATGGTCACTACAGTAACAGGTCCACAGAAGGACACTGGACAGTACGGTGTGCACAAGTGATTTAATACCATTAAAATAAAACAGAAAACTTAATAAACAGCTTTCACTGTTGATGTAGGGAGCAGCTATCTTGGATCCCAATCTCAGGGTTGGTGAGGTTCTCAGGAACCTGTCGTCCAGCATGTTCCAGTCTGGTGACTTCCCAGTACAAAAAGAGTGCATTCAGGGAAGGAGTCCCAAGATTCAGGGGTAACGCTACTGAAAAGTGTAGATCTAACCTTTCCTCCACGCGGGGGAATTTCTGGATGAGTGACTTTAATAAGTTGTGGGCATGATGTGGTAGTTATTAATAAACTTGAATTATAATTTATAAAAATAAGACCAATGTGACTGAACGCTAATAACTCGCAGGACAGATGACAAGAGACGAAGCAAGTCAACTGAGACAAGCCTAGTTGTGAATGCTGATTTCATGGTGATCTTAGATAAAGAGACTCTGTGTGTGTGTGTGTGTGTGTGTGTGTGTGTGTGTGTGTAATCTTATCCATATGGAATACCTCACTCACTGAAGAAACTGAGCAGACTCCGACACACAACACAGCCACTGTGTTCCACATTCAACTACCCTTATCACTTGTCTGTATGTGTGTGTGTGTGTGTGTGTGTGTGTGTGTGTGTGTTTGTGGCATTATAGGTCTATGTAGGGACTGCATACCCCCCTAGAAGACATTGCTACATGCCAAAGCTGAGACTGCAAGTGTGCCTTAGTTTCTCGGCATAAAGTGAAAAGAAGTGCCACGGAAATTCTCTCTCTCTCTCTCTCTCTCTCTCTCTCGGTCACGTCCGTCCCTGGGGTGATTTCCTTCACTGTGTGGTTGTTTTAGGTGGGTGAGAATGCAGCAGTTACACTTGGGACTCGCGCACAAAAACTAAGCAAGCCATCTTCAGACCTTTTTGCTTGCGGTGAGAAAGTAAATCGATCTGAAGTCAGTCAAACACGCTGTTTGTTTTGGATAGAGTACAGGGATCCCTCGCTACTTCACGCTTCAATTAATGCAGCTTCAGTGCATCGTGTTTTGTTTTTTTTGTTTTTTTAAATATTCATTGAATTAAAAAATAAGGAAATTAAGGAAGAATAGGGGGGAAAGTTAAGGAAAATGCCACAAAACATGCCAATTATTAAAAAAAAAAAAAAAACCAAGCAAACAAAAAAAAAAAAAAAAAAAAACAATCCAAAACTCCACATTAAAACTATTTACATTTTTATGAGGCGTGCGTCTGAGTGTGTGCGCGCACGCGCGTCTGTATGTGTGTGTATACTTATACTTTATTTACATCTTATGCATTACAGTAGGCCCTCATCATTCACCGGGGTTTGGTTCCGGGCCCTCCTGCGAATCGAGATTATCCGCAAGTTCTGTACCCAGAAGTAAAACCCCATGTATCACATCACATGCGCGAATGAGCAGCCGGCTGTAAAATACTATGTATCTATTATAACATGCGCTATAATATGCTTCTTAAACACATTCTATAGACAGTCTTACTCATTAATACAGTATTAATGTAGTAAAATATAGTAAGAATTAAGAAAAACTTTTCAATTTTTACTCTTATTTTTATTGATGATAAAATATAAACATTATACAGCATATAGTGTTGTAAAGCACTCGTTTTAAAGTCTTTTTCAATTATTAGTCCAGTACAGTACCTAAGTTAATATTTGTGTGTGAGATTTTATGTTCTGTAGCATGTTTAACAAATGATACCAAAAGGATAAACTTTATTACGCTTCATGTCCTTTTACATTGAACTTGGAGTGATGTCTCCAAGATGGCGCTGCCTAGAGGGCACCGTCGCGGAGTTCTCAGAGTCAAATTGTTTCTTTGTTTGTTTTAATTTGTTTTATTTGTTTGTTCATGTTTTGCATTATGTTCGTCTATGATCGGTCGACCCTACTACAGCTATGAGCAGCTTCAGCTTCGGACAACTAAGCACGCAACAACTTCTATCGTGAGCTGCTATGGGAGCTCAATGCTAATCGCACCCCGTTTAACAATAAGTCCAGGCGGAGTTCTCAGAGGCTAGGTTAGCACTTCCGACCATACTGCTTGAAAATGTTCAGTCCCTGCAAAACAAGATGGACGAGCTTCATGCTCAGATTGCAGCGCAGAGGGATCTACAGGACTGTGTTTATATGAAACATGGCTCGAGGTGATTGCACCAGCCGGCTACACGGCCTTCATCCCCTGCCGGCTACACGGCCTTCATCAAGCGCCGGAGTCATCGTGCGGCCCCTTCCCGCCTGGGCTTCTTGTCAGCTGAGGTGCGGCTCATGTTGAGTTGCCTACCATAGCATATTAGCTCTGCTAGTCGCACCCCGGCTAACAAGCCCAGTTGAGCGTGCTTAAGGGTCGGTCACACAGCGTTTTACGGCTTAATCACGGCCAAAACCCGGCCAAAAATGGTTTCCTGTGAAGCAGACAGTGTTGTTCGTGTTGATGTCGAGTTTAAGATGTGCTACAGTCGATTTTTAAACGTGGCAGGACGTGGGGAAAATTTTGAACGGCGCTGGACGTGGAAAAAAGTTTTGAACTGCTCACAATTTTAGACCACGAGCAACCACGTGGTAAAGACCTTCTACAGACGTGCAACACACGTGAAACACACGTAATAATCCATGTTCTGGCAGTGATAAAAACTTGGGGAGACGTGATAAGACGCAAAAGTGGCAATCCACCCTTCTGACGATGCCGAGCCGCAGTTATTAGTGCTATGGCAGTGATATGGCAGTGGAGTGCCCATTTTACGTCCGCTCTCAAGACGTGATCAGCAGTGATACAGACGTGATGAGACCATGATTAGCCGTGGTAACTTGCAGTTTTTTTTTCCCCACATTCGAATATGTGTTTTGCCTAAGTTGCCTGCCTTACACGTTGCTGGACGTGGTTAGCCGTGCTTAGGCAGTGTTTTAGCAGTGGAAAAGCCGCCGACGGCCTTACCACGTAAAAAGCACGTACAAAGCATGGCCAAGCCAAAATTGACCAAAAGTTATCACTTACGACCACGTCCACCAGATTTTCAGAACTTTTTGTATGTGATTTAGACGTGGAATGCTGTGTTACCAGGGCTTTAGTTATACAGGCCCAAAGATACTTCGATCTTATAGCTGTTGTAGAGTCGACTGGTCATAGACGAGTATAGTGCAAAACATAAACAAACAAAACAACAAATAGTAAGGCAAGTCTTTTGGGTTTTTACACCCAAGCCTTGTGGCTCATCAGGCTGGTGCTTATCCCCAGTTTCCATAGCATGAAGTGACAAGGAGTTCAACTCCCCCTGGATGGGACTCTAGTCCATCACAGGTTACCTTCCCAGTATATTTTTACTGGTACCCATTTATACTGCTGGGTGAGCAGAGGTACACTTGTGGTTGAGACCTTGTCCAGGGGTCTTAGCACAGTGAGGGTCTCAGTGGGATTCTCACAACTCACAACCTCCCAATCATGAGCGCAGCACCCTAACCACTACGCCAGTGGCCCCACTAAAACAACAAACAAAACAAATTAAAACGAACAAAGAAACAATTTGACTCTGAGAACTCCGTGACGTTGCTCTCTAGGCAGCGCCATCTTGGAGACGTCACTCCAAGTTCAATGTAAAAGGACTGTAATAAAGTTTGTCCTTTTGGTATCGTTTGTTAAACATGCTACAGAACATAAACTCTCACGCATAAACATGAACTTAGGTACTGTACTGGAATAATAATTGAAAAAGATTTTAATGCAACAGTTCAGAGAAAAATGTCATTTCTCAGGAGAAAGTCTTATTTCTTCAGAAGAGACATCCAGCGTTTTCTATCGCTTAGCCAGAGAAGATGCATAGCGTTTGAGTGGTATCATAGAGCTTAATTGGTAATTAAAACACACACAAAAAAGAGGCTCATTGACAATTTGTGCGCGAATGAGGAAAAAGGGGCGGGACATCAGCTCAACCAATCAGGAGAAAGGACAACAGCCATTGGCTGAATTTGAATCACTTGCCGGTTGCTCGGCAGTCAGCGAATACTCAAACCGCAGGTGCAAAGCCACAAATAGTCAAGGGCTTACTGTATTTTTGAATGTTTAATTGTTATTATAAGCATTTATGATGTTGAATATGTATTTATTGATATTATATATATACATGCACGTATACGTCAGTCGGGGGGTGGGGGTTTGATCCTACTTCGCAGAATTCGGCAGTCATGGGGGGGGGGGGGGTTTGTGGCAATGCAATGAAGAGGGTTTTGGAGCTATGGAGTGATCGGGTGAAGTTTTTTGTTGGATTGGTAAATAAGGGAGGTTTTTTTTAAGACTTTAAGCCATCTACACCCCCCCACCCAACTTTACATGCTAACCAGATTATTTAATAACTAACTGTTTATATTAACAAACAGAATTACGAACCAAATCAAATGCATCAATTTGATTCTGATTCAACAAATTGGCTAGAAGAGTGGGCCGCAGTGGCCTCGTGGTAAAGCTGCTGGATCTCTGATCCTCAGCTTGGGGGTTCAAATCCCACTCTCAATGGGTTCTATGCTGCAAACTGAGCATGAAGCTTGTCCATCTTATTTCGCAGGGACTGAACATTTTCAAGCAGTATGGCCGGAAGTGCTAACCAAGCCTCTGAGAACTCCGCCTGGGCTCATTGTTAAACGGGGTGCGGTTAGCACTGAGCTCCCATAGCAGCTCAAGATAGAAGTTGTTTCCTGCTTAGTTGCCCGAAGCTGCTCATAGCTGTAGTAGGGTCGACCGATCATAGACGCGCATAGTGCAAAACATGAATAAACAAAGAAACCATTTGACTCTGAGAACTCCGTGACGTTTCCCTCTAGGCAGCGCCATCTTGGAGACGTCACTCCAAGTTCAATGTAAAAGGACATAAAGAGTACTGTAATAAAGTTTATCCTGTTAGTATCGTTTGTTAAACATGCTACAGAACATAAAATCTCACGCATAAACATGAACTTAGGTACTGTACTGGAATAATAATTGAAAAAGATTTTAATGCAACAGTTCAGAGAAAACCGTTGTTTCCCGGGAGAAAGTCTTATTTCTTCAGAAGAGACATCCAGCGTTTTCTATCACTTAGCCAAGAAAAACACATAGCGTTTGAGTGGTATCATAGAGCTTAATTGGTAATTAAAACACACACAAAAAAGAGGCTCATTGACAATTTGTGCGCGAATGAGGAAAAGGGGTGGGACATCAGCTCAACCAATCAGGAGAAAGGACAACAGCCATTGGCTGAATTTGAATCACGTTCCGATTGCTCGGCAGTCAGCGAATACTCAAACCGTTGGGTGCAAAACCACAAATAGTCAAGGGTCTTCTTCTTTCTTCTTTTCCTTTCGGCTTTTCCCTTCAGGGGTCGCCACAGCGAATCATCTGCCTCCATCTCACCCTATCCTTTGCATCTTCTTCTCTTACACCAACGACCTTCATGTCCTCCTTTACCACATCCATGAATCGTCTCTTTGGTCTTCCTCTAGGCCTTTTGCCTGGTAGTTCCAGCCTCAGCATCCTATTACCAATATACTCACTATCCCTCCTCTGTACATGTCCAAACCATCTCAATCTAGCCTCTCTGACTTTGTCTCCAAAACGTCTTACATGTGCTGTCCCTCTGACGTACTCATTCCTAATCCTATCCATCCTCGTTACTCCCAAAGAGAACCTCAACATTTTCATCTCTGCTACCTCCAACTCTGCCTCCTGTCTTTTCCCCAGGGCCACTGTTTCTAACCCATACAGCATCGTTGGCCTCAACACCGTTTTGTACACTTTTCCTTTCATTTTTGCCGATACCCTCCTATCACACATCACACCGGACACTTTTCTCCAACCATTCCAACCTGCCTGCACACGCTTCTTGACCTCTTTTCCACACTCGCCATTGCTCTGGATTGTTGAGCCTAAGTACTTAAAATCCTCCACCTTTCTTATCTCTGCTCCCTGTAATCTCACCGTTCCTCTTTGGTCCTTGGCATTCATGCACATGTACTCTGTCTTACTGAGGCTAATCTTCATTCCCTCCTTTCCAGGGCATACCTCCACCTCTCTAGATTTTCCTGCACTTGTTCTCTGCTCTCACTACAGATTACAATGTCATCTGCAAACATCATAGTCCATGGGGAATCTTGTCTAACCTCGTCTGTCAGCCTGTCCATCACCATAGCGAACAAGAAGGGGCTGAGAGCTGACCCTTGATGCAGTCCCACCTCCACCTTGAACTCTTCTGTCACACCGACAGCACACCTCACCACTGTCTTACATCTCTCATACATGTCCTGCACCACTCTAACATACTTCTCTGCCACTCCAGACTTCCTCATGCAATACCACAGTTCTTCTCTCGGCACCCTGTCATATGCTTTCTCCAGATCCACAAAGGCACAATGCAGCTCCGTCTGACCTTCTCTGTACTTCTCCATTAACATCCTCAAGGCAAACACTGCATCTGTGGTGCTCTTTCTGGGCATGAAACCAAACTGTTGTTCACAAATGCTGACTTCTGCCCTTAGTCTAGCTTCCACTATTCTTTCCCATAACTTCATCGTATGGCTCATCAACTTTATCCCTCTGTAGTTGCCACAACTCTGCACGTCTCCCTTGTTCTTAAAAATGGGCACCAGCACACTTCTCCTCCATTCCTCTGGCATCCTCTCACTCTCTAAGACCTTGTTAAATGTTCTTGTCAGAAAATCTACTGCTACCTCTCCTAGACACTTCCATACCTCCACCGGTATGTCATCAGGACCAACTGCCTTTCCATTCTTCATCCTCTTCAATGCCCTCCTCACTTCACCCTTACTAATCTTTGCTACTTCCTGGTCCTCAACAGTCACCTCTTCTACTCTTTTTTCTCTCTCATTTTCCTCATTCATCAGCTCTTCAAAGTACTCTTTCCATCTTCCCAGCACACTTCTGTCATCAGTCAATACATTTCCCTCTCTGTCCTTTATCAATCTAACTTGCTGCACGTCCTTCCCATCTCTATTTCTCTGCTGTGCCAACCTGTATAAATCATTTTCTCCTCCTTACTTTCCAGCCGAGCATACAAGTCATCAAACGCACTCTGTTTGGCCTTTGACACTGCTACCTTTGCCTTACGCTGTGTCTCCCTGTACTCCTGTTTACTCTCTTCGGTTTTCTCAATGTCCCACTTCTTCTTAGCTAATCTCTTCCTTTGTACACACTCCTGCACTTCCTCATTCCACCACCAAGTCTCCTTATCTACTTTCCTTCCAGATGACACACCAAATATTCTCCTACCTGTCTCCCTGATCACATTCGCTGTAGTTGTCCAGTCATCTGGAAGCACTTCCTGACCACCCAAAGCCTGTTTCAACTCCTCCTTGAAGACAACCCGACACTCTTCCTTTTTCAACTTCCACCACTTTGTCTTCTGCTCTGCCTTTGCCTTCTTCACCTTCCTCACCATCAGCATCATCCTGCACACCACCATCCTATGCTGTTTGGCAACACTCTCACCCGCTACTACTTTGCAGTCACTGACTTCCTTTAAATTACATCGCCTGCACAAGATGTAGTCTACCTGTGTGCTCCTACCTCCGCTTTTATAAGTCACCCTATGCTCCTCTCTCTTCTGGAAGAAAGTATTCACCACAGCCATTTCCATCCTTTTTGCAAAATCTACCAACATCTGTCCTTCTGCGTTCCTGTCCTGGATACCAAACCTACCCATCACTTCCTCGTCCCCTCTGTTTCCTGCAGAAACTATGCGAATCACAAGAAACTATGCGAATCACAAGAAAGGGTATACTGTATTTTTGAATGTTTAATTGTTATTATAAGCATTTATAATGTTGAATATGTATTTATATATTGATATTATATATATACATGCACGTATTCGTCAGTCAGGGGTTGGGGGTTTGATCCTACTTCACAGAATTCGGCAGTCGTGGGGGGGGGTTCTCAGTGCTAATTAAGTGTGGAAAGTGAGAGATCCTTGTATTTCTTTTGTTGTTCTGTGCTGGTATTCTGGGCTACAATTACAGTTCTTGTGGCAATGCAATGAAGAGGGTTCTGGAGCTATGGAGTGATCGGGTGAAGTTTTTTGTTAGATTGGTAAATAATCCAGGGTGTAATCTGCCTTCACCTGGAGTTGGCTAGGATGGGCGCCAGCCTCCCCATGACCCTAATTAGGATTAAGCATTTACAGAAAATGAATGGCTAGAAGTGTGAAAGCAACCAAAGATATTCGTGTAACAGCTGGCTATACATATCACACACACACACCTCTCGGTAGCTGAGCTTGCCATCATAGTCTTCATCCACCTCACGAATCATGTTCTTCAGGCCAATGTGAGTCTGAGGCGCACCCAGCTTCTCCATCATCATCTTCAACTCCATCAGATCGATATAACCGTCCTTCCCTGAGTCAAATCTGTTACAGACAAAGAGAGAGAGAGAGATTTAGTACAACTTTGAGGAGGAGGGCACCTAGTTTATGGGTTTATGATACATTTAAGCCTCTGTTGGGACAGTTGGGTAAGCAATTCATAAATCATTTACGAAAATAATAAGCAATCTTTGAATGAAGCAGAGTATAATGAACAATTATTCAGATCGAGGACCTTCCTCAGATATCAGGATTTTTTTTCTTACTGTTTTAATATCCAACATTCATGGAGCAATATGGTGTCCCCAGTGCAGCTAACTGGGTTATCAAAGGCCGGCCATGTCTGTCATTGTCTTTGGTGAGATTTTCATGTCAAAGAACCATTGCTGACTTTCGTAACGAGTAAGCTGCAAAGCCGTCAGCGTGTTTCTGTCCCTTGCTAAAAGGGTTGCGTGAGGAAGGGCAGCCGACGTAAAAACCTATGCTAAATCAAACATGTGAATCAGATGATTCGCTGTGGCGACCCCTGAAAAAAGGAAAAAGCCGAAAGGAAAAGCAGAAAATGGTACAGTATGGTGTATACGTGGTACATTTATGGCTACAGTGGTGGCTGGGTAGTATGGTGCTGGTTTACTGAGCCCAAGGTTGGGGGTTCAAGCCCTTCTACCAACGAGTTGTCCCTACTATCATCGCAGTGAATCTAACTGGGTTATCAAAGGCCTGGCATTTCTCTCACTGTCTATGGTGAGAGGTTCATCTAAAAAGAACCATTGTCAAGAGTAGCTACATAGTTATCAACGTGTTTCTGCCCTGCGATTGCCTGGGAAGCTGTTCAGGGTGTACAAACTGGATTCCAGAAAAGTTGGGACACTAAACAAATTGTGAAGAAAAACTGAATGCAATGATGTGGAAGTGCCAAAAGTTCAATATTTTAATCTGAATAGAACATAGAGGATGGGTCAAAAGTTTAAACTGAGAAAATATATAATTTTAAGGGAGAAATATGTTGATTTTAAATGTCATGGTGTCAACAAATTTCAAAGTTGGGAAAGGTAGCAATAAGAGGCTGGAAAAGTCAATTGCACATTATAACGAACAGCTGGAAGACCTTTAATGAAGTCCATTGGCAACATGAAGGCGTATAAAAAGACCTTCTCAGAGTGGCAGTGTCTCCCAGAAGCGAAGATGGTAGAGGGCCACTAACTCCCCCAATGTTGCACAGAAAGATAGTGGAGCAATATCCGAAAAGGTGTTTCCCAGCGAAAAAATGCAAAGAATTTGAAGTTATCATCATCAGCTACAGTGCATAACATTTGGTGAGAATCTATAACAATCTCTGTGCGTAAGGGTCAAGGTAAAAAAAAAAACCATACTGGATGCCTGTGATCTTCGGGCCCTTAAACGGAATTGCACCACAAACAGGAATGCTACTGTAAGAGAAATCAAAGAATGGGCTCAGCAATACTTCCAGAAACCATTGTCGGTGAACACAATCCACCTTGCCATCCGCCGTTGCCAGCTGAAACTCTACAGTAGAAAGAAGAAGCCATTTCTAAACAGGACCCAGAAGCGCAAGCGTGTTCTCTGGGCCAGGGCTCATTTAAAAGGGAGTGTGGCAAAGTGAAAAACCATTCAGTGGTCAGACGAATCACGATTCAAAGTTCTTTATGGAAAACTGGGACGCCACATCATCCGGACAAAAGAGGACAATGACAGCCCAAGTTGTTATCTGCACTCAGTTCAGAAGTTGCATCTGTGATGGTATGGGGTTGCATGAGTGCGTGTGGCATGGGCAACTTGCATATCTGGAAAGGGATCGTCAATGCAGAAAAGTATATTCAGGTTCTGGAACAACATATGCTCCCATCCAGACTTCGTCTCTTTCAGAGAAGACCCTGCATTATTCAACATGATAATGCCAGACCACATGCAGCATTAATTACAATATCATGGCTGCGTAGGAAAAGGATCCGGATATTGAAATGGCCAGCCTGCAGTCCAGATCTTTCACCTAAAGAGAACATTTGGTGCATCATAAAGAGGAAGGTGCAACAAAGAAGGCCCAAGACAGTTGAACAGTCCGAGGCCTGTATTAGACAAGAATGGGGCAGCATTTCTATTTCTAAACTTGAGAAACTTATCTCCTTGGTCTCCAGACATTTGTAGACTTCTGTAAGAAGAAGAAGGGATGCCTCACAGTGGTGAAAATGGCCTTGTCCCAACTTTGAGATTTGTTGACACCATGAAATTTAAAATAAACATATTTAAACAAAGAACACAGTCTTCTCAGTTTAAACTTTTGACCCGTCATCTATGTTCTATTCAGAATAAAATATTGAAATTTGGCACTTACACATCATTGCATTCAGTATTTATTCACAATTTGTATAGTGTACCAACTTTTCTGGAATCCAGTAGAATCCCTGCCCTCGCTCAGAGTCGGCTGAGATGGGCGTCAGCTTCATCCCGACCCTAATTAGGAATAAGTGGTTCAGAAAATGGATGGTACAGTACTTACAAAGTGCATCATAGCTGATGTGAGTTATCTGGAAGTGGTCCAGACTAAAGACAAAGCAGTCATTTAGTTACGAGTTTATTTGTGGAGAAGGGAGAGAGGAATGTCATAGATAGCAAAGAAAATAGATCGATTAATTGTTTTTTTTTTTATCATTGCATGATTATACAAGGAGGCAAGAATCATCCAGAATGCACTGGGAGAAAAGATGAATATCTTGTAAAATTACTTATTTAGTGAGAACCAATTAGCACTCATCAAGTATGCATCCCGATCGCGTGACCACCTAGCGCAAGGGAGGGGTAAGGATAGCACATGCTTTCTTTGAGACAAATCATGCTTTCTGCCTGCATCTTTCAAATTTATTAACATACATATTCAGGGGTAGTGTAACACCCTTGTAGTGCAAGCACTGTCATTTGTATGCATGAGCTCTCAGACACTCATGAGTAACATGGAAGTAAGTGTATGCCATCCCTCTCTTCAGACTCCTAGCTGTGGATGGCTGCATACATCAACCTTGGACTCGAACTTCTGACCTTCAGAATTACAGCAGCACACCATGTGGATGCACCACTGGGGAGGCTTAAATAGGTTTTCTACTCTCATCTCTCCACAAGTACCTCATTGTGTCTAGACTTAATCAACCGATCAATCATTCAACCGATCCATCAACAAATCACCCATTTAATCAAGCCATTATTCATTCGATCAACCCAGAAATTAAATCAACCATCCCTCAATCTATCAATCAGTTACTCAAAATTCAATAATCTTCGTCATTATCATCATCATCATCATCTTCCGCTTCTTCCGGGGTCGGGTCACGGGGGCAGCAACCGAAGCAAAGAGGTCCAGACGTCCCTATCCCCAGCCACTTCCTTCAGCTCTTTCTTCGGGACACTGAGGCATTCCCAGACAAGCCGAGAGACATAGTCCCTCTAGTGTGTTCTAGGTCAACCCCGGGATCTGTTCTTAGTTGGACATGCCCAAAACACCACACCAGAGAGCCGTTCGGGAGACATTCTGACCAGACGCCCGAGCCACCTCAATTGGCCCCTCTCAATTCGGAAGGGCAGCGGATCTACTCCGAGCTCTCCCCAGGTGGGAGAACTTCTCACTTTATCTCTAAGGAAGAGCCCCGCCACCTGGTGAAGGAACCTCATTTCAGCTACTTGTATCCGTGATCTTATTCTTTCGGTCATTACCCAAAGCTGACAGGAGACCGGTACAGGCTCCATTTAACAGCAGAGGCTGCAGCGATCCATCTGTGAATCTCCCACTCAATCCTTCCCTCACGAGTGAACAAGACCCCAAGATACTTAAACTCCATTTGGGGCAGGACCTCATTCCCGACCCGTAAGGTGCATTCCACCCTTGTCCGATTGAAAACCATGGCCTCATACATGGAGCTGCTGATTTTCATCCTGGCCGCTTTGCACTCGACTGTGAATCGCTCCAATGAGAGCAGGAGATCCCGGCTTGATGAAGCCAAAAGGACAACATCATCCGCAAAAAGCAGAGACGAGATCCGATGGCCACCAAACCAGAACCCCTCAACACCTCGGCTGTGCCTCAAAATTCTGTCCATAAAAATTATGAACAGAATCGGTGATCAAAGGACAGCCTTGGCAAACTCCAATCCTCACCGGAAACAAATTTGCCCTGTTGTTACCAATATGGACCAAACTCTGGCTCCGGTGATACAGCGATTGAATAGCCTGCCGGAACACCGTACTCCCGGAGCATGCCCCACCAGACCTGAGGGACACGGTCGAAAGCCTTCTACAAATCCACAAAACACATGTGGACAGATCGGGCAAACTCCCATGCCCCCTCCAAGATTCTGTGGTGTGTATAAAGTTGGCCAAGAGTGCTACGGCCAGGACAAAAACAACATTGTTCCTCCTGAGTCCGAGGTTCGACCATCGGTCGGATCCTCCTCTCCAGTACCCCTGCACAGTACTTTCCTGGGTAGGCTGAGGAGTGTGATTCCCCGATAATTGAAACACACCCTCTGGTCCCCCTTTTTAAAAAGAGGGACTACCACCCCGGTTTGCCAATCCAGAGGTACAGCCCCCGGTGACCACGCGATGTTGCAGAGACGTGTCAACCAATACAGTCCTACAGCATCCAGAGCCCGGAGATATTCAGAGCAGATCTCATCCAACCCCGAAGCCCGACCAGTGACGGGTAGACCCCCGCCCAAACCCCCAGGGTCTTCCTCCTCCACAGAGTGCGTGTTGCTGGGATTGATGAGGTCGTCAAAGTATTCCTTCCACCTCACGACAACATTCTCAGTCGAGATGAGCAGCTCCCCACGTCCACTGTAAACAGCGTTTGTGAAGAACTGCTTCCCACTCCTGAGGCGTCGTATGGTGGTCCAGAACCTTTTTGAAGCCAACCAATAATCACTCTCCAGGCCCTCACTCAACTCCTCCCACACCCGAGATTTAAAATCTGCGACAGCTTTGGCTGCAGCACGTTTGGCCTTCGGGTACCTGTCTGTTGCCTTGGGAGTCCCACAGGCCAATAAGACCCGATAGGCCTCCTTTTTCAGTTTGGCAGCCCCCATCACCACAGGTGTCCACCACCGGGTTCGGGGGTTACCACCATGACAAGCACTGATGGCCTTCCAGCCACAGCTGTGGGCTGCCGCCTCAGCAATGGAGGCATGAAACATGACCCATTCGGATTCCATGTCACCCGCCTCCTCCGAGACGTGGTTGTAGCTCTGCTAGAGGTGGGAGTTAAAGGCCTCTCAGACACTCCACCAAACGTTCTCAGCAGACCCTAATCACACGCTTGGGCCTGCCAGGTCTGGAAGGCAGCCTCCTCCGCCATCGAAGCCATCTCACCACCAGGTGGTGATCAGTTGACAGCTCAGCTCTCCTCTTCACCCAAGTCTCCAGAACATGCGGCCGCAAGTCCAGTGACATGACTACAAAGTCGATCATCGAACTGCGACCTAGGGTGTCCTGGTGCTCGTGATAGACAAACTGTGACGAGCACAGAAGTCTAACAACGAAACACCATTTAGGTTCTGACTGGAGAGGCCATACCTACCGATCACACCGTTCCAGGTCTGTCTACATCAATCGTTGTCTACATGGGCATTTCTTTGTCATTGTTCACCCATAAACTTTTGTATGGGACTCTTAGCATTAAAAGGAGCAAACGAGACAAACTGCAGTTAACGCTGTCAATGAATATAAAACACATATTTCTGTATGCTAAACTTCAAATAAAAATATAAAATAAAAATGTAAACTCTGTGAATGAGTATTGAACACTGAGGTATACAATATGTACATTGAATTGCTGGTGAATGAAATAAATTAATTAATAAATAGTAGCAGCAAGCTGGATAAACTGGAATGCAAATGCAGTGAATTGCTGCAATGCAATAGTCGTAGAGTTTGTATATTCAATGTCCTTTGACAAAGCACTGATCTTGGTGTCTAGGCAGTGATGGTCTAGTGGTGTAGTGCTGGATCGCTGATCCCAAGGTTGGGGGTTTGAGTCCCACTCTCCACAAGGTTGTCACTGTTCCCCTCCACTGCAGCTAACTGGGTTAGCAAAGGCTGGCCCTGTCTCTCACTGTCCATGGTGTGAGGCATGTAAGAAAGAATTCTTGCCAACTTTTGACAAGAGTAGGCTGCAAAGCCGTCAGCGTGTTTCCGCCCTGAGATGGCCTGGCAGCTGTCCAGGGTGTACTCTGTCCTCGCCTGGAGTTGCCTGGGATGGGCACCAGCCTCCCCGCAACCCTAATTAGGATTAAGCGGTTATAGAAAATGAACTGATCTTGGTGTTAGAATGGGAGTATATGTCAGTGGAGAAAGGTTTTGTATGCGTGATTGAAAGGGTATGGAGGAGTGATGGCTTTCACCGTTCTGAGGTAAAAGCTGTTTGTGAGTCTGTTTGTGCTGGTCTGGATGTTTCTGTCCCACTTTCACGAAGGAAGTGGTACAAACCGTCCATTTCTTGGGTGTTTGGGATCCGCCGGGATGCTGCTGGCCTTCTTCTGGACCCGGACGGCATGTCCAGATCTGATAGACAGTAGCCCACGATCCTCTGTGCAGTTCTCGCCACCCTTTCTGTCCTTAGTGGTGCAGATGCCATACCACACCGTTGCACTGAGACAGAATAATTTCAGCTTCCTAAGGAAAAAATGCTGTTGTTCTTCAACAGGCATGAGATGTGAACATACCAGGACAGGTCAGATGAAATGTGGATGAAAAGGAACTTAATACTGTTCACATGCTCCACAACCTCCCCATGAATACGAAGAGGAAGATGCTCTGTCTTCCTCGTCTTTCTATAGTCCCCTGTGACCTCATTGGTCTTGCTGGTGTTCAGAATGAGGTTATTAGTTGATATCAGTTGATCAGTTGCTGGAGATCCTCTCTGTAGAGGGTCTCATCATTGTCTGATATAAGTGCTTACCACAGTGGTGTCGTCAGCGAACTTCACAAGTGTGTTTGTGGAGAGGACAGTGGAGCAGTCAACCACTCAATCATTCAATCAACACCATCAGCCCATCAACTATTTTATCAATCAATCAACTGTTCAATTATTCAATCAAATCCATTATTCAATCATCAATTAATCAACCATTCAACTAATCCATTAATCATTCACTCAACCTATCAGTGATTCAATCAAGCCATCAATCATTTGATCAAACCCATCAATCAGTCAAACCCAGCCAATTCAATAACATCACATTTGTTTACACCCCACATTCTTATGAAATCAGGGGTAAAATTAACCCAGTTATTTAGTTAGTCAGTTAGTTAGTGACAAAAACACTGATTGCAGTGCAACATAAAGTCCAAAAGACATCAGCCACATTGAGTGTGTGTGTGCGCGTGTGTGTGTGTGTGTGTGTGTTCGTGTGTGTGTGTTCGTGTGTGTGTGTGTGTGTGAGAGAGAAAGTGTTCTTTCCCACTGCACTCTTTGGGTTTCTCTGGTATTTTTAGATAAGGATTGAGTCTGTCAAACACACACACACACACACACACACACACACACACACACACACACACAGAGTAACATAGGGGGGGGGGGGTGTTTGTAAACAAAGAAAATTCTTGCTAATCTTTCATCTTTGTTCCTGCTTGTTGGAAATAAATATAATTTATTATTATTACTGTAATTAAAAAAAAAAAACAAAAACTTATGCACATTGAACTATTGAACTTCTGTCATTTCAGATCCTCACCGAACTAAAACCAGGTACTTATCAGGGTCCTGGTTCTGAAATAGAAAAGCAGAGCTTCGGTGGAAAGCTAAAATTAGCTGGCTTGCTAATTTGTTGTTTGAAAATGATAAGCGACATTATACTGACTAATAATGTGATTAAAATTCATTAATTTTCTGTCCCACTTAATCCTAATTAGGGTCGCAGGGAGGCTGGTGTCCATCTCAGCCAACTTGGGCGTGGAAAGGGGACAGCTCGTCAGGCCATCGCAGGGCAGAAACACGCAGCCTATTCTTGTCGAAAGAGCAATGGTTCTTTTACAGTCTCTCACACCATAGAGGGTGAGAGACATGGCCGGTTTTGATAACCCAGTTGGCTGCACTGGAGTGACAGCAGTGACATCTGTTGAAAGTGGGACTTGAACCCACTTAGGATCGACAATACAGCACCTTACCACAGGGCCACCACCACTGTCCTGTGATTAAAATATTACGCAAAAACAACAAATTCCACCTCCAAGTCCCTCGTCTAACCAATCAGAATTCAGAAAGTAGAATCAGACAGACAGAGAGAGAGAGAGCGAAAGGGATGAATAGAATAAAAAGGGAGGAGAAGGAGGGTGAGATTGGCATGTGAGCTCCCACTGCATGCCAAGCACATTCCAGCGTACAAACACACACTCACACACTCACCATAAACATGATGGTACACAAGGATGAAAGTGACCATGGAAACACAGGAGCTGTAAAACAAAGAGGAATCTAGGACAGAGTTTGTGTGTGTGTGTGTGTGTGTGTGTGTGTGTGTGTGTGTGTGTGTGTGTGTGTGTGTGTGTGTGTGTGTGTGTGTGTGAGAGTGTGGTAAAGGCTCACGAGAGAAATAAATGTGGTCTGAATGCCAAGATTATCTTCACGACTCAAGGCATACTTCAGCTTGGTATGTGTGTGTGTGTGTGTGTGTTCGAGTGAGTGAGTGTGAGAGAGAGAGAGAGAGAGAGAGAGAGAGAGAGAGAGAGCGAGAGAAAGACCTGGTTTCCTTTTATCAATGACATGGATTTCCACTTCTGCCTAAACGAGTAAACCACACTCATTATGTGGGTCATTTTAAATTTCTTTTTCCTCCCTTCTTTCATTCATTTTTTTTCTCCTTTAACTCTTTCTGTATCTGTCTGTCGCACAGAAGGAGGCGTGGCTTATGTGTCTGAAAAACTCTCAGAGATGGTGTGTCCAAACAGAAGGTGTGTCCTTGATGTTTTTGAGATGTCCCATGTAACACAACTTGGCACTGCTTTATCAGGGCCGAGCCCCAATGTCTCTGTGTCTCTGTCTTGATGTACCGCCACAGGTCACATAAACGACACACCCTTTGATGGGTCACATACCCAAACCCTTCCATAAAAGCTTGGCCCATGCATACACCCTACCACAAAAGCTCATATCACTCCCTGCCCATCCTAAATAATATTAGACTACTCCACAAAAATGTCGACCACACTCCCCTACAAAAGTTCAAACCACACCCTCTCACAGAATCTCCAGACCACATTCACACCCACCCACAAAACTCAGTCGACACCATATCTTCCAGCACTGTATACAGAAGGAAAATAAATAAAATTGAGAATTCTTTGCAGCTTTGTGTAAACTCTCTTCATCTCAACTTCTACAGGAGTATCAAAACAGCTTACACCCACGTCGCTGTTATTGCATCTGTCCAAATCCGGTGTGTCCATCGAGCGTATACACTTCACCACACTCTTACACACATGCACTTCACCCACACATACAAAGCCGACATTGTTAGTGCCAGTGGCCCCTGGTGCTTCTGTAACAAGGTTGAAAGAGAGAGAGCGAGAGGGAGGTGGTGCAGCAGCCAAGTGAGAATCGAATCGGCTCCATTAGTGTGTTGCGTCACACCTTTAATTAGACATCTCTCTCTCGCGTGCTCTCTCTCTCTCTCACACACACACACACACACACACATACACACAGTTATCCCTGTGCACAATCATTGCAGGCATTTGAAAGATGGTTCTGTGTCCTCGACTCTTTGGGTCTCTCTCTCTCTCTCTCTCTCCTAGCTCTTTTCTACCAGCATGATTCTGGTGCAGGTGCAGTCAGTTCTTCTTCCTCTTCATCTTCTGAAAACTGAAGGTTACATAGGAGAACTTGGGTTCGTGCCTGTTAAAATATTCTGTGGGTAACATTTGCGAGAAGACAAGGCGGAGAAACTACATTTTCTCATTGCTTTGTAAAGACTTGTTGCGTTTCAAGGTTGTGATTTCTGATTTTGCAGCTTTATCCAAAATGGCAGCAATTTTTCTCTCTTTTTGCTGTAGCCCCTCCCATAGCCTCTAATGCTGGAGATTATAATTTTGGTACCAGAGTGATACCAGTCAAAATACTGTACATAAAACCCATTCCTGATCCACCAGCACTGCATCTGCCTCTCTCTCTCTCTCTCTCTCGCTCTCTGATTTCTCCTGTCTTGCCAGATCTCTTGTTCTATGCATCTTATTTTTGGATCTCTCACACACACACACACACACACTCTCACACACACGCATGAATGCGTGCGCACATCTTCATTCAGGGAATTTGATTAATGTATGGGTGAGAATTAGGCCGGACGGACGGGCGCGCGCGCGCTCACCTCTTGAACATCTCCTCCATCTGTTTGATTTGTTTGCGCGTGAACTCCTTGAACTCGGTATACGGGTTGAACACCTTCATCATCTGTCTGGGCCTCGCGCCGCCTCCATCAATCTCCAGCCTGCGGTTGAGTTTCTCCGCGAGCTCGTTCGAGCACGAGTCTCCGTTCGCGGACGATGCGGACGATGCGTCCTCGCTCTGCCGCCGCGGCTCGGTGACGGTCCTGGCCGGACTCATGGCCGGGCTCTCTGATGGGCTGTCCGGCCGCTCCGTGGCGTCCAGTCTGCGCTGCAGTTTACGCGCGAGCTCCTCTGACGCCATCACGGGGGTCCGGTGAAATGCGGCGGTGCTGTCTCTACGATCAGCTGCCGGTGACGAGGCCAGGCTCCGGTGTAAGGGGGAGAGGGGCGGGGCTGCACGCAGCATCACCGACCCGTCGATATTGGGACGCTTGTATGCTGCATAACTGTGTTGCCAGGTCCAGTTTTTGTACTCGTCAGATTTATGAGGCGTTTTGGTTTTTTCTGTAAATAATCTTTAGACTTCACGAATATCGTCATGTGCTTATTTCTCTTTCTATATATTTATGAATTCATCTGCAAAACTGCCAAAAACCTACTATGGGGTTAGAAGTTGGGGTACACCCTGAATAACTCACCAGTCCATTGTAGGGTCATTGCACACACAGAAAATATTTTACATCCACTCGAATGGAACATCCCCAGAGAACCGCTCTTGTCAAACCCTTGAACTCAAACCCAGGATGTTCTTGGTTTGAGAAAGGTGTGCTTAGTGCTTTCCAGCCATGCCTAACATTATGCATAATACATGATTTAATTTGTTTTATTATCATTAAAAAAAAAACATCTGGCTATAATGAGTTTCTTCCAGCCTGCATGGTGAATAAGGCTTGAACATGGGATCAGAAGTTCAGACATCCGAGGAGACCACGGGGTAAAGCCTCTGCAGTTGGAAGAGCTTTGGGCATCTGATTAGGGGGATGCTTCTGGTCAGTTCTTTTTAGAGGTCTGTCCCCGAGGAGTCCCCTAGGATTTACCCTAGGACCAATAAAATTCATTGGATTTATGCATGATTTCTGTCATGGGAATGTTCTAGGGATGCCCTAAGATGTTCTGGAAAGTATTCTTGGTGAAAGGAATGCTTGGGTTTCCTTTCTGGACCTGGACCAGGGATACCGGAGATAAATTGTTTCTCTCTTTCCCACACGCACAAAAAAAAAAAAAAAAAAAATTACCGCTGCGTTGGCCGGGAATCGAACCCGGGTCAACTGCTTGGAAGGCAGCTATGCTCACCACTATACCACCAACGCTTGATACCAAAGTAAAGAAATTTTACATACAACTACTTTTTGTGAAACGGGGTTTAAAAAATGGTAGGACTGTGTGGTATTTAGAGGCCATCTAGTGTTCATGGTAAAGAAATAATGTCGCTGAATATTCGGTCCTAAATATTTCTTAAAGAAAGCAACGACATAACAAGTTATTTTTAATACAATTTATTTACGCCATCACTTAAATCTATGAGAAAAAAATTGTTGTTATTGACGTTATCTACATACATGAACACTATACAGATCATCTGGCTCGTTGGTCTAGGGGTATGATTCTCGCTTAGGGTGCGAGAGGTCCCGGGTTCAAATCCCGGACGAGCCCTGTTTTTCTTCCTTTTTTCTGTTCTTTTCGTTCTTTTCAGCTTGATACAACACGTTTCTTTTTAAACGTCATACATTTTCAGATTATATCACAAGCAATACTACTGTAATACATATTTATGTATAGTAAAGACAGAATGCAGTAGCCTATTAATTACCTCTAAAAGATAAGTGAGATCAAGAATTAAATATAAATTAACATGATACAGAGCAGAAATTGCTAGAATATATATTAAATAATTTTGACCTCGACGTGATTTGAACACCCAGCCTTCTGAGCTACAGTCAGATGTGCTATTGTTACACCCAAGGCCTTAAAGAATGCAAACAATACAGTATATTATTAAATGTGGGACAAAGTTGTGATAATAGTATCTTTGATAACTGGGTTAAATCGATCATTTATTTTTATAAGTTATATAAGTTAAATAATCAGCCACTTCTACACAGGACCTCGTGGCGCAACGGTAGCGCGTCTGACTCCAGATCAGAAGGTTGCGTGTTCAAATCACGTCGGGGTCAGTAAATTTTTTTTTTTTATTATTTATTTATTTTTTTATTTTTCACCCAACCAGTTTGTGGATCATAACCACCATTACTGTAATTCGTCTTGAAATATACAGCATTTGAGCACTTTATTTTCCCCAATCTGAATAATTTTCTTCATAAATTGATTCTTAGTAGCCATTCGAATTATTCTGTTTTATCAAACAGAAATGTTAGATGTTTTGGAGACAAAGTCAGAGGGGCTAGATTGAGATGGTTTGGACATGTACAGAGGAGGGATTGTGAGTATATTGGCAGTAGGATGCTGAGCTTGGAACTACCAGGCAGAAGGCCTAGAGGAAGACCAAAGAAGAGATTTTATGGATGTGGTGAAGGAAGACATGAAGGTCGCTGGAGTAAGAGAAGAAGATGCAGAGGACAGGGTGAGATGGAGGCGGATGATTTGCTGTGGCGACCCCTGAAGGGAACAGCCGAAAGGAAAAGAAGAAGAAGAAGATCAAACAGAAAATGCATGGTCTATCTAACAGTATCACATTTGTGCAGTAGCAATAAGGCTACTATACTATTGGCCTCCGTCCATCTAAGAAGACAATGGGTTGCATCGTGATGAGGTGGAACTGGAGCAGCATCTGCGATGGCTAAAGAGCCCAATCCTGGAATGACAGTCCCTGCTGCAGAGTCTGCAGATGAATTCTGTATTGGCCACCAAACTTGATGATGCCTTGCCTCTCAATTTACTTTGCCTCTGTCTCTCGTGTCTTTCCTCTTCAGCTCTTTTGATGCCCTCGCTGACAGTTCTTGTCCATGTTGTGCGATCCTGTGATGTCAACTTCCATGACTCAGTGTCTATGACTGTTAAGTTGAGGTCTCTTTTACAGACATCAGAGTACTGTACCTCAGCTGTGAGTGGCCAACTGGGCGAGTACCTACCACTAGTTGTCCATTTTGGGAGACAACCTTTGTCCATACACCTAACATGTCCTAGCCAGCGCAGGCACCTCTGGCTCAGCATGGCAAAGATTGAGAGGGACCTGGTTTTGCTGAGGACATCACGGTTGGTGATCTTGTCTTTCCATTTAATGCGAAGTATCCGATGTAGGCACCTCATGTGGTACGCGTTCAGCTTTGCCTCTTGTCTTGCGTAGGCTGACCATGTTTCGCTGTCATAGAGGAGAGTGCTGAGAACACATGCCTGATACACTTTCAGCTTTGTGGTAATGGTCAGGTTTTTGTTCTCCCAGACTCTCGAGGCGAGTTTGGACATCACTCCTGTGGCTTTCCTGATACGAGCATTGGTCTCTGCATCCAAAGACAGGTTGTCTGAGATAATGGAGCCTATGTATTGGAAGCTGTTAACATTAGCCTCCTGTGAGCCATTGATGGAGATTGAGGATGGAATTGGTCTGAGCCATGAGCTCTGTCTTTTTTTATGCTGATTGTGAGAGCAAACTCTCTGCAAGCATGGGAGAAGTAGTCCATCAGGCATTGTAGACCATCTTGAGTAGGACTTGCTAGGGCAGCATCATCAGCAAACAGCATTTCTGTGATAAGGACACGTGTGACTTTGGATTTAGCCCTGAGTCGGGCTAGGTTGAAAAGCTTCCCATTGTGTCTGGTGTGGATGTAGACACCATCAGAGGAAGAGTCAAAGGCATGATACAGAAGGAGAGAGAAGATGCCAAAGAGTGTGGGGGCGAGCACACATCCTTGTTCGACCTCACTGAGAATACTGAAGGGTTCAGAAGTAGCACCGTCAAAGCTGACTGCTCCTTTCATATCTGTGTGAAAGGACTTGATAAGACTCAATAGCTTAGGAAGGCAGCCTATTTGTTGAAGAAGACTGAAAAGGCTACTGTGGCTGACAAGATCAAAGGCCTTAGTCAGGACAACAAAAGCCAGATATAGAGGTTGACGCTGTTCCCTGCACTTTTCTTGGAGTTGTCGTACAGAGAAGATCATGTCGATAGTTGAACGACCTGATCTAAATCCACATTGTGACTCTGCGAGGGATTGCAGTCTTGTGAGTATGACACGTGCGAACACCTTGCCTATGATGCTGACCTTTGGAGGAATGGCATTATTTCCTGGTGCTTTGCACTGGCTAATACATTTATGGTCTTATCAAGGTCTGCCATGGTGGGCTCAGCATTGAGGTCAATCATGATTGGGAGTTCAGGGATACTGCTCAAGGCTTCCTCAGATACTATGTTTTAAGTTGAGTAGAGCTCGAGGTAGTGCTCCACAATAAATAAACATAGCATCCAGAGTTTATATCACCAGCACTGGAAAGTTATCATCACAGTTTCTGAGTGTAGGAACAATAGCCTCAACCACTGGGTCCATACTGGTGATCACTGGAAGAAAGTGTCGGATTTATTCAGTAGTTGGTCTGTCCTACCTTATTTTACCTTTGGTTCTTATGATTTATCAACTCATAGAGCAGGGGTCAGGAACCTTTTTGATTAAGAGAGCCAAAAAAAAGACATATTTTAAAATCTAATCCTCTGATAGCTATATACACTCATGCCTTGGTTTTGCGGACTTCGCGTTAATGGATTTTGGATGCAACGGACAAAATCTGTAGCTTCCGACTAGTCCGGATCGTCCGGATGCGGGCCGTTGTTTCCGAAAGTGACCGCCAGATGACGCGCAGTGAAAGTGCGCAGTGCTCTTGACTTAGTGCTACACTATGTCGATTATTCCAAGAACAGAGAAGTGTCTGCTCATTATGCAAATCTCAGAAATTTGCGAGAAACAATAATAAGTGAGCAATTTTCGAGTGGCAAGCAGTCACTTTCTTTATACCAAAACAAACTTCCGGCTCAGCTGATGCACCAGGGATACCAACCAGCCCACCCTCACCAAGCGAGCCAACACCGTCTACATCAGGCTTACAGTCTTCAACTCCTCAACTGCCTGAAACCAGGCGTACGTGTACATCAATGGAGCTGCAAAGCTCCAGTAACTCATAATCGTAAAATTCTGAGTCTCCCACTATATGATCACGGCATCATATCAAGCAACACCTGCTTATCTATTGGTAAGCCTGAATGATATTTAACACATTTCTATTTTCGACATACTGCACTGTCTACATTACTATCTTATGGTGTACATTTACAGAGTATAGGTACAGTATTTACATTTGCAGATTACATAGTGTGCTTCAGGAAAAGTTTTTCGTAAAGTCTTCGTTGAAATATATGGAATCGGAAACTTCGGACAATCGGGTACTTCGGACCAGTGTTCCCCCCATATTAGTCCATTAAACCGAGGCATGATTTTATATATATATATATATATATATATATATATATATATATATATATACTGAATACAACTAAATTGAAAAAGAAGACTAACAATTTTAGAGTATAATAAGACTGAATTTATTTTCAACTACATTGTCATAATGAAGTTATTTATTAATAAGAAAAGTACTTCTTACTATTAATGCAACTTCTGGTGCTGCATGGTTTTGCTGATGGCTTTATAGTCGTGTTGAGACATGCTGAGGTTCAGCTTCATGCAGGCGTTTAGGCTTCCATCTATTACACGTGACTGCAGGTTGGTCTTGATGTTTTACAGGTGTGAGAAGAACTGCTCACGTGCGCATGTGGACCCAAACATGGTCAATACGACAGGACTCACACTGCAGTGTTTATGTGACAGGAAGCACGTCCCAAGTTTTGGCAATCAGCTAGTCTGCAGGTTGAAGTTTTTCCATGCCTGTCCATTTGTATTTGCTTGCCAGCAAACGAGGGACATTTACCACTTTACTCAAAAACAACACGCACAGTCTGTGGCCATTGTTATGATCCAATAAAATTAGAGTTTCAAGGGGATCGGACCCGCACACAAACTGGCCTACAGAAAGGGTTGGCTCTTCGCTGCGTGTCACAGCGACATGGCATTGAAAATAGATGTATAGATTTAAATACGCGAGATTTATTCATCTGTTTTTGTTTTATTTGATGCCTTTTTTTGTATATTTATTTAAATGACAGTGAAATTATGTATTCATTATTCTGTTAAGAAAGACCACCTGATTTATTGGATAGCCAAATACGTCATCAAAAGAGCCACATCTGGCTCGCGAGCCATAAGTTCCCGACCCCTGCCATAGAGCTTGGTTGGGCTTTTTTGTTTGTTTGTTTTGTTCTTGTTTTTTAATCAACAACTGCCAACTGTACTGGCCACACTTTGGTCTGTAATTCTCAAAGATTGCAGCTTTGCTTTGTGTATGTGTGTGAAATCAACCCAGAGGGCTTTCACATTACTTTCAGTTTTAAAACTAGTCATGAAAAATAGGGACACAAGCCTGGTCCCCAATAGAGCACTGCTAAGTGGTCTATCCCATCACATGAGAATAATACTGTACCATCATTCAGGATTACACCAAAATAAAGTGTAACACAGGAGATGTAAGATTTAAGAGTTTTATTAACAGATCTTCATATACAAACTTGATATTGTGATGTCGGTTGCCACTTCGTCAGGAACAGGCATTTACTGTGTAACTGTGTTAAATGCACACATACTGAGAAATAATTAATAAAATTTAAAAAATAATAAAAAAAATCAATAAAAAAAAAAAAAAAAAAAAATCACATGCTTATGGACGTCACATTGAAAGATATGCAACGGGAAAGAATAGGACATATCCTGAAAGGGTCTTTCAGAGTAGAGTTAGACATTGTGTTGAAATAGCGATATATATTTTCCTATACACAACTGTTAGGACACACACGGCAGCCATTTTTCAGATTACCAGCATCCTCTTTACATGAAGTTATGATTTCTGCTCAGGCAATGGAAATTTTTTCATGTGATAAAACACTCAAGACTACAATTAAATGGTTTATTTGGTCCGCTGCCCATCACATGTTGGCAAACAGGAATCACCGATTTTCTCTCTTTAAATGACAGAGGCCAAACATCATGTGACATCACCACTAATTTAACGAACTTAACATAAAGATCCGGTTTAAATTATGACACGATACCATATTTATCATATCAATAGCTAGCCAAATAAACTGGGCTACATGTTTCACTTCCACAAGAAAACATATACGCTAATACTGGCTAGCGTGGAAGTGTATGTAGCTAGTTTATTCAAACAGTTCTGCGTTTAGATAGCTGGCTCAGGTGCACTTACACAATACAGATCGTGATTCCAATTTTGCCAGGATCATATGTTAATCAATGTTAAGTTGAAGGAAATCAGAGAATATTGGAAAACATCAGAGAACAATTTATAATTTCGGTGAAAACTTCAAGGAAAAGTGAAATGTTTTGGAAGCGGTTAAAATTGTGTGCAAGTAAGTGTGCATACAAAACGTATCAAGAAAACAAGGGGGGAAAAATTGAAATGACATCAGGACTAACCGTGTAACACTGGTATGAAATAAGAAAAAATAGGAGTAAGAATGCGAGAAATCGTGGTCACTTTAACAGTAAATTCACAGGGTTTTTCATTTATTTTATACAACATCGGAGACACATCAGAACAAATCCGAGTTACATTGGTATAGACTGCAAGAAAATCAGACGAAACATCAGAATCACACTTGGTAAAAACCGGAGAGTAGCGGAACATGTCAAAGAAATCAGCTGAAGCATCGGAATATGACCTCAAATCGGGATCATGATCGGTATCGTGTAAGCGCACTTTTAGTCAGTATCCCTAAACTTTTGTATTGAGTAAATGAAACCAGACATTTCTGCCAAGCATTTGGTCATGTTAGGTGATGTTACACGATTTGTGATTGGCGAATAAAATCATATTCAAGACAAAAAAAAAAAAAAAAAAAAAAAAAAAAAAAGCAAAATCAAACCTAACAGAACATCAATGCATCCCAGCTGGGAAAAATACTTTTCAGCTCATGTGACAGCCACTTTAAAAAAAAAAAAGTTTTAAAAGAGACCCCAGAATAACTAAAAATACTGTAATTGTGAGGAAAACACTGTTAAAGAATAACAACAGTGTTCACACTGGAAAAATCTCTCATCTTTTCAGCAGTAGGAATGATATCCGCTAAAACAGAAAGCACATCCTTTGCTTCAGTAGCTTGGGAAACAATGAAAAAGGATTCAGAGAGTGAATCGAGTCCTGCATTCAAACCCTGCTGCTTAAACACACCTCTCCTGAATCGCTGAGCTAACATTGGACAAGTATTAAAACATACATCGCTAGATCTTGAGAGTGATTGAAGGTGCTAATCTTTCGAATGAAAAATGTATTACTAATTTGATAAAGTTGGGAAGATGACCAGCACTGGTCTGGTAACGTGTGTCCTGCCCAGTGTCTGGCTGAGATAGGGAGCAGCCTCAGAACAACCCTAGTAGAATGAAGTATCTCCGCAAATGAGAGCGCGAGTTCAGGAAAGGGGAGGGGCTTCCAGATATTTCAAAGTTCAAATTGGAGCACTCAGCGCATCTATACTATTGTCAATTATTTCATATTTTGTTGTCCATATATCATCAGACATTTTTATTGGGTGGGGGTAAGGGGTGGGGGTGGTCCTGCTCTTTTGGCATATTTTTCAGTGGAAATTAGTGTTTTATTAAAATACAGAAAACATGACACAAAAATGCATGATGGTTGCCAGATCCGCAAATAAATTTCAATAAAAATGTCGGACAAACCTGTTTACGTTTTGTTACTACCCTTGGATTTCTAGTTAGCCTTCCAAAGGATCTATTATGAGTGTAAGTTTCTATGCAAATAATTTTCTCCGCATTGATTTTACTGTTTTTTCCCCTGATAGACACTCAGTGCTTATAGTTGATGACATACAGTGTAAACGGGACACGGAGAGAAAGCAGATAAAATGTGTGTTAGATTGATGGAGGATGCAAAAAACTCTCCAGATGAAAGCATGAACAGCATTTGAATGCTGAGGAACTCGCTTGCCAAGCTAAGTGTTTATTCTTTTTCACAGTAGTGTTGGAAATCTTACTTTCATCACCACATACCATGTGACTCTGGTGGTCCTCCCTACACAACTGGTCCATTCGCTAGGTAAGCCAGCGTGATACCAGATGAAACAGCTGGCAACTTCAGTAGTTTGCATCTGCCGTGTCTTAAAACAAGATATTAAGTGGAACCTTTGTAAATGAACACAAACTGGTGAAGAACTGAAGAACTAATGCTTAAACCATAACGCAATACCAAAACATTAAAAGCGGAGCGAGGATGGTGAGTTCTCAGTGCTCGAGCCGGGCGTCCTCAAAAGAAATACTCATTTTTCCAGAGATGAGAGGGGAAACCACTACAGTCAGAGCTAGACGCAACGAAGATCAGACAATAAAACCGCTAAAAACGTTTCAAATTTGTCTGAAATTCGTGTGTTTTCAGCTTACTAGCTCAGACGTACACCTTCTGGAAAACCATGTGCACTTTCCATTGGGCTAAAACGTAAATTTAAGATTAATTTGTGCAAAATCTTGCAAGAGGCATAGCAGGTAAGAAAAATGCTGCCTATTTAATGCTACAATCGTTATATATGTTACTACAATGATAATCATATTTCTTAGGCCAACGTGCTTAAATAGACAGCGAATTAACCTTGAGATCAAAAAGACGAGGGCTTGCAAAGCGTATTTTAATTGACTGTTGGAATGAAACATTGATTTTTGTTTCTCAAACTCGAGTTATCACCTTCGAGTGAAAGCGTTCCTTTCAAACGAATGTCTCATTTTTGCTTTGGCGAGTTACCAAACATACGCTGTGAGTATTTTCAGCCCGGTATGTTGACCTTGTGAGACATGGAACTCTTCAGGACTGCGTTCGTTAGGAATCAGGAAACCCTGTCTGAGGAAAAACGTTAGACTGGCTTTTTATAGGCAAAACGAAACGCAGCGACTTCATCAAATCCCAATTGTTGGCCTCAACAGCACAGGGAGAACTTGCATACAGAAACGCTCAATCTTTATATCCCCAATATTTCACAAACATTTTCTAACATTCAAATGAAACTGTTACTATGTACAATATAGGATTTTCATATATTAATTTGAATGCAAGTTTGTTACGTTGGTACCTTTAGTCCTCTGCCTTTATAGAGTATTTTCAATATATACAATATAAATTACTACGGTTTCAATGATAAAATAAATAAATTCGGTACAATGGCCGTGGCATCAGCAGCGCTCTTCTCCTTCCCTCTTGGCATGGGGTTGATGGAAGGAAGGTCTCAATCTCCTATCCATTAACAGAAAAGTGAAAAGAAAAAAAAAAAAAAAAAAAACATAGTGGGAGTCTGATATGGAGGAGTATCTACATTTGTGTGGCTAGTGCCACTGTCTTTGTATATTTGTCCTCAAATAAGCTGCATGTGTGTTTTAGTGTTTGGGTGATTATAAAGATGAGATGGGGTAACAGCAGCGGTAACACTGTGCCAGACCAACTCCAGGCCTCAAGAGCAGGAAGTCGGGCTTATGAAGTAAGGAAGCAGGAAGCCTCAGTGCAGGTGACTCTGAAAAAGCCCCGATCTCAGCTATACCACTGTTCCACTGGGCGAGTTCCCGTTTTGCGTCGATAATGGTTGAGAAGAATGCTGCAATGAGAAGAGGAAAAAAAAAGAAGATGGAATTTACAGATGCTACGCTGACATCTGGCCATTACATGCAGCTGGAACATTACGACTATACAGCACATACAGTTTTGTTGATAAGACTGGGCCAAAATTTCTCTACAGCGATGCCAAAGACACTGCATTTGATTCCAGTTGTTAAAGCGGAGGGTGGAACAACCAAGAATCGAGTTTTCATCTGATGACACAGATGTTGGCAAGTTTTTTTTATAGCTATAAACTGATTAAATTTGGCTGAAATACGGGGCTGAAAAGCACACACACACACACACACACACACACACACACACACACACACACACACACACACACAGCTGGGTGCAAAATAATATTAGTCAGACATTAACATATGATCAATCAGGGTTTTTGATAGAAATAATATTTCTACAGTGGTAGTTCACCTTACGAAAGTCCCAACAAACAAAAAATCCAGGTTACGAAACGCATTTAGCTAAAATTTCCATCTCCGGATACAAAACAAATTCATGTTACGAAAGCGCCATCTCAAAAATTCAAACAATGCGTGAGGTGCTCTCCCATTGGCTATCTCCCAACATCCCGCCCCACTGGCCTCCCATTGGCTATCTCCCAACATCCCGCCCCGCTGGCCTCCCACTGGCTAGGAGGGAGCTGCATCTCCATAATAAACATGATGCTTTTCGACCCATTGTTCTTTCATGGAGTTCTAACACACGTAAAGGACAGAGTTATTGTTGTTTCCTGAGGTTTTTCGAGTGTGCTCATTGCAAATTTATTTTTTGGCTCAGGCTTTTAACCTTGCATAAATATCTGTAAGATTATAATTGTGCTAAGACATGGTCAACGCGCGCGCGCGCACACACACACACACACACACACACACACACACACACACACACACGCACAGTGCGAGTGAAAAGAAGAAGTGGGCTCGTGCCATACAATTGATTGATATCACAAAGGAATATGGCCAAACCCGTCTACCATCGGTACGATATTGAAGCAGAAGGAGGCCTTAAAAGGGATACTTTTATAATTTTTGAAAATGGTTTAGGGGTAGTATTGGGGGCCTTGGAACGAATCAGGCCTTTTACATGTAAAATGCGGTTCAACTTACGAAAAAAATCAGGTTACGAAACCACTTCTGGAACGGATTAATTTCATCAGGTGAGGTACCACTGTAAAGTACTATCAGGTACAGTAGAGGAATAGAATCCAACAGAACTAACAGTCCTGACCTGCTTGATGCTGATTCTGTGTAATTGAATCACTAATTGAAAGGAGCGTGTTCAAAATAATAGCAGTGTGAAGTTCAATTAGTGACGTCATTCATTCTTTGAAAAATAGGACCAATAATTGTCCTTATTTAAGGAAGGAAGGCAGCAAATGTTGTACCTGCTGGTTATAGAACATTTCTCTCTGAAATTCTGAGGAAAATGGGTCGTTCCAGACATTGTTCAGAAGAACAGCGGACCTTGAATAAAAAGTTGGTTGGAGGGGAAACATAAAGAAGAGCAGAAAATTATCGGATGCTCAGCTAAAATGATCACAGATGCTTTAAAACGGCAACTAAAACCTGAAAGACCTGGAAGTGAAAAACTATCAATCGAACGGATGAAGAAGCGCCAAAATGGCCAGGACTCAACAATCAGCTCCAGGAAGATCACAGAAGGTCTAAAGTTACCTGCGAGTCCTGTTATAATTAGAAGACGCCTATGTGAAGCCGAACTGTTGGAAAGAAGCCCCGCAACGTCCCACTGCTGAAAAAAAGACGTGCTGAAGAGGTTACAATTCACCAAAGAGCACACTGACTCGAATAAAGAGCAACGGAGCAACATTCTGTGGACTGATGAAAACAAGTTCTTTTTGAGTCTCGTGATCGGAGACAGTTTGTCAGACGAGCCTCAAAACACTGAATTCAAGCCACAGTGCACTGTGAAGACAGTGAAGCCTGATGGCACAAACATAAAGCTATGGGGATGTTTCTCATACTACAGTGTCAGGTCTATTTATTGCATCCCAGGGATCATGGATCAGTTTGAATCCATCAGAACACGTGAAGAGGTTGTGCTGCTTTATGCTGAAGAGAAAATGCCCTTAAAATGGGTTCCATCAAGACAATGACCCCAAACACACCAGTAAACAGTTTATACAGTGAATGTTTGAGTTTGTAAAGAAGAATTCAGATGCTGTGATTTTTTTTTGAACAGTCGAATATTTCATTTTCTTCAATTTCTTTAAAACAAGAACACATTTTATATTTTTCTTCATCTTTTGATTTCGAATAGAATATGTCGTGTTCAACACATTTCTGTGTATTGAAATGAAAGCTGTTATTAGGATTTTGAGCTTCATTCACTCAACACACTGCTATTATTTTGAACACAACTGTATGTGTGCAGAAGAGGTGATACAGCACTTCCCTCTCAATTCAGGCTATAAACATTTGGTAGCCGTAGACTCACACACACACACACACACACACACACACACACACACACACACACTGTGTGTGTGTGTGTGTGTGTGTGTGTGGGTGTGTGGGTGTAGGAGAGAGAGGGAGAGAGAGAGAGGGAGAGAGAGAGAGACATACCTCTACATACAAGTTTATTTTGTCCCTTAGACCAGCTCGTTTGTTAAAACTGCTCATATTTCTAAACAATTATCCCAATAAGAATGAACATAAAACTCTTCAATAAATATCCTAAATTAGGTAAAAACTATTGATTTACTTTTTAATGTTTTATATATATATTTTTTTGATTTTGCGCTGGATTTCCATCGGCATTATACGCTTTTTTTTGTTTCACTGCAACCCTTATCACCCTTGATTTCTTCTGCTCCATGATGCTTTTACAGAACATGTGAACTGAGTGAGGAAGCTTGTAGTAAGCAGGAGTGAAACTGCTGCCACCTAGCGATAACACTCGGAAGTACATCTCGTATCCTTCATACGTGGGGCGCCATTTACTTTCAATTTTTTGCTCGTTACTGGGAATACTCATGAAACCACTCCTATCTAGAAGTATTACTGTATATGTGAGTACATTATATACACAAATATATACACTCATACATGTATGTGTATATACAAATACATGTATACATGGACGGACATACACACACACACAATATATATAAATTATACACACATACAGTAATCAAATGCAGCCATGAGGTGGGGGGGCACTAACCAGACACACATACAGTAATCCCCCTTATTTTGCAATTAATGGGGACCAGCCCTATCCGCAATATGCGAAAAACCGCGAAATGACTTCTGCCACTTTTTAAGGACACTCACCCACCTATATATTATATAAAATGTATATAGAACTTAATTTTAAAGTGTTCTATGCATGTTAATGTTATACAGGCAATGTGTATTAATATATAAATAAGTTATACACCTTATAACGACAATAAATATACAGTCGGCCCCCAACTTACGAAATTAATCCGTTCCAGAGCCCTTTTCGGATAGCGGGGATTTCATAAGTCGGAGTCGCATCTTACATGTTAAACACCTAATTCGTTCCAAGGCTCCAGTCTTTGGACTGGATAAAACCCCATAAACCCTTTAAAAATGATAAAAGTACACCAATTTTGTATGAAATGTGTTAAAAGTAAACGAAAATTAAACAAGCACTCCATTACAGACCTTGGAGGACCTGTGGAAGCAGTGGACTGGGCTACAGGTGCCGCATTCCCCAGGTCAAGCCACTTTTGAACCAGAAACAGTGGCAGAAGCGCCTGACCTGGGCTACAGAGAAGCAGCACTGGACTGTTGCTCAGTGGTCCAAAGTACTTTTTTCGGATGAAAGTAAATTTTGCATGTCATTCGGAAATCAAGGTGCCAGAGTCTGGAGGAAGACTGGGGAGAAGGAAATGCCAAAATGCCTGAAGTCCAGTGTCAAGTAGCCACAGTCAGTGATGGTCTGGGGTGCCATGTCAGCTGCTGGTGTTGGTCCACTGTGTTTTATCAAGGGCAGGGTCAATGCAGCTAGCTATCAGGAGATTTTGGAGCACTTCATGCTTCCATCTGCTGAAAAGCTTTATGGAGATGAAGATTTTCATTTTTCAGCACGACCTGGCACCTGCTCACAGTGCCAAAACCACTGCTAAATGGTTTACTGACCATGGTATTACTGTGCTCAATTGGCCTGCCAACTCTCCTGACCTGAACCCCATAGAGAATCTGTGGGATATTGTGAAGAGAAAGTTGAGAGACACCAGACCCAACACTGTGGATGAGCTTAAGGCCGCTATCGAAGCATCCTGGGCCTCCATAACACCTCAGCAGTGCCACAGGCTGATTCCCTCCATGCCACGCCGCATTGAAGCAGTCATTTCTGCAAAATGATTCCCAACCAAGTATTGAGTGCATAACTGAACATAATTATTTGAAGGTTGACTTTTTTGTATTAAAAACACTTTTTTTTTTTTTTTTTTTATTGGTCGGATGAAATATGTTAATTTTTTTGAGATAAGGATTTTGGGTTTTCTTGAGCTGTATGTCAAAATCATCAGTATTCAAAACAATAAAAGACCTGAAATATTTCAGTTGGTCTGCAATGAATCTAAAATATATGGAAGTTTCATTTTTATCAGTACATTACAGACAATAATGAACTTTATTACAATATGCTAATTTTTTGAGAAGGACTAGTGTGTGTGTGTGTGTGTGTGTGTGTATATATATATCTCCACACACACACACACACATATGGGGCAGTGATGGTCTATTGGATAGGGTGCAGGATCGCTGATCCTAAGGTTGGGGGTTCGAGTCCCCACAAGGTTGTCACTGTCCCCCCCCCAGTGCGGCTAACTGGGTTATCAAAGGCGGGCCATGTCTCTCACTGACTATGGTGAGAGGCATGTAAAAGAATCATTGCTGACTTTCGTAAAGAGTAGGCTGCAAATCCGTCAGCGTTTTTCTGTCCCTTGCTAAAGGGTTGTGACAGGAAGGGCATCCGACATAAAAACCTATGCCAAATCAAACGTGCAAATCAGATGATTCGCTGTGGTGACTCCCGAGAAAAGGGAAAAAGCCGAAAGAAAGAAATAAAGAAAACTCCATAATTATTGGCACCCATGGTTAAAGACATGTTAAAAGCCTTAAATAAATTACATTTTTATTGTCGAAACTCTTCACACTGAAAATTGTAGAAAAATGTAATCTTAAACTAAAATAAATTGTAAGGGGGAAAAATCCTTGACTAAGAAATAGTTGTTTTTCATAAAATCACATAAAAGTAAGTAAGGTCCTTTGGGCTTTTTACACCCGAGCCATAGTGGCTCATCAGGCCGGTGCTTATCCCCGGTTTCCATAGCGTGAGGCAACTAGGAGTACAGCTCCTTCTGGATGGGATGCTAGTCCATCACAGGTTACCTTCCCAGTATATTTTTACTGGTACCCATTTATACTGCTGGGTGAACAGAGGCACACTTGTGGTTAAGACCTTGCCCAGGGGTCTTCGCACAGTGAGGGTCTTACCGGGATTTGAACACACAACATCCCGATCATGAGTGCAGCACCCGAACCACTACGCCACTGGCCCCACTATAAAAATCACATGTTCCACAATTATTGGCACTACTACCAACTCCTAGGAAATATATGTAATTGAAGTATTTTTGACATTTCTACAGTAGTTTACAAAGTTGATCAGCGTATATAATAACATTTGATTAGTAATTCATCACTTCCTGTAAGCCTGGGGTATAAATATGATGTGACACAGAGGCCATTTCGCTTATCCCCTCTTCAACATGGGGAAAACAAAGGAATTCAAGTTCAGCAAATTTGTGTCAACCTTCACAAGTCAGGAAATGGCAACAAGAAAAATCACCCCTCGCCTGCACCTGCACATATCTACTGTCAGAGGAATCATTAAGAAGATTAATACAACTGGAACAGTGGCAAATAAGCCAAGACGAGGATGTAAGGTGTGGAGGTTGCTAAGAGTAACAAAAACTTCTCCAAAACTCACTGATAGAATTGCAACAAATGGTCGTATTCTGGGGTCACAGAGTCTCCAGAATAAATATCAGGCTCCATCTACATACCAACAAGCTGTCTGAGAGGCATGCAGGGGAAAAAAAAAACTTTTCTCACTCTCAGTCATAAACACAAATGTCTGGAGTTCACTAAATGATACTGGGACTTCAACTGGGACCGTGTACCTTGGTCAGATGAGACCAAGATAGAGCTTTTTGGCAACAAACACTCTAAGTGGGTCTGGAGAAAAGCACCTCATGCCCACTGTGAAGGACGGAGGAGGATCGATGATGCTGTGGCCTGTTTCTCTTCTAGAAGTCTTGGGAACCTTGTTAGGGTGCATGGCATCAGGAACACTTTGAAATACCAGAACATTTTAAATCAAAATCTGGTGGCCTCTGCCCGAAAGCTGAAGATGGATCGTCACTGGGTCTCTCGCCAAGATAATAACCCTAAACATGTGGCCAAATCTACACAGAAATAGTTCATTTATATATATATATATATACACACACACACACACACACACACACACACACACACATATATATATATATACACACACACACACACATATATACACACACACACATATATATATATATATATATATATATATATATATATACACACACACATATATATATATATACACACACACACACACACACACACACATATACTGGGATCCCTTGCTACTTCGCGCTTCAATTCACATGGCTTCAGTGCATCGCGTTTTTTTTTTTTAAATATTCATCGATTTAAAAAAATAGGGAAATTAAGGAGAAATAGGGGGAGAATTTAAGGAAAATGCTGCATAACAAGGCCAATTATGAAAAAAACAAAAAAACGACCCAAAACCCCACATCAAAACTATTTACATTTTATGTGAGGTGCACATCTGTCTGCGCGTCTGTGTGTATTTACATCTTATGCATTATTTTTGAATGTTTTATTGTTATTATAAACATTTATATCATTGAATATGTATTTTTTGACATTATATACACATGTACATATACGTCAGTCGGGGGGGGGGGGGGGTAGTTGATCCTAGTTCGCGGAATTCGGCGGTCGCGGGGGGATCTCAGTCTCAATCGTGGAAAATGAGGGATCCCTATATACATATACTAGTACATATATACACAAATACATACATGCATGCATGCATGCATGCATACACACACACACACACACACACACACACACACACACACACACACACACACACACTGTATACTTTGCAGACATTCGACGTCTTACCATTTTGCCCGGCCTTGCCCAAGTGCAGATGAGTCCCTCTTGGCATGCAGTGATGATGCAATCGTCCATGAAGACCAGAACTGTGAGCCTCTCATGGGCAATCTTCTTACAAACAAGAGGTTCCAGCAAAGGGACTTCGTTCATCCGTGGACATAATGTAGTTCCCAGCACCTTTGAGGCATCCAATCGGTTACTACGTGGTGCTACATTGATCTTGTCATTGCTCTTGCTGATGTTCCCAAGACTATGGTAACGCTTGTGTTCCTTTTCCCCTCCACTGGCAGACTTGTCTGATTTACGCTCTTGGAGCGACAGTGTTGCAAACCGTCCAATGCTAAAGGGAGCAATGCTTCCTCCTCCGCTTCCTCCTGTCCCTCCGCTTTCTGTCCCCGCCTGGCTTTTTGAAGCATTTGCAACAGCAGGATGTGGAAGGGAATTGGATCTTGAAAGTGAGCGAGGCAAAGGAAGGGGTAATGAAGCCGTCTGTTGAGTGTTGGAAGGGTGATGGTGACCTTCAACGCCTCCACTTCCACTCGTGGTGTTCAAGCCTGCACTAATGGAAGGTGGTGCGTTGGAGCCAAATGTGTTGGTGAGGGCACGAGAAAGGGGAAGTCGGGGGTACAAGACGTCATCTGTGAGATCCCATAGGCAAAACTGGGTATCTTGTCCGACTGATCCAAAACGGTACGAGACAGATGGTCCACCACCTTTAGAGCTATGTCTCGAGAGACGGGACAAAGTGCTGCTGGTTCGGACACGGCCAAAATTCAGTGGCCCCTGACCCTGATGAAGGTCCTCTTCACTACCGCTTAGCTCCATCGGCTCCTCTTCTTCTAAGCTGGTGGTAAAGGGATCGAAAGCCACCACATTGACCCAGGACTTATGGCCATGACCTCGTGCCACCACACGACTCTCTGCAAAGGACCATACAGTAACCAAATCATCTTCTCCACCAGTCGCCAAATATTTCCCATCCGGACTCCAAGAAACACAGAGCAAGCCACCAAAGTAGCTCTTCATGACACCATGCAGCTCCATTGAATCAAAATGAAAAACACGGAGGCAACCATCTTGGCCAACACAAGCTATATGCACACCATCAGGTGAAAATGCAAATTCATTGAGCCCACCTTCTCCCACTGCCCATCTCAGAAGTGGATTACGAGGTGTTTTGGTTTTGCAAGCATAAACAGCAAATCCCTCACCCTGCCGAAGGAGAGAATACTGTGGTGCTGCTGTGCCACAAGGATGCTCCACATTATAGAGGTAGAGGTGACCGCTAGCATGGGAGGCCAGAAATAAGCTTTCAGATTTAGGAAGCCATTTGAGACAGGTCACTTTTGTTTTGTCTATTAATCTCTGAAAAACAATAAAGAGATGAAACATTGTGTTAATTTTATTTTTTTTTTACACTTACTGCAAGATATTATAATTATTTAAACCAGTGGCCCCCAACCCTTTTATCACTGCGTACCAGTCAACGCTTGACAATTTTAACGCGGACCGGGTGGGGGTGATATAGATTGTTTATATTTTAAATATAATAAACATGAAGCCACTGTGTGCTTGTATGCAACTTTATTAGCAGGTTCCCCATAACATTGCGCCAACAACATAACAGGACTATAACATCCAAATATCTGGTAACACCCTCTCTGCCTCAAAGATAAATTATATAAAAAAAAAAATTCAGGTGCAAAAATAAATAAATGACAAGAACCTGCAATTCCACATTTCATTCTCTATTATGTAAACACTGTGATGGCCTGGCGAGATGTCCGGGGTGAACCCAGGCCTTGCCTGGAGTCGGCTGAGATGTGTGCCAGCCTCTCCGCGACCCTAATTAGGATTAATTGGTTTATAAAACGAATTAATCTTATGTAAATATACCCACACAACATTATCATTATTATTATTATTATTATTATTAAACACGCCATGAATGTTATTTTTCAACAGTTGGCCAAAAGTTAGTTGGGAAGTCAAGCTCGAACTCTTCTTAAGAATATTAAAAAAAAAAAAAAAAAAAAAACACAGTGCGGGTGCACCAGCTGGGAGAATGAAGGCCCATGTCCAATACGCCTCTGTTCACACGCCGTCCCCTTGAGGGTTACATTTTAGTGCTCAAATGACCAGAAACCGAAAGAGTCCAGTCATTTTTCAAAATAAAAGATTTTTCATAAATAAAAGATCGGTCAGACTCGAATAATAAATAAAACGGAAATCATTATTTCTTGTGTGGCCCAGTACCAATTGATCCAAAGATCAGTACCGGTCCACGGCCCGGGGGTTGGGGGCCACTAAATTCAACTAATGATTACACAAACATTATCACATTAAAAGCAAAGTATATGACTACAAATTATTCTGCAATTGAAAACATCGACTGAACAACCACAGCCATACATACCTCTTCATTGAAGAGCTTGCTGGTCTCTTTTTTGATGGGGTCCAGATACTGCACTTGGCCTGCCGAGAAGCCGACAATGAGAGCCACACTGTCTGCCGTCGCTGAATATTGATTAAAGTCGTGACATGTGGGCTGTGTCCCTTTATATATACGCTTATCTATAGGCTTACTAAGATCCACAGCCTGTAAAATGGAAAAGAAAATGAAATAAACAAAATTGAGTGGACCTTGGAGTCTATCAACAACAGGTTTACTATTAAAGTCAACCAAATCTGTTCACAACAGATTTGACGTACTGTTAGAACAACAAATCTTTTAAAACTGGGATAATGCAACTCACAGGCACACACCTCTCATTTAACAAGCTTCATTTGAAATACTCCAACATTCATTCATTTTAATTTAATGTTAATCTGGCAAGGATAGTGTGGAGGCTGGAGCCGATCTGAGCAAAGACAGCAGGACTGCACAATATATTGTTTGAGCATCGTCACCACGATCTGCGTGTTTGCGATTGTTGCGTTGCAGGACAGGCGATGTTTATTCTTTTTTTTTTTTTTTTTGAACATCTCAACTTTTGCTTTGTTTTCGAAAAGCATCTCTGAATCAACTCCTCACTCTGTTTTTGCTTGCTCTCTTTCTGTCTCTCTAAGCAGTCAGCCCCCCCCCGTACGCCCACGCTGTCCCTCACACACCACACAGAACATGACGCACAGACCGCGATGGACCCCAGAAGAAGGTCAATAGCTGAAGTATGGAAATATTACGAGTATAAAAAAAGATGAAGACCAAAATGACACACTGTACAGACAGTGTCTGACTATTGTTACTACAACATGGGGTAACAACAAATCTTTTTGAACACCTGAGTCACCAGAAAGTGCTATATGATGAGTGCAAAGCAGGAACTCAACCTAATATTAAAACACAAAAAAAAACCCACGTTTGATGAAAACAATGCTAGTGTGGCTACTGCTAATGTTATTGCTAGATTCTTTCCTGTAAGTGCCACGCCTTTTTTCATGTGCCATGCTCTTTTTATTGCAGCTACATGGTGTTACTTACATGCCACTTTTATACAAGCAAGTCCATTATTTGTGATGCCACTATGACCCCGTTTGACCCGACCAACTCTATCTGCCACCTCAAAACAGTAACAAAGTGTGGAATAAATTATAAATAACATCTATTCTGTCGTGTATGTTCATTCCCAAAGGTGAATGATGCGTCCATCTCTAGTGCTGTTTTAATCTGGAGTGCAAGGCCTCCCGGATCCATTTCATCTACCAGCAAACATGTTCATTCACAGATGAGCCCCTTTATTTTAAGCTGTTATGGGCATGTAAATAAATATGTAAATGTAAAAATAAATGTGACTGGATAAATGTTGTATATAATTATATCCAGGCAGTGTGCTGTAAATAGTGACACATGGTATTACTCAGCTGTTTTGAGGTCACTGGTGTTTTTGCCAGCGTAGTCTACCAGCAGGTTAGGGAACCTTCGAGATGGACCTAGTTGCGCATGCGCCCTGGTGAATGGTCAGGTGATTCAGAATATTCCAGAATGGAACTTTCCCAAAATTTAAGGAATCTATATTCAGGATCTGTTGCCAACTGGATCTCGACGGATCGTCTAGGGAGAATCATCCAAGAAGGATCATGGAACGCATTTCACCCAATATTCGTCGTTCCATGGAGATTCAGCTCCCTCCTGGTCAAAGGGGGGCCAATGGCAGGCCAGCGGGGTGGGATGTTGGGAGACAGCCAATGAGAGAGCAACTCGCGTATTGTTTGAATTTTTGAATGGCCCATTTGGCGCTTTTCGTTGGAAGAGGTTGTTTTGTATACAGAGGGTGAAAATTTAGGAAAATGATTTTCGCTACCTGGATTTTTCTAATTCAGAGGTTTGCGTAGGTAGAGGGCTGATCGTATAGGTATTTTCCAATATCATGCAGCCCTAGAAAGAAGGATCACCATGAAAAGCTCGCCAGATGTTTGCAGGGCATACAAGACACACAATCATTGACTCACAATTATAGCTCGGGGCGATTTGGGACAGCCAAATAACCTAATGTACATATCTTGAAAAGGAAATAGTTTCAAACTATAGAGTTGCTTTCTGAACATCAAAAAGGGTCCGTGCATCTCTCCAGCATACGTGTACACATGGGAACCCTGAGGTGAAGCTTCTCATGCTAGTATATAACTGTTGTAATGAGAATACATGTCTGCACAATGGTAACTTCTACTCTTTTAAGCCATAAAATAAATGATTCCTTCCTTGCAATGCATTGCTCATTTGAATAGAAAGGCTTTTAATCCAATCATATTGAAGAATCACACAATGTTTCTGCCATATAGCTTGCTAATGTAAATAAACTGGCATCTTGCCAGAACTGTAAAGTGAGACAATATGATATCATGACTTACCTGTATATGGCAAAAAAATGTGGCCAAGACTTTTCAAAAGAAAACATCTTTCTGGTAGATATAACTGACAAAGAGAAGGACATGTGCACTCGGTACACATATGACCTCAACCCCCACCATCATGGAGGGACAGGGTGAACTGCAAACAAACTTACAACTGCAATGAGTCTGCTTCTAATTACCTTTTTTCTGCAAATGTTAAAGCTCACAAAGTTTTTGGACTTTACTCTATGATGTAAACCAGTAAAGTCAATATTTGGGTGACAGACTACATAAGATGTTCCCTAGAAGCCTCTCAAAGCATGAACAAATCCTGCTCCTCTGTCCAAACCATCATCAAATGATCATCCCAGAAAAGATCCACAGCTCCATGTAATGAACTTCCCTGGTACGCACCCCAGCAGCCATAACATCACCAATGCTTTGTCATCCATTTTCCTCATACCCTTCTCAGATGGCATTAAAATATTAACATTACTTTCAGAGATTGCACAAAACTCTATAATGATTCAGTTATCTCAGCCAACAGAGCACAACTATCCATGCTCTGTGGAAACAAAACCTTTATTTATAATCTGTACATCAGATTGAAATTGTTACATTTTATAGTTCAGCTTTTTAGGGAGCAGACAGTGTTAAGGGCATTGCTCAACGAACCGTTCATGGCAGCTTTGTGGTGCTGGGACTTGACCTGCCAACCGTATAATCAATCGCCAAGCAATCAGTTAGTTGAAAGTAGCATACTTTCCTCAGTTGTCAATCACAACATAAATATCAATTGTGCATGTCCCTTTCGATATGGAAGAGGTTGACAGTGCTTTCTTTCAGGGGTCACACCAAAAATTATACAGCTTTACAACATCTTTGTAAAAACAAACATCCTTATTTATGCCATGATTAGAGCAGCCAATAACACCACATATCGGCATAATCAGTGCCACGAAAGCAATGTAGTTTTATGCATAGTGAAGGAAAACAAAATGTCTGCCAACTGTCATGTCTATGATGTCACATGAAAACTGAGGATTTTAACATATTACGGGTGAGGCCAGTGATGGCCTGGTGGTAAGGTGCTGGTTTACGCACGCACACACACATACACACACCCATTGCAGCTAACTGGGTTATCAAAGGCCATCCATGTCTCACTGTGTTGCGAAATTCATGTAAAAGAACCATTTCTGACTTTTGTAATGAGTAGCTGCAGCGCTGTCAGCATGTTTTTGCCCTTCAATGACCTGGCAAGCTGTCCAGGGTGACTGAGATGGGCGTCAGCCTACCCACAACCCTAATTATGATTAAGAGGTTCTGAAAATGAATGAATGTTAGGGGTGTTCTAAGATCATGTGATCAAACATGCCAGGCTTGAACATAATCATGTGTATTCATGTACCAGGTAACTCAATAAAACCTTTCAAAAGGTAAACAAAACATTTAAACAATCGTGAAAAATAACCATGTTATTATTTACACACATTAAACTTAATTCAGAACAGTTTTTAAATATTCTCTTTTAGAAATGACATCCTCCAAATTTTGTACATTGTTCTCTATAAACCCTTGGAGGCCATTTCTGAAGTATGTCAGCTAAGCGTGTTTAATATTTCTGCCCATAAAATGAATGTATACAGTATTTTCTTGAAAAATGCTTTTTATTATCGGACAATAAATTCATAATTAATTCACCTAATGACTTGATTGTTGCTTAATATGGACTTTTTTATAATTTGGAAATGAGAGGTGATCTGATGGTTTGTTGGACATCATGTCAACAAACACTAGACTTAAGTGTAGGAACACCATGATGAGTAGAATATGAAACCCACAAATTGACCAGTATTATAAAACACAGCAAATAAACATCATGTTGTGGAGTAAAAGTGAGGACAACAGCTGCATTCATTCCTGCAATTATTCAAGAAACATGTTACAATTATCAGTAATAGTTCAGAGAATATACAGTCGGCCCCCTACTTACGAAACCCTCTGGGTACGAAAGCTCCAGGTCACGAAAAACATTTTCCTCAGTTTTCGTCCTCTGTATACGAAAACAACCTATTCAAATACAAACGCGCCAATCAAAATTTCACACCCAATGCGTGAGTTACTCTCTCATTGGCTGTCTTCCAAAATCCTGCCCCGCAATGACCTCCCATTGGCCAGGAGGCAGCTGAACTGTACCCATACTTCCTGTTTGTCACACGCATGAAGGAGCGTTAAACAGGACTGTTGGCTTGTTTTGTAATCATTGAAGCATTATATTTCGTTATCGCCGAAACCCCTCTACAATCGAGACGATATTGAGGCAGAAGGAGCATGAGCATATTGCTCCGTGGGATAAGACCACGGATCTCGCAAGGAAGTAAGTTAATATTGATTCAGGACCTCTGATCTTTCAAACAGGTACTGTAATTCCGCTTTAAATACAACATCCCGTCCATTTAAACATTTAAATACAATTGCTCCGTCAGCTGCGCGTTGCGTGTGGGCAGAGCTCGCATTCGGAAAAAAACACCACAGAGACAAAGTTGTGTGTGTGTGTGTGTGTGAGAGAGAGAGACAGAGAGAGAGAGAGAGAGACAGTGTGTGTGTGTGTGTGTGTGTGTGTGTGTGTGTGTGTGCATGTGCTCAACAGAGAGAGAGAGTGTGTGTGTGTGTGCGCGCTCGAGAGAGAGAGAGAGAGAGAGAGAGAGAGAGAGAGAGAAAGCCTGCCTACAGAGTCAGTCAGAGATGAAAGGAGGCTTAACTCTCTTTTGAGAGAGCACATTGCCACTTATCATTTTTTAAGTTGTTTAATTCAGTAAATGTTTAATAAATGTGTCGCACTCTGCCAAATGTGAGCAAAACGCGACTCATCTGAACCTCCGATCGCTCAAGGAATCAGGTTAAAGTTGAGTTTGGACCGCCGATCTGTCAAGCAGGGAATGCGCTTTGAATTCCCCGCCTTAAAATGCTCGTGCGTCCTGCGTGTGGGCAGAGCCCGCATTCAGCGGAGCTGTGTATTGTGTGTGTGTGTGTGTGTGAGAGAGAGAGACAGAGAGAGACATAGAGAGAGTGTTTGTGTGTGCGTTAATAAAAATGCTTAATAATGGTTTAATTAATAAACATGTTAATAAAATGGTTTAATATGTTAGCAAAATGTTTAAATGGTTTAATAAATAATTTTTTTACTTTTAACACATTTCATGCATATTTCATACAAAACTGGTGTACTTTTATCATTTTTTAAGGGTTTATGGGGTAGTCTTGGAACGAATCTGACTTTTAACATGTAAAATGCGCCTCTACTTACGAAACCGCCGCATTACGTAAAACGGCACTGGAACGGATTAATTTCGTAAGTAGGGGGCCGACTGTATCTTCATTTTCATATTTGTCACAAGTTGACGAGTGAGATTTGAGTATGAGGGTGATGATGAGCATCCTCACACTCTCCATTATTCAAATACAGCTAGACAGACATTACAAAAAATCCAAACCAAAACTATTAGCTCAGTTAGCTCGCTAGTATAGGTTGCAGTACTGTATTAGCAATTAAAGGGTGTTGGATAAAAGGACAGTGCCTTGCTTACGTTTAGATTAGCTCAAGTATCAGTATCACTATTTAACAAAATATTAGTGTCATTCCCTTGCAATGCAGCCGTGGGGGAGGGGGACAAGCCAGTGTTCTTTCTCACGCCGGTCTCAAGCCTGGATAAATGCAGAGGGTTGCGTCAGGAAGGGCATCTGACATAAAACCATTGGCAAGAATGAAAGGAAAAGTGTACAAGACTGTGACGAGGCCAGCGATGTTGTATGGTTTAGAAACAGTGGCCCTGGGGAAAAGACAGGAGGCAGAGCTGGAGGTATCAGAGATGAAAATGTTGACGTTCTCTTTTGAAGTAACGAGGATAGATAGGATCAGGAATGAGCACATCAAAGGGACAGCACATGTAAGAGGTTTTGGAGACAAAGTCAGAGAGGCTAGATTGAGATGGTTTGGACATATACAGAGGAGGGATAGTAAGTATATTGGTAGTAGGATGCTGAGGCTGGAACTACCAGGCAGAAGGCCTAGAGGAAGATCAAAGAGGACATGAAGGTAGTTGGAGTAAGAGAAGAAGATGCAGAGGATAGGGTGAGATTGAGGCAGATGATTCACTGTGGTGACCCCTGAAGGGAACAGTCGAAAGGAAAAGAAGAAGATCAGTATCATTCCCTTGGAACAGGTTGACCGAGCTGCCATTTGACAGTTTGTTTAATAATAAACATTTCTTCTTTTTCCCCCACATTGAGTCTTGGCGTGGTCATTTCTGTCAGGGAGCTTGTTCAAAGTTACGCATAAGCAGTATGCAGATTATAGGTGCTAATTAATACTTGTATCAATCATGGTTAAACAGTAGTTAATGTATAATACTTTCCACTAAATAGTGGGTATTACCAAGTAAAATACTGACATTTTTTTGAATACTGACTTGAACTAATATACGCATAAGCAAGGTGTCGTCCTTTTTTCCAAAGAGGGTCTTGTGTAAAATGCTGTATATTAGCACTCTGGAACACATCTCTTTCCTTGGAATCCAAGTTTCCGTCCTACTTCAACTTAGCATCAGCAATCATTATGACAGCACAATGATGGTCGTACTATTCATGAGATTCAACGCACACAAGCAAATAGCAACAAGCTAGACAGATAATTATGAATATGACTTCAGAATCATACTCATTGGGGTTTTTTGTTTTGTTCTTTTAAATCAGACTTTTTGTGTATTTATACTTACCATCTGTGAAACATGCTTTTTTTCTTTCCAGAATCTAACAGTGTCCTGAGAGTAACCCTGACAAGCACAAAGTCTAGATGTTTTTACAGTTAAATAACAAAAATATTTTTATTCAATAATTATGTGATGTCCAGCTGACAAAACATATCATGTAATGTGTTTTTTCATGCTTAAATACATTAAATTATTTTCTATATTGAGTAACACGAAGCTAAAATCATCTGATTTCTTTCTGCCCTTTGATCAAAACAACTTAAATATAAGGCATTCTCAAAAAATGCAAATGACACTAACGACTCCTCTAGAAAAAATAAAGGATCCGATAAACATAATCCAGAAACATGAATATTATAAATTTCGTCAGTATTGGTGTGATACTGCAAACCGCAAAGCTTCATATGAGGAACTGACGAACATAAAATACGTTTAAAGCTTGTTTTGGATTAAATTGTGTGACTAAACCTATGAATCTCAGAGGAGAAAAAAAAATAAAAAATCACCAAGTCTTGTAATATCATAAAAATATTCACATGTATCAATATATACTGTGATATCATCTGTCTTTAACTTGTTTAACATTAAAATTAATAAATGCAGGGATTATTTAAAGTTTGACAATATCTCTTGTATGACTAATTTGAATGATTTATTTATGTATTTTAACCAATTGTACTTTTTAAAGCAAGTATTTTTAACATTACTAAGAGTGACAAATGATTACTTATTTTATATGAAAAAAAATTCATTCAAGTAAATGTTTTGTTTTCAAATTGAGAAATTCCAATATAAAACACCTTAATTTAGATTTAATGGTAGTTCTTTTTATTTATTTTTTTTACTGAAATAAATCTTAAACACAGATGCGACCTGAGAGGATAAAATAACATGGCTTTATTTTCTCATATAGAAATATATTTTAATGAATAAATTTCAATGAATGTTTTTTATTGTGGTATGATGGAGGTGGAGGACAGATCAGTGTAATGTCTGAGATAGCACCCCTCTCCATCGTAGTAATAGTAATAGTAATAATAATAATAATAAAAATCATAATAATAATAATAGGAGGAGGAGGAGGAGGAGGAAGACAATAGATCCGGATGTCACAGAGAGGAAACCCTGGAATAAATACCGAATTAAACCAGAATAAATAAATAAATCCCTTTGTCTCAGACGTGTCCGGTGTGCATGCGCACCTTTTTAATATTGGTGTACGTGTAGAAGTAGAGCTCGCGACCGACGTTGAAGCACACACGCTCGGACTCCTCGCTCGGGTCTTCCGGCTGAAGCTTCACCATGGAGACCCGCACCGGGGGCAAGAAGCCCGGTGAAGCAGGAGAGGAGCCGCTAGGACCCGGCACCACACCGCCGCCACCCCCCGGTATCGAGACGGCACCGGCTGCGGCACTTCCAGCGCCCGGACCGCGCGCTAACCCGGCCCGCTGCTGCGAGTCTGAGAGCGTGAGCAGCTTATAGAAACCTTCCCTGGTACGGAACTGCGACTTGATTTCGTTAATATCCTTCAAAGCGCCTCCATCGCCGGCCATCTTTAGCACCAACGAGGCCGCACCGGAAGTCCAATATACTTGACACGGAAGTGAATGTGACCAAAATAAATAATTAAATGAAAATGTTAACCGTTTAAACGGGAAGATTACTACAGTACTCTCTTATTTAAAGTGTTGAATTAATGTGTTCTGAACAAAATAAACACGTTTTATCTATCTATCCATCTATCTATCTATCTGTCTGTCTGTTCATTAGTGTGTGTGTGTGTGTGTGTGTGGACCAGAAGGTCCAGGTTTCGAGTCCCAGGCTCAGCTCAGTTGTTTCTGTGTTAAGTTTGCATATTCTCCCCATGTGGGTTTCCTCCAGGTACTCAGGTTTCCTCCCACATTCTAAAGACGTGCATATCATACCATTCGATTGTTCTGAATAGCCCTTATGTATGACAGTGTGTGAATGGCTGTAAGTGTGTGATGGACTGTTGAGCTGTTCGTTGTTGTACCCTGCCTTTGAATTGAGATGGCTGAGACAAGTCTCTTTGTGTAAATCCAGAACTGGTATGACTGAGGTTGTGTGTGTAGTCAAAGAATCCTTAATTTCCTGTTTCATAGGTATACACAAATATTTTGAATCAAATCAGAAAACTTGATCCGAATTGATTAGAACACAGCTCAGATAGGAGACATGGAGCTCAGGGATCACAGCCCTGTTCTCTGTCCCTGGGTTTCATTCATTGTTTTTATTCAAACAAACAGAGACCTTAATAAACCACATAGGTGCACAAGAACACACTTGGTACCGGATTGGTGTTATGTGTTTAATTAGTCGAATACTGTATACACACTCACTCACATATATGCACACAAACACATATAAACACATCATGAAGTGACAAGAGAGTCTGTTTTTGTTTGGGACACACACACACACACACACACACACAGCAGCCATAACGTGTTGTGTGATTGTGGTGCACTCAGCTTTCCACTTTTGTGTTATCAGTGTTCAGGATCTTGTTTTATAGGCAGAAGGTACAGGGAATAAAAGTGTGTGTGTGTGTGTGGGGGGGGGGTGTGTGTGTGTGTTTATGACACGGGGACCACATGCTCAGCAATCTCCAGGACATACAGATTACAGAGTCCTAATGGGTCCTCACTCTGTCGCTTCTCCAACACAACCATCCTGTCAGAAAGAAAGCAAAAACACCTTCTTACAACTATAAAAACAGTGAAGTGTGCATGTATATATGTGTGTGTCTGTGTGTATAAGCGAGAAAGAGAGAACTTGGTGTATGTTCATATGAAAATATGGTAACATGTAAGATTCAGTGTGCATGTAAATGTATTGTAGTTAGCATTATTCAATTACTGTAGTTAAGTCAGTCGAAGAGATTTACAAAACAAAACTAATGTCACTCCATTTCAAGGTACCTCACCAGACCCAAATGGATAATAGTGACGTGCACTGATTAATCTGAAAAACCTGGCTAAGACTGCAGGTTTTTATTATAAGTCATAATGAAATGTCTTCCCCTAGTAAGTGTCTGCTTCACACATTATCTTCATTAATTGACCTGATGATTTTACGATAGTCAGACAAGTAATGATCCACAGATACTACAGTTAAAATCCAGAATAATTCTGTGAACAAAATCTTAAGATAGTAATTTTCAAAAAAATCATTTTTTCTGACCTTGACCTTTGGCCTTTTGAGGTCAACTCTTTTCTTCACACCAAAATCCTGGTATTCTACTTGTCTGGTGTGAATCCTATCACTGTGCTTTTAAACACAAAGTCTTACTTGTAGGAAACACAAAGACCCACACCTGCACAGTTTTGTGCCTTCAAACTAGCCTGTCACTGTCATTCTTTATTTGTACTATCACAGTTGTTAACACTCCATGAAACTGAATGTATAAATACCATCTCTATTCTTGAAATAAATGAGAAACTTTGCTGAACGTCCACATGTGTGCTTAAGGGATTTCTCCCAGGCTTGAGAATAAAGATGGTCCCTGAAATGTTAACCCTTCGTAGAAGTTCAGGGTACACTAAATAATAATAATAATATCATCAACAACAACAACTATGATGATGATGATGATGATAATAATAATAATAATAATAATAATAATTACAGAGGTACTGTATATGTTTGAGCATGCTCTTGTATCCCTTGTGGGAACCAAATGTTCTTAGAAGTATCTTTACATTTTTTTAAATCATGTTGACATTTGTCTGCTTCCGAGAAGAAAAAAATATTTTTTTAAATACAAAATCACAACTATTATTTAATAAACTTAATTTGAAATTTTTTGTTTGTTTGTTTGTTTTTTTGTTTTGGAGCTGAAACTATGGTATTACAGTATTTACATTAATAAAGTTAAGGCATTAGAGGACGGTCCTTCCAAGGGAATTAATGTGTGTGTGTGTGTGTGTGTGTGTGTGTGAGTGAGTGAGTCAGTGACTGAGAGAGTGAGTAAGCATACATACCTGTCAGTCCCAATGAGCCGGAAGATTTTCCTAGGTTCATTGATGCCCTGCAGGATTTCTGAGAATACTTCACCTCTCCGTTGCCATCCATGTTTCCACAGAGCCACCAGCGTGTCCTCAACATACACTACACACATTAACAGACAAAATTATGAAATGAAACAAAGCTGATGACATTTTAATGACTTCATACTTTGCTCACACTTTACTTCAGGATCACCCTGTCTGTCTTCCTTTCAGCTTTTTTCCTTTTACTAGGCAGTAATTTTTATCTGATTCGCGCGTTTGATTTGGCAGAGGTTTTTACGTTGGATGCCCTTCCTGTCACAACCCTTTTTAGCAAGGGACAGAAACACACTGATGGCTTTGCAGCCTACTCTTTACAAAAGTCAGCAATGGTTCTTTTACATGCCTCACACCATAGACAGTGAGAGACATGGCCCGCCTTTGATAACCCAGTTAGCCGCACTGGGTGGGAGACAGTGACAACCTTGCGGAGAGTGGGACTCGAACCCCCAACCTTTGGATCAGCGATCCAGTCCCCTTTTCCACTAGACCACCACTGCCCCTATTCAGGATCATCCTGAATAGTTAATAAAGCTTTGCTAAGTCATGCTACTGAGATTCCTGATATCTTAACCAACAAGCTTCAGTTCAGCTGTTAAACTAAATGGCTATGAAAGAATGGTTCAGCTAATTTATTTTGTTGTGTACATCATGTTCAGTAATATCTCTGTGTAATGGCAGCTTACATATAGGAATATCTCTTGGTAAATTTAAGGAATTGTAAAGTTATATTTTAGTGATATCAGTGTGTCCTGGCCTGGATGCAACAAAACAGGCCCAAACTTACAGATGCTTAGCTACGCCAGTAACAACTGTATGGCATGAATCTACATGGCTACTTGTAGGAATGTGACATTAAAATCTTGTTCTATGCAGGACATAAGCACTTTCAGAACACTTACAGGTCCTCAGAAAATTAGCATATTGTGATAAAGTTCATTATTTTATGTAATGTACTGATAAACATTAGACTTTCATATATTTTAGATTCATTACACACAACTGAAGTAGTTCAAGCCTTTTATTGTTTTAATATTGATAATATAGGCAAAAAAGTAAAGAAAAACCAAAAATCCTTATCTCAAAAAAATTTATCCGACCAATAACTGTTTTTAATGCAAAAAAGTCAAAGACACTAGACCCAACACTGTGGATGAGCTTAAGGCCGCTATTGAAGCATCCTGGGCTCCCATAACACCTCAGCAGTGCCATAAGCTGATTGCCTCTCAACTTTCTCTTCACAATATCCCACAGATTTTCTATGGGGTTCAGGTCAGGAGAGTTGGCAGGCCAATTGAGCACAGTAATACCATGGTCAGTAAACCATTTCCCAGTGGTTTTGGCACTGTGAACAGATGCCAGGTCATGCTGAAAACTTAAATCTTCATCTCCATAAAGTTTTTCAGCAGATGGAAGCATGAAGTGCTCCAAAATCTCCTGATAGCTAGCTGCATTGACCCTGCCCTTGATAAAACACAGTGGACCAATACCAGCAGCTGACATGGCACGCCAGACCATCACTGACTGTGGGTACTTGACACTGGACTTCAGGCATTTTGGCATTTCCTTCTCCCCAGTCTTCCTCCAGACTCTGGAACCTTGATTTCCGAATGACATGCAAAATTTGCTTTCATCGAAAAAAGTACTTTGGACCACTGAGCAACAGTCCAAAACTGGGTTGACCTGAGGAATGCGGCACCTGTAGCCCATTTCTTGCACACGCCTGTGCATGGTGGCTCTGGATGTTTCTACTCCAGACTCAGTCCACTGCCTCCACAGGTCCTCCAAGGTCTGGAATCGGCCCTTCTCCACAATCTTCCTCAGGGTCCGGTCACCTCTTCTGGTTGTGCAGCGTTTTCTGCCACACTTTTTCCTTCCCACAGACGTCCCACTGAGGTGCCTTGATGCAGCACTCTGGGAACAGCCTATTCGCTCAGAGATTTCTTCAAATTTCTGTGTCTTGCTTGAGGGTGTCAATGATGGCCTTCTGGACAGCAGTCAGGTCGGCAGTCTTACCCATGATTGCGGTTTTGAGTAATGAACCAGGCTGGGAGTTTTTAAAAGCCTCAGGAATCTTTTTCAGGTGTTTAAAGTTAATTGGTTGATTCAGATGATTAGGTTAATAGCTCGTTTAGACTACCTTTTCATGATATGCTAATTTTTTGAGATAGGAATTTTGGGTTTTCATGAGCTGTATGCCAAAAGCATCAGTATTAAAACAATAAAAGACCTGAAATATTTCAGTTGGTGTGCAATGAATCTAAAATATATGAAAGTTTATTTTATATCAGTACATTACAGAAAATAATGAACTTTATCACAATATGCTAATTTTTTGAGAAGGACCTGTACATGCTAAATAGTCAAGTATACAAGGTATAGTTTGCGATTTGTTTAGACTAAGGGACGCCTCTGTTTTTATAAGGCTATTAGAGTTCTAGTGAATTATAAATATGTTTAAAATTGTTAATATTTTATCAAAACCATAGAGTCAGAGCTAAGTATCTTGAAAGAACAGGCATATGATACTGCAAGCCATTTGTTCAAGGAGCACACTGTACTTACTGTTAGGATGAAGATTTAAAGAAGGGTAAATTGTCACGCGTGCATTACGAATAGTGTTTGCCTGCAGGACTGTACTTTCTTAATGGCGTTTAGCTTACCTATTGATTCTACCTCAAATGGGTAGCTGATTTCTGTTTGCAGCTTCCTGGAGCACTTCACAGCCCCATCCATATTCAACAAGTGCACTGTGTCTGTTAAATACAAAGGAAATAAGGATTTACCACAATACTTTTCCAGAAATTTCCTGCTGAACTGTTGAAAGGATTAAATTAAATACACACACTACTAGGTTTTTGTTTGTTTGTTTTTTCATTCTGGATATTTTTAATGTCTTTATTTTAATGTATGTAGTACTGAAATTAAGGAAAGAAAATACTACATTTAAAATTAAATTACAATGGAACTTCAAATAAGTAACTTTATTGCTGAAGTTACTGTAATAGATGAACAGTGGTGACCCTGGTGGCAAAGGTGCTGCATCACTGATCCCAAGGTTGAGGAGTTCAAGCCCCACCCTCCCAACAGGTTCCCACTGTCCCCCCCAGTGCAGCTAACTGGGTTATCAAAGACCGGCCATATCTCTCACTGTCAATGGTGAGAGATTTATGTAAAAGAACCATTGCTGACTTTCGACAAAAGGAGCTGCATAGCCGTCAGCGTGTTTTTGCCTTGTGATGGCCTGGCGAGCTGTGCAGGGTGTACTCTGCCCTTGCCCAGAGTCCGCTGAGATGAGTACCAGCCTCACTGTGATTGGATTAGGATTAAGAGGTTCAGAAAATGAAAGTTACTGGAATATAACATTACTGTCAAGATTTTGTAGAACTGTAGATCAAATAAAAATCATTTACCTCATCAAATTTTACATTGAAAATTAAAATAGGTGTCGAAAAAATGGTTAATATTCCTACATATATTTTTGGGATTGAATTGTTTAATTATTTAACCCTCATTTATCAAAGTTGGTTGTACTTTTAACTGTAAAATAAATATATGAAAACAAAGTCACAGACATTTTTCAGGTCAAAATACGTTCACAAAAGTAGTACAACAGCTGACCAGCTGACCAGTGAATCAGTATTAATTTGTACATTTTATATTCTGCTTGGGAACATTATATATATATATATATATATATATATATATATATATATATATATATATATATATATATATATATATATAATAAGGAAATTAAGAAAGAATGTGGGAAAAAGTTAAGGAAAATGCTGCAAAACAAGGCCAAAAAAACCATGAAAACAATTTCTGCAAAAAACCCCAAACAAACAAAAACAAAAAACAACACAAACCCACCCATCAAAACTACTTACATTTTTAAGTGAAATGCGCATCTGAGTGTGTGCACACGCAGCTGTGTGTGCGTGCGCGCGTCTGTATGTGTGTGTATTTATATATTATTTATATCTTATGGATTATTTTTGAGTGTTTAATTGTTATTATAAGCATTTATAGAGTTGAATATGTCTTTATTTATATTATATACACATATACATGTACATATACGTGAGTCAGGGAGGTTGATTCTACATCGCGGAATTCGTTGGTCGTGGGAAAATCTCGGTCCCAATTAACCGCGGAAAGTGAGAGATCCCTGTACAGTAGGGCCCCCCTTTTTTTTATCAGGGATTGCCACAGCGAATGATTTGCACGTTTGATCTGGCATAGGTTTTTACATTGGATGCCCTTCCTGACTTTATCAAGGAATAGAAACATGCTGATGGCTATGCAGCTGCTCTTTACGAAAGTCAGCAATGGTTTGGTTGAGAGACATGGCTGGCCTTGGCCCAGTCAGCTGCACTGGGGGACAGCGACAACCTTGTGGAGAGTGGAACTCAAACCCCCAACCTTAGGATCAGCAATCCAGTGCCCTATACCACTAGACCACCACTGCTCATATGTGTGATATATATATATATATATATATATATATATATATATAGAAAAGAACATGAAGTATTGAACTGTTCTGTTATTAACTGGTTTAAACTTGGATAAACATACTTCTACAGTCATATCTCATCTTATGAAATTAATCTGTTCCAGAAGTGGTTTCGTAACCTGATTTTTTTCGTAAGTTGAGTTGCATTTTACATGTAAAAGGCCTGACTCGTTCCAAGGCCCACAATATTACCCCCTAAAGTAAACCCTTTAAAAATGATAAAGTATAAATTTTAATGCCGCCTTCTACTTCAATATCGTACTGATGGTAGATGGGTTTCGGCCATAGTCCTTTGTGATATTACTCACCTGCATGCAAGGAGCCCACTTCTTCTTTTCACTCACACCAGGAATCACTTTCACCAGGAATCCCACATGTGTGTGTGTCTTGTGACCATGTGACCATGTCTTCTTAGCAGAGTTATAATCTTACAAATGTTTATGCAGGGTTAAAATCCTGATCCAAAAAATTGCAATGAGCACACTAGAAAATCTCTGAAACAAAAGTAACTCTGTCCTTTATGTCTGTTAGAACTCCATGAAGAACAATGGGCCGAAGGCACACAAAAAAGGATCATGGGTATTATGGAGATACAGCTCCATGACAGCCAATGGGAGGCCAGCGGGGCGGGGTGTTGGGAGATAGCCAATGGGAGAGCAACTCGTGCATTGTTTGCATTTTTGAGATGGTGCGTTTTGTATCCAGAGACAGAAATTTTAGGTAAATGCGTATTGTAACCTGGACTTTTTGTTTGTTGGGTCTTTCATAAGGTGAGATACCACTGTAGTTCTATAATACTGCAAGTAGTTGTAAAAAACGCCCACTAGAGGGAGGCATTGCATTATATTTACTGTACATAAAGAACATAAAAGAACATGAAGTGTAATTATTCAAGTTTATCCTTTTGGTATCATTTGTTAAACATGCTACAGAACATAAAATCTCACACACAAACATTCTAAACATTAACTTTACAGTTACTTAACATACACTTACTTTAACATTAACTTTATATTAACAGTACTGTACTGTACTGAAATAATAACTGAAAAACATTGTAATACTAAGGCAGATTCCATTCTGATGATTCCCTTCTTTCATACAACATTCATCTTCTTAGCACTTCCACAAAAACTCGATGCTACACTAGCTCTGGTTGCTTTCTCATTTTTCTTGGACTGCACTTTCATTCGTTTTATAATGGCGCCCGACTGCAGCATAACCTTTTTTTTCTGTATGATATCAAGTAGTTCGACTTTTTCATTCAGCGTTATTACCTTTTTCTGGCACTTCGGCGCCTTACCAGAAGCCAGAGAAGGTGCGCAGAGTTTGCGTGGCATGAAGGAGCTTAACAGTATTTGAAAACACACACACAAAAAAGCACATGCACAAATTGTGCGCGAATAAGAAAAAAGGGGCATATACATCATCTCAACCTATTAGCGGGAGGGAGAACAGCCATTGGCTGAATTTGAATCACGTGACAGTTACTCGGCAATCTGCGAATATGCGGGGGCGCGAATGCAAAACCGTGACTAGTCAAGGGCCTAGTGTATATTATATATATATATATATATATATATATATATATATATATATATATATAAATTAGGCCTGGGAGCTACATTAACTTAAACGGTAATGAGGTCCTTAAGACTGGAGAAACTTTTCATAGTTCTTAGAACTGTTGGAGGAAGTACTGCTCTCTTTTTTTAGTGTGTTCACACTCCAGGAACTAAGAACAGTTTTACTTCTCATAATTTCTGTTTTAGTGACTTTTTAGCCAAATGGACAAATACTGAAGATTATTGACTATGCAAATACAAACCTGGGTGGTATATCATTCCCAGGGTAGTTTTCCATTGGGGTTCATAGAACTATTTTTAATTCTAGATTACCTACATACAATTCTAGAAAAACCTAGATTTAATTCAGTAATAACTCACTCACTCACTCATTTTCCAAACCGAATAAGGGACGGTCGGAGTCTATTTCACCCAACACTGCACGAACGCAGGGGACACTCTTAACAGCATGACAAGGGCCTCAAATCTTTCATCTTGTTGTGTACATCCTTTTTAAATGCATGTTCAGTCGGTGCTTGAAAGATCCAAATAACGAGAGAAATAGCAGCAGTTCTCATAAACTAAAAAATTCACTTACTCTCAAAAAGGACAAGGAGTGTGTCGCAGTCCAACTGATTCACCTGAACCCTCTCCATGCTTCGGCTCTCTAACCAGCATACACACAGGGGTTATGTGGTTAAACTAGTCATAATCCCAATACATATTACACAGTAAATAATCAGGTATTAATAGATATAGTGAGAGAAGCTGATTATTTAGATTAATTATAACACAGGTTAGAACAGGATGGACCATAATTAATGTAACTACATATAATATCACATATTATTTTTTCGGAAAATAGTGCAATTCTTGGCAAATTATTGTGGCATAAGAGAATAAAACACTTCCGATTTGATATTATTAAAGAATTACAGTGTAAAATTTTAATATTGCAGTACACAACATCATGTTTTATTTCTTATTCAAGCTGAAAACCCAATGAAATAAAAATGTATTAATATAATACTGTAATGACAACAGTAATAATAATAATAATAATAATAATAATAATAATAATAATAATAATAATAATAATAATGATAATAACAACAACAACAACAACAACAGTACAGCAACAAATTATAATTATAATTGTTTACCAGTGCTGGTGCTGGTGAACCAGGATGTGTTGGAGTTGAGGTTAATGAGTTCCAGGTGAACAGGCTGTGCAGTGTTCGTACCCCGGCTTATCCCTATGCACACCAGTGGGTATTCCTGATCAGGAACCAGCAACATCTCAAATACACGCAATGGGGATGGCAGCGGGAAATCAAAATCCTGCAGCAATAATAAGCTTCATTTAGTCGCAAGCTTAGAAAGACTAAAGTGCACATTTACGATGATGAGTTGCTTGTTCTAATATGTTATAATTCAGAGAGTAACACATTACAAAGGGACTAACAAGGCAATGTATTTTTATTCATATGATTTGATTTGTTTTCTCTTAGAAGGTACTTAATGGAAGGAGTCTCAGTGTTTTGTAGCAGTCAGAGACAAGGCTGAAATGGTACGAGTTACACCATGAGAAAATCAAGGACAGAGGCTTCTGTAGTTTGTTGTTACTTTAATTTTAATGATTTTGATTGTCATTTCTTTTGCCCTATTAATTTCAAATGGTAGTGAGAGAATGAATGCTTATACTAGTAGCTGTTATAATGTAAGTTATACGAACGGAACAGGAAGCACTAGCTTCAGAGAGATAAAGTGTAATTCTAAATAGATAAAAAGAATAATGTGTCAATCTTTATTAAATTTTGTTCTTGAAATGTTTGGTATGAAGTGAATAAGTACAGTTCTATCAACTAATTATTAGCAAAAAATATTAGCTATGTATCAGTTAAAAGTATAAGCTAACATTTAGATAGATTATAATTAAAGTGGATTTGAGTTTGCAGAATTCAGAAGAAGGTTGAGTTAAATTTTTGAGATTTAACATATACATTGGAGTTGGTAAGATTCCAAAGTAATAAGTATTTCAATATGTAAAATTGGCAGTAATGTTGATTTGAGTTTGTAGGTTTCAGGTTGCAGTCATGAAACTTTAAAAGTACAGGGATCCCTCGCTACATCGCGCTTCAATTCATGCAGCTTCAGTGAATCGTGTTTTTTTTTTTTTTTTTTAAGTAACAAATATTCATAGAATTAAAAAATAAGGAAATTAAGGAACAATATGGGGTAAAGTTATGGAAAATACCATCTTTTGCATTATTTTTCAATGTTAAGTTGTTATTGTAAGCATTTATACCATTGAATATGTGCTTATTGATATTATATACACATATACATGTATGTATACGTCAGTCGGGGGGGGTTGGGGGGTGATCCTACTTCGCGGATTTTGATGGTCGCGAGGGGATCTCAGTCCCAATTAACTGCGGAAAATGAGGGATCCCTGCAATAGCAATTATTAAATGTTTAACTGTTATTATAAGCATTTATATCATTGAAAATGTGCTTATTGATATTATATACACATATACATGTATGTATACGTCAGTCGGGGGGGGGGGGGTTGGGGGGTTGGGGGGGTGATCCTACTTCGCGGATTTTGATGGTCGCGAGGGGATCTCAGTCCCAATTAACTGCGGAAAATGAGGGATCCCTGCAAAAGCAATTATTTATTTTATATTTTAAACTGAAATTAGCTCGTTTTGCTATCTCACTCAGTAATAAGCTGAACCATTAATTAACCATAATCTTGCACATTATTATAAATTCTAAATAATTTCTAAAATCATTAATTTTTTAAACTTTTTTTAGATATCACTTAGTGAAATTTTGACTGAGAACGTATTTCGATTCAGATATCTACGAAAAACTGGAACGTGCGAGCTACCACTCAATATTATTAGCTTGAAAAGAGCAATCCATGCAAGAACATGTAAGAACAAATCACTGATTAGTACAGAGCAACTGTGACGAACCAAGTTAGACAATCGAATTGTATACTTTCAGAGCAAAAAATATCGTTTTAGAAAGTAAAAACTAATGTATAAAAACATGCAGAACATTAAAATCTAAAAATCTAAATTACACTTTAGTAACTCGTCCAATGCTCTCACAAAGTACCGACTGAAAGGAATTGTGTCAAAAAGAAGTTTGTATTAAAGTCATGTTATTGTGTTCATAATATTAGAGTTGAGATAGAAGTTTCATGGAAAAAAAAATAAAATAAAATATTCAGTGTGTGTTGTTTAAAGCCACCAACCTTTATAAGCATGAACTTCTGCATGGGCTCGTACCACTGCAGCAGAACTACTCGAGATTCCAAAGCACCACACAAGAACACACATCCTTTCTGATTGTTTTGGACTAAAGAAAAAAATATAAATAAAGCCTTTATATCTTTTTTCATTACATACAGTAGATTTTGAACAGTACATACAGTACATACAGTATTCTGAAACACAACATAGTAGGTTTTAATACTGATTTCCTATGGACGGCAGTAAAAATATCTCAGCTGTGGACAAAAATGTATAATACTTCTCATTATGAGATTATTGTAGAACAAAAAAGATGGTAAAAAAATAATTCAATATTTTTTATTTATTTCAAGCATGAAATTATTCCTTCGATTACAGAGAATTAAATTGAATTCTCAAAATAAAGTTCTTAAAGCCAATAGAATAAAGAAATAAATTAAGAGTATAAAATTAATAATCTTATAAATAATCTTATTTTGCTACAGTCTCGTGATGTAGATGTAAGACATAAAATGAAAATACATCTTTATATGAACAAACATTAAAATTTGTGGGATTTTAAGGTAAGTCAAACTTCTAAAAGGAAGCAAACATATAACAACTCATTCATGAAAAATGAACTTCTTATCTTTCTTAAAACTGCATCTTTTGAATATTGAATTTTTAAATTTAAATATTTTATACTTGAAATAACACCCCAAGGTTGGGGGTTCAAGCCCCATTCTCAACAGGTTGTCACCGCTGTCCCTCCAGTGTACTAAATGGGTTACCAAAGGCCGACCATGTCTCTCACTGTCTGTGCTGAGAGGTTCATGTAAAAGAATTGCCTGCTTTCATCAAGAGGAGTTGCATAGCCGTCAGCATGTTTCTGCCCAGCAGTGGCCTGGCAAGCTATTCAGGGTGTACTCTGCCCTCACCCAGAGTCGGCTGGGATGGGCACCAGCCTCCCTGTGACCCTAATTGAGATTAAGCAGTTCAGAAAATATATGAACGAATATCTGGTTTTGGTTAAATCTTGTTGATAAATTTGAAGAGTTTAGTACAATTATTCTAGTTTCAGTCATTTATGTCAACCTATAGATTTATATTTGTTTTTAGTCGACAGTGTTTTCTTGAGCCTCCAGGGTTTTTGCTTAAAAAGATAGTATCAAAAGGGAATGCTTCAATTTTTAAAACAATTATTGAGTAATTTGGAGATGTAGTCTGTAGTCAGATTTAGAGTACTATTACTCATGTGAGTTTGTAGCATTTAAAAAAGCGAATTTTACATCATGTGGATTTAAGTGTTGTGATACTGTATTTAGAATAAATGTAGATTTAAATTTTTAGGGTTAAGACTGAGGTGGATATGAGTTTGTGAAATTTAGTATAGCTTGTATTCTAACTAGTGGCAGTGGTGGCCTAGTGGTAAAGGGCACTGGATCGCTGCTCCTAATGTTTGGGGTTCGAGTCCCACTCTCAACAAGGTTGTCACTGTCCCCCCAGTGCAGCTAACTGGGTTATCAAAGGCCGGCCATGTCTGTCATTGTCTATGGTGAGAGGTTCATGTAAAAGAACCATTGCTGACTTTCAACAAGAGTAGCTGCAAAGCCGTCAGCATGTATCCGCCCTGCGATGGCCTGGCGAGCTGTCCAGGGTGTGCTCTGTTCTTGCCCAGAGTCGGCTGGGATGGGCATTAGCCTCCCTGCGACACGAATTAGGATTAAGTGGTCACAGAAAATGAACTGAATTGTATTCTAAGTTTGAGGGCGTTAAATTTAGAGTACGGAATGTGGATCTGAGACATTAGCTTTAGCATGTTATGATTTTACATTTGTGGGAATTACAGTAATGTAGATTTAGGATTGTGGTGTATTGAGTAATGTGGATATAAGTTGGTTAATTTTAGAGTAATGTGGATTTGGGTTAGATTTACAATAATTAGAATTTGAAAGTTAAATTTAGAATAACGTGAATCTGAGTTAGTTTGTTTAGATTTAGGTTTAGTAATGTGGATTTGAGTTTGTGAGATTTGGAGTAATATGGATTTTGAGTTAGTTGTATGTATAATAATGATGATTTGAGTGTTAAATTTAGAGTAATGTGGAATTGAGTTAGATTTAGAGAAAAACAAATTCGAATTTGTAGATTTTTAAATATATTTTAGTCTGAAACACATAACGAAATATAAAGTATTTTAATTTTGTTGCTTCCTTTTACTAATGTGTACTTGAATCTGTTCAGTAGCATCTAAGGCATGTACAGTATTACTGCGGAAAATTGCTGTACTTCATGCTTCCCTTACCCACTGAGCATGCTTGGCATCCCTTGGTGTCTGGGATCTTTGTGGTGATGGCGAACTTCCTGTTCGAGGAGGGTAATTGAACAAAAAAGCTGAGTTAGTTTGGTTCTAACTGTTTGCTTTCGTGCATATACACGCATGTGTGTGGTTAAGTGTAGGTGTGTATTACTGTTTGTTGATGTATGTTTGGTAATTTGCACTTGCAAAAAGTAGTCATGGTATCATGTAGGTCATATGAACACTGATGTTTCAGTTCAAGTGCAGTGGATTTCGTGAAACTTCCACTTTTGTGAGTTGTGCAGAATAATCGCAATGATGCTAATGTTAGTTTTGTGGACTGAGACTTCTGAATGAGTGGTTATGATGAAAAATATAATTTAATACGTGTAATTTTACTGTGTGTGTGTGTGTGTGTGTGTGTGTGTGTGTGTGTGTGTGTGTGTGTGTGTGTGTGCACGTTTGGTCACCTGGGTATTAATCTGTGAGTTGGCAGTGCCACACGATGTTCTTTTCTAGCATGATCGTACAGTTCCTTGAGAGAGTGGGAATGAAGCTGGGAGGATTTTCCTGATCCCCGACACACACACACACACACACACACACACACGCACACACACACACACACACACAGTTAGCATAGCTGTAGTGTATAAATTTGTTTCGTTATAAGACTAGGCAAAATGCAACATGTAGTTTTTCCATCAATATTTCAACACAACACAGAAACCAGAGGACGTGCCTGGACTGGATTCATTACCATATAATATTTTTAATAAATAAACACACCCAGCTAAAGCCCCACTTTGGACACTGTAGATAATATGTGCAAACTACCCTCACATTCTAAAACACAGGAATGACATCAATGTGTTCCTTTTCTTCTGTCGTTTACAGTTTTTCTGAGCTGTTTCATTTAAAATAATAAGTTATGGTGTCTTGCCTTAGCCTCTTATCACACTAAGATGTAGTCCATGAAGGCCGCAGTTCATGCTGAAACTTCCACGAACGCATGGGATCAAAATGGAATAATGTGCAGTGTCCATGCCTACACTATGTCCATGACACATTTTCACGTATTTAACACATTCCCACTAATATCTTACTACAGGCATGATCATGCATGCACTTCATCCACTACTACACTGTATGTTCTGTGCTTTATATTTATCCTACAAGTTTTCCTTTTGTACAACAAGTCCCTGCCATACTTGTACTACCCCAATGAAGACCCAAGTAGGTTATAGTCAACGTTGTTAATACAGTATGTCAATACCATCATTACTATATCTTTATGAAGTTCTTACTTTGTCTTCTCTCCTGCGTCTCTGCTGCATTCCTACTATGTTGTACAAGTTCTTACTGCGTACATCCAATTTTGTGAGGACGTAGTGGGAACATGGCTAAGTGTGACGGCTTCAGTGAAGCTGAATAAATCCAAGTTCCTAAATCTATATACTACATATATATAGATATACTACATATATATATATATATATATATATATATATATATATATATATATATATATATATATATATATATATATATATACTACATAGAGGATTTTCTGAGTAGATCCTTCCGTAGGAGAGTGCTCAATACTTTTTGGTAGAGCAAATAACAAAAATAAAAGGACAGGACAAAGACTTTCTATTGAAACTCCATTTATCACTACAGATCTGTTTCGAGGGGTGGTGAAACCATCCTCTCTCTTCAGGTGATTATAGAAGAATGATTACAAAGTGCTGGGGGAGGTACTATATATACTACATATGTATATATACTATATACTATGTACTAGTATAATTCATAGTATATATGATGAATCTCAGGATGGAAAATAGGACATTTTTTAAACAGGTATTTTCATTTACATGACACTGTTCACCTTGGTATACAGTACATTCTGCCTTTTTTTTAAAATAATAGACCAGAGAGGTAAAAATGACAGCTCACGCAGATAGGCAGAAAGCCAAGGGGTGCTCTCACACCGTTGTGTACACGTTTGGAAAAATCATTGGTTCAAATTTTTAGTTTCCTGTTTTTTCTGTGTCTTACCTGATATGGACATTAAGACGTTGCTGATGGTGTACACCCATGTACACTTCCCTGGGTAAAGCTTAAATATTAACAAAAAAAGAGACGAACAGAGAAATCAGACGTTTAAGGTCATGAAGTTAAAGGCAATAAATGTTTTTGAAAATTCAAAAACAAAAAAACAAACTAATTATCAAATAACATATGCCATGAGGTGGGATACCCACCTTTCTATTTATTTATCTATCTCTAGACATTTATTATTATATTTTGTTGGGTGCGTTACCCTAAAATTTCCCCCCATCTTAGGCTAATTCATCCTAGATTATCATCACATGCGTATTTTATTAATCTATAATTATCACCATTAATCAATTCTGGCTTAAAATGAATGCACCTACTGCAAGGCTTTACCTATACACAGTATTGTTGTTGTTTATATTTTTAAGTAGAGAACAATATCAGAAAAAACACATATCTAAAACAAATCTGACTTTTTAGTAGTTAGCATGGTAGCATGATTCTGCTTCCCCTGAATACTCATACCTTCATACTATTCGTATGCAAAAAGATAGCACTAAAGCACTGCACAGGATGTTGGAATATTTAGTATGCTTTTAATAGTAACCGAAAGTTCCCTAAATGAGCAACGGCACCCGCAGAATGTGAAAGTACATCTGCAGCCAATGAATAATGATGAGGAATCTATCGGGCAGCAAAGTGGCATAGTGGTTAGCTCGTCCCCCTCACGATAAGAAGGTCCTGGTTTCAGTTCCTGGGCCTGGGCATTACCGTGTGAAGTTTGCATGTTCTCCATGTGCCTGTGTGGTTTCCTCTGGGTATTCCGGTTTCCTCCCACAATCCAAAGACATGCACATTAAACTAAATAGATAGTTGTTTCAGATGGCCCCTAGGTATGGGTATGAATAGTTTTGTGCGTGTTAAGGGTGTCGGCTGGTATAAGCATCAGAATTAAGTGATTCGATAAGTGAGACATCCAGTGATGTGCAATGAGGTTGACAGCTGGTGCGGCACTGACTCTTTAGAGTCTGATTTACAAATACAAATGGACTCAAGAGTATATTGTTCATTATTTAATTTACAACAGACAGTGTGTTGGGTTTTATATCTCGTATCAGAAATATGTACACAAACATGTGAGGCATATTTAATTTGGGGTTAAAATTTATTCCAACTTTGTTGGTCTTCCTTTAGTTATTACCTCCTGTTTTGATTGTAAGTCCAGATTTGCAAATTGTCTCAGCTTCGAAATGTTATCTTCCATTTTGTTTAAGTGGATTGCAAAGGAAATATAACAACAAATGAAGAAGATTGTAGGTTGCGCAGGAATCTGTGGGCTCACAAGTGCCCTCTGCTATGAATCAGGAGTATTGTTTGCCTCAATTTTTTTTACTGGGTTTTATGATTAAACTGCAGCCCAAACACATTACAGAAATACATTTTATACATTATCCACATTATGAAAAGACAGAGCATATAATCAGAGTGCTTGAAAGCATTTCATTTGTGATATATAGAGGGATGGCGACATATTATTTGCATCACATACGAGCGCAGTTTGTGAGGGACACAATAAACTGAGGGGGGGGCACTGTGGCACAGTGATTAGCACACCTGACTCACAGAAAGAAGGTTCTGGGTTCAATTCCCAGCTCAAGTGTTTCTGTGTGGAGTTTGCATGTTCTCCCGGTGCTTGAGAGGGGTTTCCACCGGGTACTCCAGTTTCCTCCAAAAGAGGTGAAGAAGCGTGTGCAGGATGGTGGGAAAGGTCAGAGAAAAGTGTCCAGTGTTATGTGTGATAGGAGGGTATTGGCAAAGTGTACAAGACGGTGATGAGGCCAGCAATGTTGTATGGTTTAGAAACAGTGGCCCTGGGGAAAAGACAGGAGGCAGAGCTGGAGGTAGCAGAGATGAAAATGTTGAGGGTGTAACGAGGATGGATAGGATCAGGAATGAGTACATCAGAGGGACAGCACATGTAAGAGGTTTTGGAGACAAAGTCAGAGAGGCTAGATTGAGATGGTTTGGACATGTACAGAGGAGGGATAGTGAATATCTTGGTAGTAGGATGCCGAGGCTGGAACTACCAGGCAGAAGGCCAAGAGGAAGACCACAGAGGAGATTTATGGATGTGGTGAAGGAGGACATGAAGGTAGTTGGTTTAAGAGAAGAAGATGCAGAGGATAGGGTGAGATGGAGGCAGATGATTCACTGTGGCGACCCCTAAAGGGAACAGCCAAAAGGAAAAGAAGACTCTGGTAAAAAAACAAGCATAATAGGTTGTGTGTTCCATATTGACAGTACAGTTGGTGTGAATGTGAGTTGAATGGCTGTGTGAATGTTGGCCCTGCGATGGCCTGGCTAGCTGTCCAGGGTGTACTCCACCCTCACCCAGAGTTGGCTGAGATGGGTTCCAGCCTCCTTGCAACCATAATTAGGTATAAGTGAATGAGGTAAAAATTTATTAAATTTTTATTGTAGTATAAAATAACATTATGTAAAATAATAAAATAAAAAATCAGAAAATAAAGGACTGAATGACAATCCACTGAGCAGTACAGCAAAAAACACCACCACACCATGCAGCTCCACCCTGTACTTTAACGGGGCATATGGAAATTCTGCTATTCTTCCTTAAAAAAATTGGATTAGAATGGTAACAGGGTCTGTACTGTATCCCAGATGACCACGATTAACATTTATTATATATTATGATTGATTTTTTTTCTTTTCAAGATTGACAGGGCAGGCTCTGAGTACAGGCCACTGCAGATACCTGAATCTAAGAAAAGGTAAAATGGCAAAGTATGTCCAGGTCAACTCGCTTTCATACTCATAGAAGCTAACTAAAGGAGAGTCTGATCGTACCTACTGAACCAATATTAGTATAGTCAGAGTATTCTTCCTTAGTACTAGTCAATGTTATTTGCTTTAGACCTTAAAAGCGATGCAGTGGACAGACTGTAGGTGGTGAAAGTAGAAATTACATATAAAAAAAGTACTAGTTCATTCCAAGCTACGGTAAAGTGTGTGTTTGTGGCTCACCAGCTCGAGTGTAGCCTCCGAGCTATTCAAATTTAGCGTGAAGATCCCTTCTTCAGCGCCCAGGATTAGGTGGTGGTCTGAGCGAGAGTGAAAGACAGAGAGAGAGAGAGAGAGAGAGAGAGAGACAGAGCAAGAGAGAGAGAGAGAGAGAGAGAGAGAGAGAGAGAGAGAGAGAGAGAGAGAGAGAGAGAGAGAGAGAGAGAGAGAGACAGAGAGAGAGAGAGAGTTAAATGCTGGTTAAATGCTTGTAGTTAGCATTCTCGGTATTAGCGGGTCGGCTTTTCAGAAACCACTTTGTTCTCTGAAGGTCAATTTAAGAGCCGAGGCTGTATGTTTGGAAAAAATTGTAAATCTAATCAGTTCATGTACGTTCTACTACTGATATATTCTGATCACAACATCGGTAACTCCTCATGATGTGACAAAATACTCGTGTAACAAAGAATAATCTGTAAATTTGGGCGATCTTCTCGGGTTTCACTGAAGTTAAACACAGCTCTCTCATCTGTACGCTTCCAATCCAGTTCCAGATTTCAGCAGAATAATTAAAATAAGTCAGATAGCAGTATGAAACTTTCAGAATGCCTCAACATACTCAGCAAACAGATCGAATTTGCTCTGAAATAAATAACGTGTTATTTTTGGTGACTGTACCCAGCTCTGTATTTGTATAACCACGCTGATGAGATGAATTGAACCAGCATATGACTTTTATAGAGCTCACACTTTCATTAATTGCGGTAAGGGAGCATATTTTTATGACTTTGCAGTGATGAAATCATTAGAACTATGTTGAAGCCGTGAAAAGGTGCAGTTCAACGTGTTTAACGTCCAACGGAAGAACATTTCAACAAATAGTATAAAGAATGCCGTAGAACTCGGCGCTAGGAGCTAGCCTCAGTTTGTTGCGTCTCAGAATGAAATTGGCACAAACTGATACGTCACCATGCGCCTTGTCTTTGTGCATCTATACCAGGGGTCGGGAACCTTTTTGACTAAAAGAGCCAAAAACAAAGACATATTTTAAAATCTAATCCTATATATATATGTGTGTGTGTGTGTGTGTGTGTGTGTGTGTGTGTGTGTGTGTGTGTGTGTGTGTGTGTGTGTGTGTGTATATATAATACTGAATACAACTAAATTGATAAATTTAAAAAGAAGACCAGCAATTTGAAAGTATAATAAACTAAATTTTTTTTAAACGACATTGTTATTACAAAGTTTTTTTATTAATAAGAAAGTACTTCTTACTATTAATGCGACTTCTGGTGCTGCATGGTTTTGGTGATGGCTTTGTAGTCTGGTTGATATGTGGTAAGGTTCAGCTTCATGTAGGCGTTTAGGCTTCCATCTATTACACATGACTGCAGCTTAATGTTTATCAGGTGTGAGAAGGACCGCTCGCATGCGCATGTGGAGCCAAACATGGTCAATTTGACAGGACTCACACTGCAGTGTTTGGTATGTGACAGGAAGCACATTCCAAGTTTTGGCAATCAGCTGGTCTGCGGGTTGAAGTTTTTCCGTGTCTGTCCGTTTGTGTTTGCTTGCCAGCTGTGCTTGGCTTCGTGCAAATGAGCTGATCAAAAACGAGGAAATTTACCTCTTTACTCAAAAATAACACGTGCAGTCTGTGGCTATTGTGATAATCCAATAAAATTAGAGTTTCAAGGTATCGGACCTGCCCGCATACTGGGGTACAGAAAAGATTGGCTCGCCGCTGCGCGCCACAGTGACATGTGGTATTGAAAATAGATTTGTAGATTTAAATACACGAGATTATACATCTGTTTTTGTTTTATTTTATGGGGTTTTTTGTATTTTTATTTAAATTACAGTGAAATTATGTATTCGTTATTCTGTTAAGAAAGGCCATCTGATTTATCTGAGAGCCAGATACAGTCATCAAAAGAGCCACATCTGGCTCGCAAGTCATAGGTTCCTGACCCCTGATCTAGACACTTTTCAACTGACTTAATTTTTTTTTTGCTTTTCTAAAATATTGACAGTAATGTCAAACATATAAAGCTTTTTGACAGATTCCTGTAGGACATTAGCATTTGGGACACATCCTTATCTACTTGACCTTTTCAGCTTTCATCCTTTACCTTTGGTGGTGGGGTGATCCCACGTCGTCGAGCAGCTGACTTTTAAAGGGCAGCCGTTAAAAACCTTTTTAAAGAAAATCTTTTGGGAGAAAAAAAGAAGGATTAATCCACTGTGATTTTATGTATCTATTTAATAATATTCAGGAATTATTTGTATTTTTTATAGGTAGGGTGTAATTCATACCGGTAATTTTCTCTGTACTGGATCAGGTGGCTCCTGTAAAACACACACATACACAACCTCTCTTTGTATACAGTTATAGTATACAGTATACAGTATACAGTACTCTCATTGTATACAGTTCATGCACATTTCCTCTCAGTTAGTTTGTTTTATTTATCACTTCCAGAATACTACAGTTAGTTTCTTTACATTTCAGTGAGTCCAGCTGTCTTTGGTGACTGGAGCCATTGGAGTTGCCCTTTAGAAGAAGTACTCTGCCCTTAAATGTGTGGGTTTTTTTATTGTAAACTAAATTGTATGAGGGAGCCAGGCTGACATAGTGGTTCGCACATCTACCTCACAGCAAGAGGGTTCTGGGTTCGATTCCCAGCCCAGGTGTTTCTGTGTGGAGTTTTCATGCTCCTCTCTTGCTTGCGTGGGTTTCCTCGGGGCACTCAAGTTTCCTCCCACAGTCCAAAAACACTCGCAGTAGGTTAATTGGTTGTTCCAAAATCACCCCTAGGTGTGTGTATGTGTGTGTGTGTGTGTGTGTGTGTGTGTGTGTGTGTGTGTGTGTGTGTGAATAGTTGTGAGAGTGTTGGCTTTGCGATGACCTGGCGAGCTGTCCAAGGTGCACCCCGTTCTCACTCAGAGTCGGCTGAGATGGGTGCAAGCCTCACAATGACCCAAATTGGGATTAAGCAGTTCAGAAAATGATTGAATTATAAATTGTATGACTATATTGTGATGAAATAAAATAAATCATTTTGCTATTGAAAAATATCAGCACATTATGGGCTAAAAACTGCTCGAAACACCACCTACTGGTTAAAATCATGCTTGAAGTCCCATACTGACAGAGACTCCACCCTTTGGTACTTTTCTACTACAACTTGCTTTGAATTACACTCATTCACTTATCTGCCAAACCACTCAGTCCTATTAGGGTCTCAGAGAGGCTGGAACCTATCTCAGCTACTCGTGGCAAAGGAAGGGTGCACCCTAAACATCTCACCAGTCCATTTCAGGGCAACACACACAATCATTGACCCTCACACCTATAGGCAATTTGGAAGAGCCAGTTAGCCAAAAGTGCATGTCTTCTGTGGGAGGAAACAAGAGTACCCAGAGGAAACCCATACAAACACAGGGAGAACATGCAAACTTCACACACAGATGCCCTAAATGAGCCTGGAACTCAAACCTAGGACCTTCTTGCTAACCACTATGCCAACATGCCACCCCCTTCATTAAAATTTGATAGCAAAAAGTTTTGATACGCGAACTCCTCCCCCGTCCCTATCCTGAATTGGAAGTCTGGGAAACTGCACTCTTTTTTAAGTAAATACTATTCGAGACACATCCCACCCTCTCTACACCAACAGGCACTATGTAGCAGTGGGAGGAGTTACACTTTAAAGGTACCTTAACAGGTTGTCGATGCCTCCTGTCTGATTTGGGTGGTAATACGGGAGGCTGATCCGCTGAGATGTCAGTCCTGAATCCAGAAAACATGGAAGGGTCTGCCACAACACACACACACACACACACACACACACACACACACACAGAGAGAGAGAGAGAGAGAGAGAGAGAGAGAGAGAGAGAGAGGTTCTTATTTTTACCTTAATGTCTTTATTGGAGTGCATGTGTGTGATTGGAACAACATTATTACATCTCTCTCTCTCTCGCTCCCCCCCCCCTCTCTCTCTCTCTGTGTGTATGAGTATGAGTGTGTGTGTGTGTGTGTGTGTGTGCGTGTGTGTGTGTGTGTGTGTGTGTGTGTGTGTGTGTGTGTGTGTGTGTGTGTGTGTGTGTGTGGTGGAGGGTGCTCACCTGAGTTAACATTACGGACAGAGCGTGGTCGTGGTACCGGATGACTGCGCGTGTGTGTCCCACTGCTGGTTCTTAGCAGCGGAGAGGGAATGTAAAGACTCTGAACTTTTGTTCGTTCATCCTCTGCAGTCATGCTTTCTTCTGAACTGCTGCGCATCTTAGGCTAATCACACACACACACACACACACACACGCACACACACACACACACACACACACACACACACACACACATGCATCCATACACAGACACAGAAGAGGAGAGAGAGCGAGCGAGAGGGAGAGAGAGAGAGAGAGAGAGAGAGAGAGAGAGAGAGAGAGAGAGAGAGAGAGAGAGAGGGAGAGAGAGAGAGAGGTCTTAGTTGGTGTGTAAAGTATTAAATACAATTTATACCATTTTAAATAAATAAAACTCACCTTTGGAGGAAGTGGAGGAGGAATATCATCAGCTGGCAGTGTGCTACTACACAGTAAATAAAACAATGACTTTAGTTCATTCGTGTGTGTGTGTGTGTGTGTGTGTGTGTGTGTGTGTGTGTGTGTGTGTGTGTGTATGTGTGTGTTTTGGGGACATACCTGCTGAACGGATTAAAAGGGCTGTAGGAGGGAGCGGGAAAACAACAAACATTTTCATTAATCATTTATCCATGAACCCAGAAGCCAGTTTTGTTTGGTCTGAGAGATCATGTGGGAATACTGTTTCTTCTCTGACATTTAGGATTCATGAATGTATAACATTAATAAACTAATAGTATACACATAAAAACAACTTATTTAAATATGAGCACAATCTTAAGTTTGTATGAAAATTCAATTTTCTGGCCAAAACAAAGTTTAAAGTCAACTTGAATTGAGTTTAAAAATAAAATACATACATTTCCACATCATCGTAGTCGTCGTCGGTATCTGTGCTGTCCTCTCTGTCAAAAATAACACATAAACATGCTCATACAAGTCTTCAGAGTAAACTACTCAAACGAGTATACTGTAGCATGACGCGTCTCTTTTCTCAAACTGAGTTGAATATCGGTGTCATGTACGCGGGACAGAACCATTTACCTGGTTGGACTTTTGAGTTGGGCGTCTGGAGAACTCATCCACTGACATCCACCTGAAATCTGTAACTACACAGAGAAAAAAAGGAATACATTCGCCATTGATCTGCATTTACTAGCACGGCCACCTTCTATTCGCTTACATTTGTGGTCGCCATTATTATTATGACTCGAAGCTATAGTGCGTGTTAGGCTTACATAAATGACTACCGCAAATAAATAAATAAATTCATAAATACATTTTCAAAATTGAAAATTCTTAACTTATTTTTAGTGTAATTAATTTTATTATAAAATGAATTAATGATTATATTTAATTTATCATATATTAGTTATTTATTGTTAACTATAACCCTGCAATAGTTGTAAACTAATTTAAAAAATGTTCTGGACCTAATATTTTAAGCAATTATGAACAGAGGTGTTCGTAATGAAAGGAAACAACGTATTAGTGGTTCTGAACCAACACCTTTTTAGCTTTTAAAATTAGAAAATATTGTGTAATGTGTAAATAATTTTTACATTTCACACCATTTTTTTTAAATAATTCATGAGAACATAATGTTCAGTTCACTTTGATAACTGGGTCATCAAAGGCCGGCCGTGTCTCTCACTGTCTGTGATGTAAGGTTCTTGTAAAAGAGCCATTGCTGACTTCTGCCAAGAGGAGCTACAGAGTCATAAGCATGTTTCTGCCCTGCGATGGCCTGGCAAGCTGTCAAGGGTGTACTCTGCCCTTCCCCGGAGTTGGCTGAGATGGGCACCAGCCTCCGTGTGACCCTAATTAGGATTAAGTGGTTCAGAAAATGAATGAATGACATAATGCTTTTAAAACTTTGTGAATTAAAAAGTAAATTTCATGAATTTTCTATGATACTGTTTTCTTCCAGAGCAATGGCAGTCACTTCTGCACATGATCAGTCACATGACAGCCAGTCCAGTAATACAAATCATTAAGTAACGGTTGATTAATTTACACTAAAAATGTATTGTGCAAGTCTTTGGACTTTGGGAAAAAACTAGAGGTAAAATCCACCCAATGATTATCAAACTTTTGAAAAGCATGATGTTGTGTGAAGTATTTATTATACCCTGAAAATTGCAAATAAAAATCATGAATAAACTTTGATTGTGAAAATTAAAGATGAAAAAGAAGTGTGCACTTATGAAAACACGCCCACACACACACACTTACCGTTGTATCTGGTGACTGTTCTTTTTGGTGCATGGGTCTCTGTCTGTAGATTTGGTTCACTGAAACAGGAAACACATATCAGAACGATAAACAGACAGAAAGTCCGATGAAACACGGAGTAAAATATCCAAGAAACATATGCAGGAAGAGAGACAATAAGAAAGACAAGCAGAGAGACTGAGAAAGAGAGAGAGAGAGAGAGAGAGAGAGAGAGAGAGAGAGAGAGAGAGAGACAGAAAGAGACAGACAGAGAGAGACACAGAAAGAAAGAGAGACAAGCAAAAATAGAGACAGGTGGGCAGACAGAGAAAGAAACAACCAGAAAGAGAGAGACAGGTGGAGAAACATAAAAAGAGAGAGAGGTAGAGAAACAGACAGAAAGAAAGACAAGTGGAGAGAGAAGCATTAAGGGAGACAGATAGAAAGAGAGAAACCAGCAGAAAGAGAGAGACAGACAGACAGCTAGAAAGAGAGATAGACTAGCAGAAAGAGAGACAATTGGAGAGACAGATAGAAAGAGAGAAACTAGCAGAAAGAGACAAGCAGAGAGACAGATAGAAAGAGAGAAACTAGCGGAAAGAGACAAGCAGAAAGAGAGAGACTAGCAGAAAGAGAGACAAACAGAGAGACAGATAGAGAGAGATCAACAGAAAGACAGACTAGCAGAAAGAGAGACAAACAGTGAGACAGATAGAAAGAGAGACTAGCAGGAAGAGAGATAAGTGGAGAGACAGATAGAAAAACAGAGAGAAAGAAGCAGAAAGAGAGACAGGCGAAGAGAGACACAGATGAAGCATTATCTCTTACAGCTGATGTCTGAGTTTGTCCTCTCAGCGCGATTGTGTCGGTTAATGGAGTGAATCCTTCTTAGGGAACTCGGAAGTGACATCTGTGTGGGGAGCATTAATTCACGAACACACACACACAAACACACACACACACACACACACACACACACACACACACACTTTATGTATCTTGAAAACAGATAACTGATCATACTAACTAGTATAACAAACTGGCTTGGTGTGTGTGCGTGTGTGTGTTTGTTTGTGTGTGTGTGTGTGTGTGTGCGTGTGTGTGTGTGTGTGTGTGTATGTACCTCTATTTCATCATCATCAGCTTGTAAACACTCTTTGAGTTTCTCAGGATGATGGAGTTTATCCAGCAGCTCAAGGGTTAAGTCTCGCGTCAAACGCGATTGAATCACAAACATGTGCTGACCATCAGACAAAAGAGAGAAAAAAAGATTATTATTATTATTATTATTATTATTATTACTTTAACCATAGGAGTTTCAGAATCTCAGAATGATGTCATCAAGGCCCAATCCAATGTTCAAGTATAGAAATTTGAGGCATTCATGCCATTTATAGACAGATTTGTACTAGAGGTGTGAAAAGTTTATTCATTTATTTTCTGAACCACATAATCCTAATTAGGGTCACTTGTGAGGGCAGCGTACACCCTAGACTATACAAAAACACATTAATGGCGATGTAGCTCCTCTTGATGAAAGTCAGCAATGGTGCCTTTACATGTCTCATCACACACAGTGAAAAACATGGCTGACCTTTGATAACCTAGTTAGCTGCACTGGGGGATCAGTGACAACCTGCTGAGAGTGGGGCTTAAACCCAACCTTAAGAGAGGTGATCCAGCATCTTACCACCATGCCACCACTGCCCCTTATGAAAGGTTTAGATTAGGATCATTATCTGTGCAGTTGGGAAAAAATATCTATCAGCACCAGGATTAATGTTTGTAAGCAGAAACACCTGAAGTACCAAATGAAAGGATGTTGAAAGCCAAACTCCTCCTTGTTAACTTGGACCTTGATTGTGTCATCATTCTGAGACTCAGCTTTTGAATAACCACTTATAAAATCAATATAGTAGCAGCTATTGGTTTAAGATTTTGCTCGCAGAAAGAATTTATTATAGAGTTTTTATTGAGACAGGTGCTGTATTCTAATATAATAGTAATATAGTGGTACCTCGTCTTACGAGTGTCCCTGATAACGTATTTTCCATGATACGAGCTTCGATCCCACCAAAAATCTGCCCCAACCAACGAGCAAATTTTTGACTTACGAGCTCTGCTGGGGAAATGGCTTTTCCAGGCCGATTAGGCTCATATTCTTCCCTATGTATTCCCTATGTAGCTCCGATAACACCTTGTGCAGCGCTTCTCAATTATTTTCTGTGATGCCCCCTACAGGAAGAACAAAAAAACATTTCACGGCTCCCCAGCACCCCACACGTGACTATAAATAGTGTTTACTGCAGTTCATATCGTTTGCTCGGTGCTTTTTCCCTACACTATAGAAAACACCGCCACCTCCTGTAGCATGTTCCCCAGGGTCATGCCTCCAGCCCATTCCCCCCAGGTATCACACTGCACGCCCCACACCGTGACCACTTGTTTATCTATTAGGTCAGATATACATGTTTATGTCAGGTTATATGAGTTTGGGAGGGGATTGGAACGGATTAATTGGTTTTCTATTGTTTCTGATGGGAATTTTTGTTTTATCTAACAAACATTTCAACTTACGAGCTCGCCCTAGGAACGGATTAATTTCGTAAGTTGAGGTACCACTGTATTAGTTACAATAGTATTTGGTTTTAGCAGTAGTAGTCGGGGCAGTACTTACCGAGAGCATTTTTTTGGCGTTCGGCCTCTTCTTTGGGTTTCTAATTAGCATTGACTTTACAAAATTATAAAACATAGGTGACCTAACACACACACACACACACACACACACACACACACACACACACACACACACACAAACATTACACAACGTTTTTTATCATCAGCAGTATAGTACAATACAATACATGTACAAACACACACACACACACACACACACACACACACACACACACACACACACACACCACTTAGCCTTGTCTTTGAGTTTTGGAGGTTGATATCCACTCTTTGACATGAGAAAAAGAACCCTGAAACACACACACAACACAACACATTAATAATGTTGTTACACTGCAGCAGAGATATAAAAAAGTGTGTGCATGTGTGTGTGTGTGCGTGCGTGAGTGCGTGTGTGTATGTGTGTGTGTGTGTGTGTGTGTGTGTGTGTGTGTGTGTTTATATATCTCCGCGATCACCTGAGCGGATGAAGATCAAAAAGTGGCGGCTGAAGTTCTGCAAGTTCAATGGCTGTGATTCCAACTGACCAAATGTCACACAGCTCATTATAACCTCCTTTAATCTCCACTGCGGCCACCTCCGGTGCCATCCTGTACAAGGTACCATAACATAAACACACACACACACACACACACACACACACACACACACGACCGCACATGCAAACACACACACACACACACACACACACACACACTGTACATACAAGAATACAAGGTGGGAACCCAATACCTGTAAGGTTTATTTGTCACTGTAATTCCAGGAATGCTGCATTTTGGTCTTTTGTTGTATTTAGATTCTAATCCAGGTGTTACGATATTTTATTGCCCCATGGGAAATACTTAATATTCTGTCAGACCTTCATCAGCATAACATCAATACTTCCATACCCTGATGGGGAAGGTAGTCACACCTTCCCTGATATCATGAACATGCATTTCTTTTCCATTTCCTGTGTGACAAATGAGGTCAGGCAAGGTCTGTTTAATCTGCATGCAAAAATTTTGGATCTGACACCACAAGGAAAAAGTGTGCTCTGTGCCAGCATTTTATTTGGAATGCTTGTGTTCCTCATTCTGTACTTGTCAGTTAACATGTTGATGTCCGGTGGACCTGATTCATGGCCAGACTACTACCTGGCATTTCACAGTTGAGCCAGAGGTTTCAGGACATAGACGAGATGATTATTGGAAAGAAATGCATGGTAACTGGTGAATAATGAATGTGTGATGGGGTTCACAAGTAAAACTGATGACTTCAGGACAAGTACATTATAACTACTGTGTATATATATAACAGTCAGGCAGTGGTAGCCCGGTGGTAAGGTGCTGGATTACTGATCCCAAGGCTGGGGGTTCATGTCCTACTCTCAACCGGTTGTCACTGTCCCTCCAGTGCAGCTAACTGGGTTATCAAAGGCCGGCCATGTCTCTCACTGTCTGTGATGTGAGGTTCATGTAATAGATCCATTGCTAACTTTTGTCCAGAGTAGCTACATAGCTGTCAGTGTGTTTCTTCCCTGGGGTGGCCTAGGGAGCTGTCCAGAGTGTACTCTGCTTTCACCCAGAGTTGGCTGAGATGGATGCCAGCCTACCCCAAGACTCTAATTAGGATTAAGCAGTTCAAGAAAATGAATGATTGAATAAAACATCTTCACCGGATCTGAAATAGACAGTGATGTACATCCTTCTGGGTACCATGAGAGCTTTGAGGAGCAACGGAAAAGATTTTTAACCACCGGATCAATTTCTTGTGCAATGTTTGTGTCAGACATCAGACATCAATTAATACTATTCGGCAAGGTGCCTAACAGACGTTTGTGCAGTAAAATTTTTTTCTATTATTATTTCTATTATTATTATATCATTTTTTCCCCTCCAATTTTCTCCCCTAATATGGTCGCATCCAATTCCAACTATTCAAGTATTACCTTCCCTGTTACATGACCACCACTAACCAGGGAGGGGTGCACCTTCCATGGCATGCAAGGCTGCCATCCACCTCTTTTTAAACTGCTTTGCATGTGTATTTCGGGGGCGGTCTAACACACTGAACACTGAATGACAGGGAAGTGAACGTATGCCATCCCTCCCTCCCGTGAGAGCTCGGCCAATTAGCTCCTACAGACTCCCAGTCACGGATGGCTGTGGCATCAACCTAAATTCGAACTTATGATCTCCAAGTTGATAGTCATGTACCTTGTTGACATGCCACTTGAAAGCACAGACGGATATTTTAAAATTATAAGAACATATGGCAACAAAATGGGTTTTTTTTTTCAGTTTCTTTCAAAATGGACCAATAGAAGCTAATGTTAACCATTAAGGTACAAGGACTAGCAGCTTTTAAGATTTTCTGTTCGTGATTTTCTGTTTTTACGAATACACCAAAAACAACAACAAAGCCTTGGCTAAAAACGACAGTTAGAATTTAATGTTCTATTCCTTGGTTTGCAGTGTTCAGGATACACAAAGCAACGTTAACCAGATAAAAACTCAACTGAAACATTTGGGAGTGTAAATATCCATGATATGTCATTTCTACAAGATGTCAGTGCCATGGTTTGCTTGATCTTACCAATATGGAGTCCCTATGAAGGACATTCGACGTGCAAACGTTGCTGTGATCTGTGCCGAGATTCCGAAATCCGCTAAAAAGAAGGATCAAGCAAGAAGGATCGTCAGAAATGTATACACCTCAAGTGTAAAATAAAATCCATCAGCAGCCTGAAGCTGACCGGTTTTTTTTATTTATTTTGACTCACCTAATTTCACTTCACCATTGTCATTCAGGAGAATATTGGCTCCCTGAAAGTAAAAAAAAAAGTAAAAAAGTATTTTTAAAAAAATTGATGCACTTTTTTTCCATGTTGCAGTATTTTTTACTTTTTAATACACCCTCTTCAACTCAGCCTCTGTACTCACATTACAGTCTCCATTTTACCGGTTGTCTGATTTCATTTGATTCAGGGGTTTTAAACTTCTTAAAATTGTTCAACTTACTAGAAATCTAATAAAGATCTACTACTCTGTACTCCATTTCCCAGAATCCTCCACCTCATACCAACATGGTCAGCATGGATTACAAATCCCGACAATTCTCACATCCAACTTCTAATTGCACACACCAGTCATATACCCAACACAATCTCCAGAGAAATTATATGAAAACTATATAGACATGTTTAAGTTTTCTGTATTTTTGAGTATAAAAGCATTGCGTTCAAAGAGCATCTGCACCAAATTTCAGCTAATGATCTCCAGTATTCTCTGTGATATTGAAATTTCATCCACTCATATTTTTCTGAATCACTTAATCCTAATTATGGTCACGAGGAGGCTGGCGCCCATCTCAGCCGACTCGGGGTGAGGACGGGGTACACTCAGGACACTTCGCCAGGCCATTGCAGGGCCAAGACTCACACAACAATTCATAACCACACTCACAGCTATGGGTGATTTGGAACAGCCAATTAACCTACTGCGAATGTTTATGGACTGTGGGAGTAAACTGGAGTACCCAGAGGAAACCCACGCAAGCATGGGGAGATCATGCAAACTCCGCACAGAAATGCCCAGGCTGGTAATCAAACCCAGGACCTTCTTGCTGAGAGGCGGACATGCAATCCGCTCTGAAACCGTGTCCCCAATATTGAAATTTGAAGTTTTCTGAAGCTGAGGGCTATATTCACAAGGTGATTGTCATTATTGAAAATGATCAGCAGTCAAACACTGAACGCGGACAGTGGCCAATGAGGCGATGGTTGCACCGGTCTACCTTGGGTGGATAGATGTGATAGATGATTCCAGTACGTCGGTACACCATATAAAAGTATAAAAAACATTAAAAAAATAATAATAGTTACTCACTGACTTGCTCATTTGAAAAACTGCTTAATCCTACTGGATGAAACCCAAGTACCCGGAGGAAACCCACACAAGCACAGAATATGTAAACTCCACAGAGAAACACCTGAACCTGAGACTCAAACCCAGCAGGACCTTCTTAGTGTGAGGCGACCATGCTAACCACTATGCCACCAAAAACTCATTACAGTAATCTGAAAAATAATTTAGCATCACCATGTACCTTGATGTCTCGGTGTATCTTCTTCTGGCCATGCAAGTAATCTAACCCCTATTTTAAAAAAAAAACAGGTCCAGATATCAGATATTGGATCAGTTATACTTTACCTGTACAGCAAATATGTGCTCACCTGTAGCATCTCGCGGCATACGTATGCTATCTGTAACTCTGAAAGAGGACCAGTCACTGTAAAAAAATAAAGAAAGATCAATTCCACGTGTCAGTGATGGCAGAAAGAAAACAGGATGATTAATCCAGCAGGGCTGCAAGCCCGCCACCCCAAGAACTGGAGCTATATTTCATAAGCCATTAGTTTAGTTGTCGTTTTTTACAATATTTTCATTAAACCATTCAGTGAGATCTTGTGGATAATATGAAATTAGATGGGGCTTGAATTATCTTGGAAGAGTCCATATTCATCAGATTAGAGATCTCAGAAGATTGGAAGGAGTGAGTGATGCAATCAAGATTGCAAGGTCAAAGCCTGAGGATGCTAGAGCCAGCCATAGCTTGGGGTCCAACCCTTATTCTATGGCTGAGAGGTATGTAGTTGCTCTATCTCCCATGGCAATCAAAGAAGCACTAGCAAGCTGGGACATGATATAGCACTTTCCACTGAGTACAGGCTATAACCGTTTGGTAGCTATCATGTGATATGGGAGAAATTTTGGGGCCTATCTGCAAGTTTCCCTTCCTGAAAAAAAATCTCTTTTGGAATCTTTTCTGGATTAGTATAACATCCTGGAGATTTTTCAGTCAGGTTTTAAAAAACATTTCATAAGCACAGTTTTGTTAGGGGTATTTAATGACAATCTCCTTGCACTGAATTTTGGTCACCATGTGATTCATGTCCTCCTTGACCAAGCTGCATCCTTCAATACAGTGGACCACAATATTTACCTTCATGCATTCATTTTCTGAAGATTATTCCGTATTAGGGTCACAGGGAGGCTGGTTTACATCTCAGTTGACTCTGATCAGGAGCAGAGTACACCCTGGACAGTTTGCCAGGCCATTGAAGAGCAAAAAAATGTTAACAGTAACCCAGTGGCCTACTGTTTACAAACAACAGCAATGCTTCTTTTACATGCCTTTGACTAGAGACAATGAGAGACATAGCTGGCCGTTGATAACCCAGTTAGCTGCACTGGGGGGACAGCAGTGACAACTTGATGATTGTGGGGCTTGAAACCCTGATGTTTAGATCAGTAAGCCAGCACCTTGCCACTGGGCCACCACTGAGACCCAAAACATTTTATTATCTCATTGAGAACACCTGGTGTACATTCACAGTACAATATTAAAATGGTTGCTGTCCAATCTGGCAGACTGAACCATTAGTGTAAACATTGCTGGTTCTGAGTTTTCCTCCGCTCTCCTGTTATGTGGGGGTTCCACACGGCTCAATCTTAGGACTACTGTTTTTCTCACTCTATGTACTTCCTCTGGGTTCGGTTCTTAGAGAACATGGTATCTCCTTCCACTGTTACCCTAACAACAGTCAGATTTATGTACCACTAAAGTTGAAGAATGTCTTTTCAGTTGCACCTCTCCTGGTATGCCTCTATGACATAAAAGTTTGGAAGGCCCAAAAGTTTTTAATTTTTAATGACAAAAAATCTCAAATGATGGTGTTTGGTCCCAGTGGCTACTCTGGGTGCCCTCCTGGTGACCTGGGGCCAACAGTAATAAATCTGGGTTTTAAGATGAAGTCCATCTTTTTTTATTTAAGGCAGTTGGCAAAGGTGAAACCCATCCTTTTCAGATAGCACGTTAAGTCAGGAATCCATGTCTACAACACATCAAAGCCTGATTACTGCAATGCACTTTATTTTGAATTAAGACAGACTTCCCTCTCACGTCTCCAGCTGGTTCAAAATGGAGTTGCACATCTTTTAACTGGACCACGTAAAAAAGGACACACTTCAGTGGTAATTGGTATATTTTTTATTTGTTTTTAAATCCTTAAATGGCCTTGCCCCGCCTTACCTCTCTGAGCTGCTTCATTCGAACCCTGCTACATGGTCTCTCAGGTCAGCTAATCACTTGCTCGTACTTATACCAAAATCAAAACTGAAACTCAGAGGGGACAGAGTGTTTGCTGTCGCTGCTCCAATATTGTGGAATAATCTGCCCTTCTATGTTAGAGAAGCTCCTTCATTGTACACTTTTAAAATCCATCACAAAACCCACTTTTACTCTTTGGCTTTTGACCCAGTATGAGATTTTGATTTGTTTTTTTATTTGTTTTTGGTTTTTTTTAAATGTTATGTTTTGCCTTAATTTTATTCTGATGTGCAATATAAATAAAGTTGGTATGGTATGGTAAAATCGCGAGTGAATGAGGCTGGTAAAATACCTCTTAGTATCCAGGGAGATCAAGACCATGCCATCAAAAAAAATTAGGCTTTGCTTGTCTTACAGAGGCAGACACCATTTCGGAACCGCTTAATCCCAATTTGGGTCACAGGGAGGCTGGCGCCCATCTCAACCGACTCTGGGCAAGGGCAGGGTACACTCACAGTTTGCCAAACCATCACAAGGCCAACACTCACACAACCATTCATACTCACAGTCACATATTATTATTATTATTATTATTATTATTATTATTATTATTATTATTATTGTTGTTATTATTATGATTATTACTTATCTTAGATTACAATATATACATTGTTAAAGAGTTAGATAAATAAAGAGTTGTCTGGTTTTAAAAGTGGGTGTATGGCAGCTCAGTCTATTGGTGGATTTATTCAACGTGATATTGAGCAAAGCCTTGGGATTCCTCTTACCACAGTTAACAGAGTAATTTTACAGTTCACCAGCCAATGCAAGGAATCAAAAACATCCCACTCAGGTTAACCTGAACTATCTGGCAGTAGACTGTTGAACATAATCCTGTTGTAAGATAATCAATGTTGATCAATAGAGTTGGAGTCCTTCTGTGGGGTTCATCATCATTTTCTGTAACCGCTTCATCCTAATTAGGGTCGCGGGGAGGCTGGTAATCATCCTAGCCAACTCAGGGCGAGGGCAGAGTACACCCTGGACAGCTCGCCAGGCCATCGCAGGGCGTAAACACGCTGACGGCTTTGCAGCCGACTCTTGTCGAAAGTGAGCAATGGTTCTTTTACATGCCTCACACCATAGACAGTGAGAGACATGGCCGGCCTTTGATAACCCAGTTAGCTGCACTGGGAGGACAGTGACAACCTTGTTGAGAGTGGGACATATATATATATATATATATATATATATATATATATATATATATCTTCTTCACTTTTGGCTTTTTCCCGGGAGTCGCCACAGCGAATCATCTGATTCGCACATTTGATTTGGCATAGGTTTTTACGTCGGATGACCTTCCTGTCACAACCATTTAGCAAGGGACAGAAACACGCCAATGGCTTTGCAGCCTACTCTTTGTGAAAGTGAGCAATGGTTCTTTTACATGCCTCACACCAAAGACAGTGAGAGACATGGCCCACCTTTGATAACCCAGTTAGCTGCACTATATATATATATATATATATATATATATATATATATATATATATATATATATATATATATATATATATATATATATATACATATATAAATATATGTGTGTGTATATATATATATATATATATATATATATATATATATATATATATATATATATATATATATATATATATATATATATAGAGAGAGAGAGAGAGAGAGAGAGACAGAGAGAGACATACCACAGAAGCCTTGCATACCATTATTGATTTCAATGACTCACAACTTGCATGTGTAATTTACTGAGAATGCACTAACATCATCCGGGGGCAGTGGTGGTCTAGTGGTTAGTGCTCAGGATCGCTGATCCAAAGGTTGGAGGTTCAAGTCTCCACAAGCTTGCCACTGTCCCCCCAGTGCAGCTAACTGGGTTATCAAAGGCCGGCCATGTTTCTCACTGTCTATGGTGTGAGGCATGTAAAAGAACCATTGCTAACTTTTATAAAGAGTAGGCTGCAAAGCCGTCAGCGTGTTTACGCCCTGCGATGGCCTGGCGAGCTGTCCAGGGTGTTTCTGTCCCTTGCTAAAAGGGTTGTGTCAGGAAGGGCATCCGATGTAAAAACCTCAAAAATCAAATGTCCAAATCAGATGATTCGCTGTGGCAACCCCTGAGAAAGGGAAAAGCCGAAGGGATAGAAGAAGAAGAGGCACTAACATCATGCTGATGATCTCCACCAAGTATCAAGAATGATGGAGGAGTGATTTCTTTAAATTTCACTAAGTTATTTTGCTTTGAATTGTGTTCATTTTTAGAAATGACAGCATCTGTCATATGCAGGTGGAGGAGGTTATTAGGCTATAAAAAAAACACACATGGCATTTTTAGGAACTATTTAAGAAAATGAATGACCCGTGCAGTGTTTTTAGAGTTTAAAAGATAAAAAGTTAGGTCATAAGAAACTAAGTTATGGTTAGTTGGTCCAGTGGATATCTAAAAAACCTGACTTGAATGAAATCCAAAGAATGGGAATGAAAAAAGTTTTGATTCAGAGAAAAGAGAAGTTGATAAAAACTGGCTATTTATAAAAAGTCATAGAACATTAGCCACAATAGCTTCCACACACCATGGTAGATATCCTGTAAGGAACCCCCGCCACAGTACTCCATGCAGATCCAGAGTTTATTTGATCTACAAAAGACAAATACAATTTTTCTATAAGAAAGCAAGGAATTACACCAAATGTGTTTGCCAAAAAATACTGAACACGATTTCACTGACCTCTTTATATAGAAAACACAGCCAAAGGTTTAATCTGGTGTCATGTATGTGTAGTGTTTGGGCTTTTTAATGCTTTTAATCCAGAAAAGGTGACAAGCTTGGTAAAAGAGTGTTTATGCAATGTCTGTGATTAGATGAGAGCGATTGAAAGGAACCCGGTCTATAATGTCTGGGAATGGCCAAGTGATTGTTTGAGGGAATAGATGGGATTTATCAAGAGTCTTGATAATTTTCTTTTAAATTTAATTTTCTTTGAATTAAATAAATACATTGTTCAGCATGGTTGCACTGACACTCCACCGGTTCTGTATATTGTTTCACATGTTTTTGTGTCCATATGGAGTTTCTCTAGATTTCTATGCTAGCAAGTTGGAATATTGTCAGTGTTAAATTTCCTCTAGGTCTTATTTGGTTTCTCATTCAAAGTAAATGCTTTCGTCTTTGCATTCAATATGTTATTCTGTTATTATGTTGTATGCCTTCTCTTTAAATTTCTGATGGTGCTGTCATTATTCATTCTTGGTTCTACTTTATACCCCACACTGATACAAGGAACTGTTTCTAACGACACAAATGTTGTCTCTTTGGGTCTCTGACCTGATGTAGCTACTGTAGTAGGCCACGATGTTGCTGTGTTTACAGGTTTTCACAATCAAGATTTCCTGCTGGATCACTGAAAAATCATCCTCTGTGTGAAGAGAGAGAAATAAAAAATCAATAACAGGAAAATACTCTTTGTTAGATCTGTAGCACAAAGGATATCCATAGCAAATGTGTCTGATATCATTGAACTGCAACCTTGTTGACTTTGTAGTCGTGTCATCGGACTTGCAACCATATGTTCTGGACACTCGGGTGAAGAGAGGAGCTGAGCTGTCTACAGATCACTACCTGGTGGTGAGTTGGCTTCGGTGGTGGGGGAGGTTGCCTTCCAGACCTGGCAGGCCCAAGCGTGTAATCAGGGTCTGCTGGGAACGTTTGGCGGAGTCCCCTGTCCGAGAGGCCTTTGACTCCCACCTCCGGCAGAGCTACAACCATGTCCTGGAGGAGGCGGGGGACATGGAATCCGAATGGGCCATGTTTCGTGCCTCCATTGCTGAGGCGGCAGCCCATAGCTGTGGTCGTAAGGTCGTCGGTGCTTGTCGTGGCGGTAATCCCCGAACCCGGTGGTAGACACCTGCGGTGAAGGGGGCCGTCCAGCTGAAGAAGGAGGCCTACCTGGTTTTATTAGCCTGTGGGACTCCCAAGGCAGCAAACGGGTACCGGCAGGCCAAAGCAAAATCTCGGGAGTGGGAGGAGTTCGGTGAGGGCCTAGAGAGTGATTATCGGTTGGCCTCAAAAAGGTTCTGGACCACCATCCGACGCCTCAGGAGGGGGAAGCAGTTCTTCACAAACACTGTTTACAGTGGAGGTGGGGAGCTGCATACCTTGACTGGGGATGTCATCGAGAGGTGGAGAGAATACTTTGAGGACCTCCTCAATCCCACCAACACGCCCTCCATGGAAGAGGAAGACCCTGGGGGTTTCGGGTGAGGGTCCGCCCATCACTGGAGTGGAGGTCACTGAGGTTGTCAAAAAGCTCCTCGGTGGTCGAACTCCGGGGTTGGGCGAGATCCGCCCAGAATATCTCAGGGCTCTAGATGTTGTAGGACTGTCTTGGTTGACACGTCTCTGCAACATCGCGTGGTTATCAGGGGCTGTACCTCTGGATTGGCAAACTGGGGTGGTGGTCCCAATTTTTAAGAAGGGGGACCGGAGGGTGTATTCCAATTATCGGAGAATTACACTCCTCAGCCTACCTGGGAAAGTCTATGCAGGGGTACTAGAGAGGAGGATCCGACTGATAGTCGAACCTCGGATTCAGGAGGAACAATGTGGTTTTCGTCCTGGCCGGAGCACTCTTGACCAACTCTATACGCTCCACAGGATTCTGGAGGGGGCATGGGAGTTTGCCCAATCTGTCCACATGTGCTTTGTGGATTTGGAGAAGGCTTTCGACCGTGTCCCTCGAACGATCTTGTGGGGCGCGCTCCGAGAGTACGGCGTTCCGGACCCGTTGCTACGAGCTATTCGGTCGCTGTATCACTGGAGCCAGAGTTTGGTCCGTATTGGTAACAGCAGGTCGGATTCGTTTCCAGTGGGAGTTGGAGTCCGCTAAGGCATAATTTTTATGGCCAGAATTTCTAGGCGCAGTCGAGGCGATGAGGGGTTCTGGTTTGGTGGCCATCGGATATCGTCTCTGCTTTTTGCGGATGATGTTGTCCTTTTGGCTTCATCAAGTCGGGACCTCCAGCTCTCATTGGAGCAATTTGTAGCCGAGTGCGAAGCAGCCGGGATGAAGATCAGTACCTCCAAGTCTGAGGCCATGGTTCTCAATCGGACATTGGTGGAATGCACCCTCCGGGTCGGGAATGAGGTCCTGCCCCAAGTGGAGGAGTTTAAATATCTTGGGGTCTTGTTTACGAGTGAGGGAAGGATGGAGCGAGAGATCGACAGACGGATCGCTGCAGCCTCTGCTGTTAAGCGGTGCCTGTACCGGTCCGTCGTGGTGAAGTAGGAGCTGAGCCGCAAGGCGAAGCTCTCAATTTACCAGTCGATCTACGTTCCAACCCTCACCTTTGGTCACGAGCTTTGGGTAATGACCGAAAGAACAAGATCACGGATACAAGCGGCTGAACTGAGCTTCCTTCGCCGGGTGGCGGGGTTCTCCCTTAGAGATAAGGTGAGAAGCTCCACCATCCAGGGAGAGCTCGGAGTAGATTCGCTGCTCCTCCGCATTGAGAGGGGCCAGTTGAGTTGGCTTGGGCATCTGGTCAGAATGCCCCCCGGACGCCTCCCTGGTGTGGTGTTTCAGGCATGTCCAACTGGGAAGAGACCTCGGGGTCGACCTAGAACACGCTGGAGGGACTATGTCTCTCAGCTTGTCTGGGACCGCCTCGGTGTCCCCCCCGGGAGAGTTGGAGGAAGTAGCTCGGGAGAGGGACGTCTGAACCTCTTTGCTTAGGTTGCTGTCCCCGTGACCCGACCCTGGATTAAGCGGAAGATGATGATGATGATGATGTGTCTGATATGGAAAGCTCTAAGTGGACATGCATTCATACATTTATTTCCTTCGTTTTTTTAGGCTAATGGGTTAATTATTTTGTTTTCTTGGGAAAACAAAGTTTTTTTTCTCTTGATAAGAACTTATTTCATCTGATTAGCCATGATCTCAAGTTATTTATGTCATTTCTCATAATGATATTCCTGTGATAATGAGTTACCGTATCCCATGATAAGCTCCCATGGCACTTAAAAATTGAAGTGGGTGGGTGCTTATTAAAATACTTACCAGCGGAGTGGAACGGTAAGTGCTTATTACCATAGAGGTGGAAAACGAATAATAACAGAACAAATAAAAGAGTTTTACTGGTATTTGTGTTATTCATTTTGTGGTGTCAACCAAACTACTTACATGAAAGCTGAAAATAAACAGAAAACAGCATTTTAAATTTTTTTTGAAAGACCCTTTAATTTTCCCTTCAGATGCTGTTCCTGTAAATATTTTCCCCCATGTAAAATTGAGCCAGTCAACATGAATGTCAACTTTAACACATGGCACGTTGTACCAATCAACTTGGACTTGATTGAAGAGAAATGTGACAGAGTTACTGTACACTTACTCCTCTATCATGATAGGCCCTATTTTATTGTAATCTCCAACATGCTTTGTTGCCTTTAGATCTCATTAATAATCAGGAAATCAAGGTTTTGTTATCTTGAGATCTTGAGAAAATTATCCTGTTATTCTGAGAAAACAACATAAATCACTAGAGATGGCATGAAAACAAATTAAATTAATTTGCTATCCCGAGAAAAAAAAACAAATTTTTTTTTGGATGAAAACAGAGAAAGGAAAATATATGAACGCACATCTGCTTAGGGCTTCTGTAGTAGGAACAGCACATTGCATTTTGTCTTATCCTTTCCATTAGCACTCACCTAATTCCACTCTTCTTTACAGTACTTACCTTACCTTATCATTTAAAAAAAATTACATTATTATGTGGTGGGGATTTTAAACACTACAGCTTTCAAGATACACTAATGCATCTCATATTCAAAACACTAGTATCTTCACAAACATTTACAGCATTCATTTGAGTCACTGTAAAGGTAATTTCCATACTACTGTAATTCTTGCAAAAAAAAATCCCTTACCAGGTTCCATCTTGATTATTTTTATGGCAGCTAGTTCTCCTGTCTGTTTTTTCCGGGCCTGTGGACATACAAATTCAGACACACAATCATAATTATCCCTAATTAGGATTAAGAGGTTCAGAAAATGTATTAAATTAATGAGTCATAATTAGCTTGTGTCTTTTGGATGTATAGGGTTACTCATCTATGCCAGTAATCAGACACGTTTTTAAAGTCCAAACGTCTTAAGTCCAAACTTAAAGTTATTTTTCAAAGTCCTAAGTTCCCACTGTGACACAATACTGACTTTTCCTAGCAGCCAGTGCTGAGTAAAATTTTGAAATAATTCACTAACACGTCTGAAGTAAATCGTGATTTTTCTCGTGGTTTTAATTTGTTCCTGCTGTCACTGTCCCTTTACACTGTCTTTACAATCAATGTAGCTGGTATTAAAATTTAAATGTTAGTCATGTGTTATCTTTTATTTGGGGCATTTTACCAGATCAGCTGAGGTAAATGTTCATATTGCTGTTGGTTTAATCTCATTTTGACTGTCATTGTCTCTTTACAAGGTTGGTATAAATGACTTACTGTATCCGACGTAATAAGTGCCCTGCTTCAATAAGGACCCCCCCCTCCCCCCAGTGTTTTTTTATCTTAGTCTAATAACCACTCATGTGCACTGGGAGCAAAATCATAGATCAAACTTACAAATTTTATTGGATCAGTCTCTGTAACGGTAAAATGAGGCATTCACTGGCTGTAAAAGTGAGTTTACACAGTATTTCAAGACCCCCTGCCACTGGGGAATGTCTAGAATGGTCATCAGTTACCACACACTTGATTGTTTCGCCGTGCTTTAAAGAAAACAGGAAAATATTTTTCTGTGTTCTCTTGATAAATGTCCAACAAGATGAACCATTAGAAACTGCTACAGCAAAACTATGGGATGCTCTGAATGAATGGAGCAATGAGCCAGATATGGACTTATCAGAAAGTGATGAGTATTTTTCACCGAATTCTCAAGCTCACTAACTTCATAAATTTAAGGATGTTCCTGGCCATGTGCTAAAGTTGACATTCATGTCCATTGGCTCAATTTTCAGGGGGGGGGGGGGGGTATTTACAGTAACAGCACCGAGGGGGAATATTAAAGGGTCGGTTTTTTTAATTATGCTGTTTTCTGTTTATTTTCAGCTTTCATGTAAGTAGTTTGGTTGATACCTCAAAATGAATAATATAAATAACAGTAAAACTCTTTTATTGTTCTGTTATATTCATGTTTTCCACATCTATGGTAATAAGCACTTGCCATTCCACTCCGCTGATAGGCATTTTAATAAGCGCTCACCCTCTCCAATTTTTTAAGCACCCTGGGCACTTATCACGTCGAATACAGTAATTACTGTTTTACATATTATTTTAGCCAGACTACTAACTACTATGTGGGAATAGTTCCCACTTCCCAAGCATCAGGGTCTTCAGAGATACAGTGGTACCTCACCTTACGAAAGACCAAACAAACGGAAAATCCAAGTTACGAAACGCATTTACCTAAAATTTCTGTCTCTGGTTACGAAACGCGCCATCTCAAAAATTCAAACAATGTGCGAGTTGCTCTCCCATTGGCTATTTCCCAACACCCCACCCCGCTGGCCTCCCATTGGCTAGGAGGGAGCTGCATCTCCATAATACCCATGAGGCTTTTCGTGTGCCTTCGACCCATTGTTCATCTCAGAGATGCAGCTCCCTCCCATTGGCTTTTATGGAGCTGTATCTCCATAATACCCATGATGATTTTCGTGTGCCTTTGACCCATTCGACCCCATTCGTCATGGAGTTCTAACACACGCAAAGGACAGAGTTACTGTTGATTCATGAGTTTCTTGAGTGTGCTCATTGCAACTTTATTTTTTGGTTCAGGCTTTTAACCCTGTATAAACATTTGTAAGATTATAGGTCTGCTAAGAAGACATGGTCAACACGCGCGCGCACACACACACGCACACACACACACACACACACACACACACACACACACACACACACACACACACACACATGCGCGTGTGATTGCCGGTGAAAGTGATTCCCAGTGCAAGTGAAAAGAAGAAGCGAGCTCGTGGCATGCAGTTGAGTGATATTGCAAAGGAATAGATCTACCATTGGTACAATATTGAAGCAGAAGGAGGCCTTAAAAGGTATACTTTTATAATTTTTAAAGGGTTTAGGGGGTAGTATTGGGGGCCTTGGAATGAATCAGGCCTTTTACATGTAAAATGGTATTCAACTTACAAAAAATCAGGTTACGAACCCACTTCTGGAACGGATTAATTTCATAAAGTGAGATATGACTGTACCCATATGTTAAATGCACAAATTTGATTCAATATTGCAAAGTAGATGTTATTTTTTGAGAGGCATGTAAAAGAACCATTGCTGACTTTCGTAAAAAGTAGGGTGCAAAGCCGTCAGCGTGTTTCTGTCCCTTGCTACAGGGTTGTGTCAGAAAGGGCATCCAACGTAAAAACCTATGCCAAATCAAATGTGCGAATCAGATGATTTGCTGTGGCGACCCCTGAGAAAGGGAAAAAAGCCAAAAGGAAGCAGAAGATTCATGAGTTCCTTGTTACCTCCACAATAAAACTGAGTTTTAGTGGAGGTATTGTAATCACCAGTGCTTGTGTGTCTGTTTGTCAGTTCAACTGTAAACAAAATCCTGACAACACATCTGCAAGGATTTTCATGAAATTCAGTGGGGACACTACCCCACCTGCGTTATAGAGAGAGTATAATTTTGGAATGTCAGTGGATAGGGCGCAGGATCGCTGATCCTAAGGTTGGGGATTCAAGTCCCCACACGTTTGTCACAGTCCCACCAGTGCAGCTAACTAGGTTATCAAAGGCGGGCCATGTCTCTCACTGTCTATGGTGAGAGACATGTAAAAGAATCATTGCTGACTTTTATAAAGAGTAGGCTGCAAAGCAGTCAGCGTGTTTCTGTCCCTTGCTAAAGGGTTGTGCAGGAAGGGCATCCGACGTAAAAACCAATGCCAAATCAAATGTGCGAATCAGATGATTCGCTGTGGTGACTCTAGAGAATGGGAAAAAGAAGAAAAGAAAGAAGTATCAACAGTGAAGGTCATAGAAAGGTCACAATAGTTGGAAGATTTCCCATGGTGGAATTGAAATTACTTATATCGGAGGAACAAATTGAAATAGACCCATAGTTGCAGTAAGGGATAAATAGGAAACAATATGCGGACTTTCAAAAGAGATCCCATTTGTACTCGAGTGATCTGGAAAGGTCACAAAATTGCTTTAAAACAAGGGCCAGTAGACATAATTTTACTGTGGAACACTAACTCAAGTTAAGTTTATATATGGACCTTAATATGAGACAATTTCTTTTGACCTTGAGTGAATTTTTTAAGGTCAAACCCTACCTAAACTCTGTCAAATCAATTAAACGAGAGATGTTTTTTCACTAATTTGGGCAGGTCCACATATTACAGAACATAAAGTAGCATGAGCACATGGGTAATTAATCCCAGCACCTATATAAGACCTATTTGCTAGTTTATCTTTGCTGCTTTGCTGAACCACTCTGCCCTCTAATTACCCTTTATGTATTTAGTGTATTAACCATGTTATTGCCACTAATTCTCTGGTATTGCTTTGATTCTGGGGTCCTTGTTTTGTCTTTTATATGAACTAGAATTTTTAGAATTTGATTCATTGGAAAGCTAAATAAAAGCGAAAAAAAAAACTTGTGGAATAAAATTTAGCTATGGTACAGTGTAGTGCGGCAACAACGAATCTATAAAATTGATAAAAAATCGATTACAAACAACTCTCGATTACAACAAATCTCGTTGTCAAATAGTCTCAAAATTATTGTGTAAGTCAGCCACTACAGACGAGTGCCACTCAGTACAGAGTTGAACGAACGTGTCATGCGTGCGCCTTGCTGTAATTGTAAAACGTGGGTGAATTGTAGACCTAGATCAAGGGATATTTTTTCATCTTCATAAACATTACAAAACATAATGCAGCCATGAGGGGGGGCACAAGCCAGTGTTCACCCTCATGCTGGTCCCAAGCCCAAATGAATGAGTGAGTCTAGGACTGAGAGTAGGAACTTTGAATATTGGAACTATGAAAGAAAAAGCTAGAGAGCTGGCTGACATGATGCAGAGGAGGAAGGTGGACATACTGTGTGTTCAGGAGACCAAGTGGAAAGGTAGCAAGGCTACAAGCTTGGGAACAGGGTTTAAGCTGTTTTATCATGGTGTGGATGGGAAAAAAAATGGAGTAGGAGTCTTGAAGGAGGGGTTTGTCAGGAATGTTCTAGAAGTGAAAAGAGTGTCAAACAGAGTGATGAGTCTCAAGTTAGAAATTGAAGGTGTGATGTTCAATATTGTTAGTGCTTATGCCCCACAGGCAGGATGTTAACTAAGACTTCAATGGACATGTTGGTGCAGGCAACAGAGGGGACGAGGAAGTGATGAGCAGGTTTGGTATCCAGGACAGGAACACAGAAGGACAGATGTTGATCGATTTTGCAAAAAGGATGGAAATGGCTGTGGTGAATACTTTCTTCCAGAAGAAACAGGAGCATAGGGTGACTTATGAAAGCAGAGGTAGGAGCACACAGGTAGATCTTGTGTAAGCAATGTAATTTGAAGGAAAACAGTGACTGCAAAGTGGTAGTGGGTGAGAGTGTTGCCGAACAGCATAGGATGGGGGTGTGCAGGATGATGCTGATGGTGAGGAAGGTGAAAAAGGCAAAGGCAGAGCAGAAGACAAAGTGGTGGAAGCTGAAAAAGAAAGTGTTGTCTTCAAGGAGTTGAAACAGGCATTGGGTAGTCAGGAAGTGCTTCCAGATGACTGGACAAGCACAGCCAATGTGATCAGGAAGAGAGGTAGGAGAGTACTTGGTGTGTCCTCTGGAAGGAAAGTAGATAAGGAGACTTGGTGGTGGAATGAGGAAGTGCAGGAGTGTGTACCAAAGAAGAGGTTAGCTAAGAAGAAATGGGGCATAGAGAGGACTGAGAGAGTAAACAGGAGTACAGGGAGACACAGCGTAAGGCGAAGGTAGCGGTGTCAGAGGCCAAACAGAGGGCATATGATGACTTGTATGATGCGTTGGACAGTAAGGAGGGAGAAAATGATTTATACAGGTTGGCACAGCAGAGAAATAGAGTTGGGAAAGATGTGCAGCAGGTTAGAGTGATAAAGAACAGAGAGGGAAATGTATTGACTGATGAAAGAAGTGTGCTGGGAAGATGGAAAGAGTACTTTGAAGAGCTGATGAAAGAGGAAAATGAGACAGAAAAAAGAGTAGAAGGGGTGACCGTTGAGGACCAGGAAGTAGCAAAGATTAGTAAGGGTGAAGTGAGGAGGGCATTGAAGAGGATGAAGAGTGGAAAGGCAGTTGGTCCTGATGACATACTGGTGGAGGTATGGAAGTGTCTAGCTAGGGGAGGTAGCAGTAGATTTTCTGACAAGAATATTCAACAAGGTCTTAGAAAGTGAGAGGATGCCAGAGGAATGGAGAAGTGTGCTGGTGCCCATTTTTAAGAACAAGGGAGACATGCAGAGTTGTGAGACGAGGTTAGACAAGAATCTCCATGATGTTTGCAGATGACATTGTGATCTGTAGTGAGAGCAGAGAACAAGTGGAGGAAAATCTAGAGAGGTGGAATGTGCCCTGGAAAGGAGAGGAATGAAGGTTAGCATCAGTAAGACAGAATACATGTGTGTGAACGAGAAGGACCCAAGAGGAACAGAGAGGCTACAGGGGGCAGAGATAAAGAAGGTGGAGGATTTTAAGTACTTAGGCTCAACAATCCAGAGCAATGGAGAGTGGGGAAAAGAGGTGAAGAAGCATGTGCAGGCAGGTTGGAATGGTTGGAGAAAAGTGTCCGGTGTGTTGTGTGATAGGAGAGTGTCGGCAAGAATGAAGGGAAAAGTGTACAAGATGGTGATGAGGCGAGCGATGTTGTATGGTTTAGAAACAGTGGCGCTGAGGAAAAAACAGAAGGCAGAGCTGGAGGTAGCAGAGATGAAAATGTTGAGATTCTCTTTGGGAGTAACGGGGATGGATAGGATCAGGAATGAGTACATCAGAGGGACAGCCCATGTAAGACGTTTTGAAGACAAAGTCAGAGAGGCTAGATTGAGATGGTTTGGACATGTCCAGAGGTGGGATAGTGAGTATATTGGTAGTAGGATGCTGAGGCTGGAACTACCAGGCAGAAGGCCCAGAGGAAGACCAAAGAGAAGATTTATGGATGTGGTGAAGGAGGACATGAAGGTAGTTGGAGGAAGAGTAGAAGATGCAGAGGATAGAGAGAGATGAAGTCAGATCATTTGCTGTGGCAAATCCCGGAAGGGAACAGCTGAAAGGAAAAGAAGAAGAAACATTACAAAACATGGCTCAATCGATTGCCAGTGGCACAAAAAGTGTCTTCAAAAGTTTTGGAGCATTTTAGTCTCTATAGTCCACGAAAATGTATTGAATACAGACTTTGTAAAAGTGAGATGGCTCAGCACAGGAGCGCTACAGTGACGCATAAGCATCATAAAAGAAAACATGTTGGAATTATTATTGATGAGAAAGCCGGCCAATCAGAAGGGTAAGTGTCTACAGAACCTAAAATTTATTCTGTTTTGAAGGGGATATATATATATGATATATATATATCCCAGTGCAGCTAACTGGGTTATCAAAGGCGGGCCATGTCTCTCACTGTCTATGGTGAGAGGCATGTAAAAGAACCATTGCTGACTTTCGTAATGAGTAAGCTGCAAAGCCGTCAGTGTGTTTCTGTCCCTATGACAGGAAGGGCATCTGATGTAAAAACCTATGCCAAATCAAATGTGCGAATTAGATGATTTGCTGTGGCGACTCTCGAGAATGGGAAAAAGCCGAAAAGAGAAGTGTATATATATATATATATATATATATATATATATATAGATAGATAGATAGATAGATAGATAGATAGATAGAGAGATAGATAGATATGATAGTTTGTTACGAAAACTCACAATGCAATGAATCGGCTCATTTCGCAATTTCTGTTCATTGAGAAATATATATATATATATATATATATATATATATATATATATATATATATATATATATATATATATATATATATATAAATATATATATAAAATTTCATTTTCTGTAACCACTCAATCCTAATTAGGGTTGCAAGGAGCCTGGCGCCCATCCCAGCCGACTCCGGACAAGGGCAGAGTATGGACAGCTTGTCAGGCTAGCACAGGGCAGAATCACACTGACGGCTATGCAGCTCTTCTTGCAAATGTCAACAATGGTTCTTTCACATGAACCTCTCACCATAGACAGTGAGATACATGGCCGACCTTTGATAACCCAGTTAGTTGCACTGTTATGCATTATTTTTGAATGTTTAATTGTTATTATAAGCATTTATAGTGTTGAATATGTATTTATTCATATTATATACACATACATGTATGTATATGTCAGCCAGGGGGGTCGATCCTAATTTGCGGAAATTGGTGGTCGCGGGGGGTCTTGGTCCCCATTAGCCACAGAAAGAGAGGGATCTCTGTATGTGCTATTATATGAAAGCAAAGCACGTTTTCTTTTGTTTAGAAAAATGATATTTCTTTTACATAAATAAAATTCTAACGTTGAGTCCATAGCATTACTCTAATTTTTGAGTTGCTTTATATGTTCACTGTGGTGAGTTCAGAACTTCCTGAGTTCAGTTAACGGGAACTTATACAACGATGACTCAATTTCTGTGATAATCTTTTAATTGTATTTCTATAAAATGCTGTTTTCACCTTCAACATTACTGAACAGAGATGGACCACGTGCACGCCTACTGCAATACGAGTTAAAAATAGGTGTTTGACTTGAAGAATGGAAAATGAAGCAGATGAGTGGCAGGACGAGGATGGAGAGATCTGGGGGTTAACCATGACTTAAAAATAGATACACAGATGAGAATGGCCTACAAACAAACAAACACATACAAACAGGACCTTTTTGACAAACAAGAGCAAAAGGTCAGGTAAATGGTGGTGATGACAGTGACCACAGACACAAAGAATCTCACATGTGTGTCAGTATCCATGGTAACGCTTACAGAGCAGTGACGAAAAACAACGAAAGTTCCGAAAGAATTTTTTTTAATCCAAATGATTCAATAACACTTTATCATCTGTCACGTCATCATTCAGGGTCTTTTGTATCTCTATTGCTGTTTTGGAACATTTAGCTGTGTTTTAGAGGTGTGTCATTCAATCATTGGAAATATGAATAATAATATGAGTGACAGTTATGGTATCAGTGCTCTGGTTGTTAAAGATGGACGATACAGGTTTTATCTCATTACTGTTTTGATGTTACACTTGTTATTTAATGTTTTTCAAATGCCGCTTTCTTTTGATCGTTTTAAATGTGTGTGTGTGTGTGTGTGTGTGTGTGTGTGTGTGTGTGTGTGTGTGTGTGTGTGTGTGTGTGTGTGTGTGTGTGTGTGTGTGTGTGTGTGTGTTTACACTTATCTGCGGTTATGTCTGCCTTTGTAGATGCATTTATATTTTATTTAATGGATGCAGGCTTGTTTTTTCATGAGGTCTTTACACAAGTCCAATGTATTACTCTATAAATCATGAACCAATTAGTTTAATTCCAAAACTATAATAAATACAGGACATATTATTTTGTTAAGTTTGATGAACATGCTGGTTTATGGGATGAGGAACTGAACTGAAAAAATTACTTTTAAAGTTTTCATCATGATGGTGGAGGATGTTTGAGGTTTAATTTAGGCTTGACCTTCGCTTTTTAAAGAATAACAGCCGTGGGCTTAAAGTGATAGACAGAGAGGGGAAGAACTGAGAACGAGATGGAGGAGAAAAAGAGACAGAGAGAGGTGTATATATAAGGTTGTCGTGGCTCATAATTTCACTTCTGCATTTAGCCTCTGTGAAAAGCACCTGCGTTATATATTTATGTGTATGTATGTATGTATGTATGTATGTATGTATGTATGTATGTATGTGTGTATGTAATGTATGTGTGTGTGTGTGTGTGTGTGTGTGTGTGTGTGTGTGTGTATGTATGTGTGTGTGTGTGTGTGTGTGTGTGTGTGTGTGTGTGTGTGTATGTGTGTGTGTGTGTGTGTGTGTGTGTGTGTGTGTACATGTGTGTGTGTGTGTGTGTGTGTGTGTGTGTGTGTGTATGCCTATGTATGTATGTATATATGTATGTATGTATGTGTGTAAATGTATGTTTGTATGTATGTATGTATCTTTTGAGGAACTACATCAAGTTTTGCTCTTTATCCTGATCACTGTTATTCTGAGAGCATATTATTAAACAATATAATAAATGTTAATCAAGCTGTCATTTGTGTAGCACAATTACAAATTTTAATAAAGTAGTGGTGGTATTATCTACAAGTTGATAATTGTATTGCTAGCTTTAGCTATGTTCTCTCGAGATGCACTTGTGCTTTAACATGTAAACAATACATGAAGCTGTTTTTGTATTACGAGACCAGGACACACTCTGTGTTCGATATTTAATGTAGTTTTAGGTGAAATCATGTCTACATTTGTCTGCAGCACTTGTGCAGCGTGGAAATCATTTAAGGTGAATTGTTTAGAATTACATTATGCATTGGCCTCCTTTTATTTATATTTTTATTCATACAAGCAATTCCAACACACAGTTTTCCTGCATTGTTGTGCAATTAAATCAGTCCATATTGTGTGATGTTTACTCAGAACTGAAGTCCGTGGGTGAAGGAGAGATTACGGTTTACCGTGTAGGCGCATGACAGCCCACTTTGGGTGTTTCCTTCTGTGCACACACACACACACACACACACACACACACACACACACACACACACACACACACACACACACGGCACTGAGTACACAACCTGTATCAGACTGAATCCTTTACTTCTTTCTTCTTTTAGCGCACACTCACCTTTACCCTTCCACATCTTTACATGTGCACATCTGTACTTTTAATAAAAGGGAGGAATTGAAACTGAAAACGCTCACCATCACATGTCTTAAACAATAACACTCTCTCTTTCTTTCTTACTGAGACAATTAGATATGCACAATGACTTCTTATATCACAAGTATAGTTCAGATAATTCAACTGAAATGTGTTGTGCGTTTGACATTTGCTTTTGGATTGGCTTCAGGGTATTGCTATAGTTAATATAAATGATAGATAATGATGGATAATGTAGTTAATAGGTAGCTATCTAATATAGCTAATATAAAAGTAGGGGTAGGTTGTACTGTCTATTTGTCGACTTTTCCAAGGCATGACACAGTAAGACATGATTTACTACTAAGTAGTCTCCGGGATATTGGAATAAGAGGTAAATTTCTTAACATACTCAGTTCCATGTATACAAATCTATTTTCATGGGTGAAAATGGGTTGACTCAGTACTTTGCTTGTAATACTGGTACCCAGCAGGGATGTATACTTAGTCCACAATTGTTTATTATTTTTATTAATAAGCTTGTTCATCTTATGGAAGATATTGGTGGTAAGGGTGTCTTTGTATCCAATGATTTTAAAAATATATTTGCTATTATGTTTGCTGATGATGTTTCGTTAGTTGCTGATACTGCTTTACAATTACAAAGGGAAATTAATGCATTAGAGGTGTTCTGTGATTTAACTGGTATGAAAGTAAATCTGAATAAGACAAAGGTGATGGTCTTCAGAAATGGTGGTCCGTTGAGGAGTTATGAGAAGTGGAATTTTAAAGGTAAAAATATCGAAGTTGTATCTATTTACAGATACCTAGGTATTGTGTTCTCACCTAAATTAAGTTGGTCTCAAGCTGAAAATTGTTTAGCAGCTCAAGGCACTAAAGCGATGATGGTTATTAATAGATTTCAGAATAAATTTGGTTTCTTACCCTGTAATGATTTGTTTAAAGTATTTAATACTATTGTTAAGCCAATCTTGTGTTATGGTTCAGAAATATGGGGCACTTCTTTCTGCAAAATAATTGAAAATGTACAAATTACGATGTGCAAAAGAATATTAAAGGTTAAACGAAATACTTGTAATGTAATGGTTCTAGGTGAATGTGGTCGGGTATCTCTTCAATTATGCTATATGACAAGAGCTGTAAGATATTAGTGTAAATTATTATTTATGGACAAATCTCGCTTGCCTGTTCAGTATTATAAGATGCTTCTATCATTAGATGAGATAGGGAGAATAACTTGGGCTAGTCACATTAAAAATATTCTTTTCAAAGATGGATTTGGTTTTGTATGGGTATCTCAGGAAGTGGGTGATGTGGAAATGTTTATTCGCTCTTTTAGGCAAAGATTGATAGATAATCTTAAACAGGAATGGCATTTACAACTAGAGAGTCTGCCAGACTCCTTCTCTTACAAGCAGTTTAAATCAATTTCACATGTAGAAACATTTCTTATATCTCCTTTACCAGTACATTTTAAGATAGTATTAGCTAGATTTAGATGCAGTAATTTTAGCATTGCTGTTAATAAAGGAAGAAACAACAGTACGTTATGTACATATTGTTTTGAAAATGGGAAATGTTATATTGAGAATAAAGAACATATGTATTACTGTTTTGTGAACGGTATAATCAATTGCGCTTTAAGCTTTTGGGTATATCTATAAATAATTATGAAGTTACATTTGTAAATTTGATATCAGTTCAGAATTACAGCAGGTTAAAAAGGATATGCACATACTTGTATAAAGTACAACAAATAATTGACAAAAATGATCAATTATGTTGATATGTATATGTACAATTACCTTTTTTTTCTCTTCTTTTTTTTCTCTCATACACAAGTCTATGTAATGAAAAGCGCACATTGTTTTCATGCCATTATGAGTGTATATGGCCTTAGTACTGAATAAACGTCTGTCTGTCTGTCTGTCTGTCTGTAATATAGCTAATACTTTGAGATAATGTAGTTATTACTGTGTGTAGAAAAGTAAGGTGGCTAATAGGTCAAGAATTAATGTGGCTAATAGTGAAAAAATGTAGCTAATACTGTACATATACTGTGTGTAATACTGTACAGATACTACTACTACTACTAATAATAATCTCATCTCATCATCTCATCTTCTTCCGCTTAGTCCGGGGTCGGGTCGCGGGGGCAGCAACCTTAGCAAAGAGGTCCAGACATCCCTCTCCCGAGCCACTTCCTCCAACTCTCCCGGGGGGACACCGAGGCGGTCCCAGACAAGCCGAGAAACATAGTCCCTCCAGCGTGTTCTAGGTCGACCCCGGGGTCTCTTCCCGGTTGGACATGCCCGAAACACCACACCAGGGAGGCGTCCGGGGGGCATTCTAACCAGATGCCCGAGCCACCTCAACTGGCCCCTCTCAATGCGGAGGAGCAGCGGATCTACTCCGAGCTCTCCCCGGATGGCAGAGCTTCTCACCCTATCTCTAAGGGAGAACCCCGCCACCCGGCGAAGAAAGCTCATTTCAGCCGCTTGTATCCATGATCTTGTTCTTTCGGTCATTACCCAAAGCTCGTGACCATAGGTGAGGGTTGCAACGTAGATCGACTGGTAAATTGAGAGCTTCGCCTTGCGGCTCAGCTCCTTTTTCACCACGACGGACCGGTACAGGCACCGCTTAACAGCAGAGGCTGCAGCGATCCGTCTGTTGATCTCTCGCTCCATCCTTCCCTCACTCGTAAACAAGACCCCAAGATACTTAAACTCCTCCACTTGGGGCAGGACCTCATCCCCGACCCAGAGGGTGCATTCCACCATTGTCCGACTGAGAACCATGGCCTCGGACTTGGAGGTACTGATCTTCATCCCGGCTGCTTCGCACTCAGCTGCGAATCGCTCCAATGAGAGCTGGAGGGCCCGACTTGATGAAGCCAAAAGGACAACATCATCCGCAAAAAGCAGAGATGATATCCGATGGCCACCGAACCAGAACCCCTCATCGCCTCGACTGCGCCTAGAAATTCTGTCCATAAAAATTATGAACAGAATCGGTGACAAAGGACAGCCTTGGCGGACTCCAACTCCCACCGGAAACGAATCCGAGCTGCTGTTACCAATACGGACCAAACTCTGGCATCGGTGATACAGCGACCGAATAGCTCGTGAGCAACGGATCCGAACGCCGTACTCTCGAGCACGCCCCACAAGATCTTTCGAGGGACACGGTCGAAAGCCTTCTCCAAATCCACAAAGCACATGTGGACAGATTGGGCAAACTCCCATGCCCCCTCCAGAATCCTGTGGAGCGTATAGAGTTGGTCAAGAGTGCTGCGGCCAGTACGAAAACCACATTGTTCCTCCTGAATCCGAGGTTCGACTATCGGTCGGATCCTCCTCTCTAGTACCCCTGCATAGACTTTACCAGGTAGGCTGAGGAGTGTAATTCCCCGATAATTGGAATACACCCTCCGGTCCCCCTTCTTAAAAATTGGGACCACCACCCCAGTTTGCCAATCCAGAGGTACAGCCCCCGATGACCACGCGATGTTGCAGAGACGTGTCAACCAAGACAGTCCTACAACATCCAGAGTCCTGAGGTATTCCGGGCGGATCTCGTCCAGCCCCGGAGCTCGACCACCGAGGAGCTTTTTGACAACCTCAGTGACCTCCACTCCAGTGATGGGCGGACCCTCACCCGAACCCCCAGGGTCTTCCTCTTCCACGGAGGGCGTGTTGGTGGGATTGAGAAGGTCCTCAAAGTATTCCCTCCACCTCTCAACAACATCCCCAGTCAAGGTAAGCAGCTCCCCACCTCCACCGTAAACAGTGTTTGTGAAGAACTGCTTCCCCCTCCTAAGGCGTCGGATGGTGGCCCAGAACCTTTTTGAGGCCAACCGATAATCACTCTCCAGGCCCTCACCGAACTCCTCCCACGCCCGAGATTTTGCATCTGCGACAGCCTCGGCTGCAGCACGTTTGGCCTGCCGGTACCCGTTTGCTGCCTCAGGAGTCCCACAGGCTAATAAAACCCGATAGGCCTCCTTCTTCAGCTGGACGGCCCCCTTCACCGCAGGTGTCCACCACCGGGTTCGGGGATTACCGCCACGACAAGCACCGATGACCTTACGGCCACAGCTATGGGCTGCCGCCCCAGCAATGGAGGCACGAAACATGGCCCATTCAGATTCCATGTCCCCCGCCTCCTCCGGAACGTGGTTGTAGCTCTGCCGGAGGTGGGAGTTAAAGGCCTCTCGGACAGGGGGCTCCGCCAAACGTTCCCAGCAGACCCTGATTACACGCTTGGGCCTGCCAGGTCTGGAGGGCAACCTCCCACACCACCGAAGCCAACTCACCACCAGGTAGTGATCGGTAGACAGCTCAGCTCCTCTCTTCACCCGAGTGTCCAGAACATACGGTCGCAAGTCCGATGACACGACTACAAAGTCAATCATCGAACTGCGACCTAGGGTGTTACTAATAATAATAATAATAATAATAATAATAATAATAATCTTTTTTATTGATGTCATTCATTAATTTTCTGAACCATTTAATCCTAACTAAGGTGTATGGAGTCTGGAGCCCATCTCAGCTGACTCCGGGTGAGGGCGGGGTGCACGCTGGACAGCTCACCAGGCCATACCAGGCCAACACTCACTTTCATACTCACACCTGTGGTGATTTCTAGCAGCCAATTAACCTACCATGCATGTTTTTGGACTGTGGGAGGAAACCAGAGAACCCAGTGGAAACCCATACAATCTGAGGGGGAACATGCAAGCTCCACACAGAAATGCTTTCACTGGGAATTGAACCCAGGACCTTCTTGCTGTGAAGTGGACATGCTAACCACTAAGTCACTGTGCCACCTGTTGTTATTATTATTATTTTTTTTTATTTATTATTATTATTTTTTTTTTATTATTATTATTAGTAGTAGTAGTAGTAGTAGTAGTAGTAGTAGTAGTAGTAGTATCGATGGCATAGTGATAGTGGTTCAAGTCCCGGGCTTAGTGGGTGGGGGGGTTCCTTTGTACCCTGCCTTCACCCAGATCTGACTGAGATAGATTTCAGCCTCCCTGTGACCATAACAACATTGAGTATTTGGGGAAATGAATGTATTATTATTATTATTATTATTATTATTATTATTATTATTATTGGTGGTGGTGGTAACGAGTCTTTAGTCCACACATTTTTGATAAATGCTATTACTCCTGATGTTTTTCTTTCTGGTTACCTTCTGTACACCATTACAAGCTAACATCTTAGCTTATCTTTGTAAAAAAAAATTCTTGGAATTTTCTATCACCGGCTGTGGTGGCCAAGTGGTAAACTGGTAGATTACCAATACCAAGGTTGGGGTTTCATGCCCCACCGTCAATGATTATCATTGATGTCCCCCCAGCGCAGCTAACTGGGTTATCAAATTCTGGTCGTGTCTCAGACTGTCTGCCATGAGAGGTTCATGTAAAGGAACTATTGCTGAATTTCGTCAAGAGGAGCTGCACAGCTGTCAACAGGTCTCTGGCCTGCAATTGCCTGGTGAGCTATCCAGGGTGTACTCTGTTCACACCCATATTTGGCTGAGATGGGCCTCCCGCAACCATAATTAGGACTAAGTGGTTCAGAAAATGAATGAATGAATTTACTGTCACATCCGCAGGAGATCTTAATGTTCCAAAATATTCTTCTCCCATTCTGTGAACAGATTAGCTATATCAGCAAAAATGTACATTTTATTGGATGGTTGGTTTTTTTTTGTATTTTATTAGCACATCTAAAAAAATGTTGATATGTTATATAATGTGCCAATATATTGTTCTCAAATTACTAAAGGGTGACATGCTAAATACTAACATTAGTCATATTGGAGATACTGTTGTGCAATTTAGAAATCCATCTGTGAAAATTTTTGTTGTAATTATTTATCATTTGCCTTTTCAGTGTTGTACACTGTATTTCTAAATGACTTGTCAGCTGGTTATGTTCCAACTAAATGTAATTACATTGGTCATTGTTCAACACATAGAAGGGAAACATTAATATTTCTGATGGTTTTGTCATTTCCAGTGTCACGGTTTCTGTTTATATTGTCCTTTAAAATTGCTTGGCTACATGCACAGTAACTGAAATTAAAATATATATATTTGTCATATAAAGTCTTCTGATTAACTGAAAAAAATAAGAGAAATGTTGACCTGCTAGACATATACAGTATAATTTCCACTATTACTTTGCTGTTACAATTTCTCTACAACTAACAAAATGCTACATGATACCTTTCTAAACAGTAATTGTCATTTTAGTTAAAATTATTGTTTGGTTGTTACCTAATAATTTACGAGAACATTAAAATGAAGTTCTGATATTCCTAAGAGTTGTGTATTAAGTCCTTTATCACTGTAGCATTTCACAATTCTCAAAAATAAACTTGGTTTGAATTAGCTAGGTACATTCCAGCTTGCTAAAAGTGTATGTTTTTTGGCTGCTCCAAATTTTTTGTTAGTAATTTGCCAACAAATTTGAGAAAAATGTTATGATTTATGTCAACTTTGCGTCATTTCTAGAATTTTGTCTCATCACACTGTCCAAATAAATTACTTGGTAATATGCCAAAGAGCAAAATTTGTCATTTTTATCATAAAAAAATACATAAATAAAAAAAAAAAATTCTCAGAAATTATCCTAAAAATCTTAGGTCAATTGTACTATTCTGGTATTCTGGACATCAGTTCAGTTTATTTTCTGTAACCACTTAATCCTAATTAGGGTCGCAGGAAGGCTGGCATCCATCTCAGCTGATTCCGAGAGAGGGCAGAGTACACACTGGACAGCTCACTAGGCCATCGCAGGGCAGAAACATGGTGACGGCTTTGCAGCTAATCTTGTTGAAAGTCAGCAATGGTTATTTTACGTGAACCTCACACCATAGACATTGAGAGACACGGCCGGAATTTGATAACCCAGTTAGTGCACTGGGGAGACAGTGACAACCTTGTAGAAAGTGGGACTCGAACCCCCAACCTTAGGATCAGTGATCCAGCCACCACTAGGCCACCACTGCCCGATATTGTGGACATTATTATACCATCTATCTCTGACAGTTCACATTGCCCAGATAAGAAACCTTCTGTGCTATGATAGCTAACCAATTCATTAGTCTGCTTTGTATGAGCCTTTGCCCAATTTTATATGATATTATACTCCCCAAATTTTCCAGGAACACACAATTCTCCTGACTTTACCCTGCCTTGTATCACTGACATCATATGAGATTTTATCTTTAGCATGTACAGTAATTTAGGGCAGCTTTAAAGCATCTCATACTCTGATTACATCAGATCTTTTCCAAGTTATTTGAAATAAAAGATCTCAGATCAGATTAAAAAACGCCTCCATTTTCACATTACTTAAACTATGTGACCATCCATGCACAGAAAAATATGCTTCCTCTTCCATACACAAACCTATAACATCGTGTGTTTCTTCTTCTTCAGACAGCATGAAAATTCAAACATTTGTAACATTAATGATCAAATCAGGACCTGGAGTAAGCTAGACAGTTTTATCATTCTCTCTCTCTCTCTCTCTCTCTCTCTCTCTCTCTCGCTTGCTCTCTCTCACTTAGGTAGGAGAAGGTCCCACATGCCCTCATTTGCATTTTGCACACTGCTTTAACACAACAAAGCCCCAAAAGAGGTTGAAAGAACGAAGTGAGACTACAGATCATGTCACCTCTAATACATACATCTTGCGTCATTCTTTATTTCAGAGAAGATTTACTTGATACTTGATTCAACTATACTGAATAAACCATTGTTGTACCTATGCATCAAAACAAGGTAATTTTGTAATGTAGTCAGTACATTTTTAGGCTGAAATTCTGTTTGTCCAAAATCTGATATCATAACAAATGAAAGATTATAAATAATCCTGCAATGTGAATGACGGCTGAAGGATGGGTTAAAGACACAGCATTATGGTTAGCATAAATACCATCACTTATTAACGAAGATATATCCATTTATGTAGATGCAAATTTGGTTTATAAGGTAGACTAAACATGAATTGGATTCATATCTTAAATTTGAGTGGAATTTGAAATAGGATTTTATTATTTGGAAACTGTTCAGCCCAACAAGATTTCAAGAAGTCCTTGTTGCAATCCATTTCCATTCTTTTCCTCTCAGGTTCAAAAACTTTAAAGTATGTTTGCTATTCAAGTCGAAAGGCTTGACAACAACAAAAAGTTAAAATAAATATATTTTGAAAAGGACAGTTTTTAACAGACTTTTCAAAGAGTTTGTCCACCTAAAATGTACCCCAATTACAAGTAATCTGGGCAGCTGAATTTATGTAAAAATCATGACACAGCTCCATTAATTAGAATTGACTATCTAAGGCTATTTAAAATTCTTTGGGGTACATTTTAGGTGGACAAACCCTTTGAAAAGTGTTAAAAACTGTCCTTTTCAAAATATATTTATTTTAACTTTTTGTTGTTGTAATTAAAAATGCATGGCAACAACAACAGTTTGAGGTATAATCTGTTATAATGTATCGTGCATCTCCACAGGCTAATTGTTCAACTTTAAAGTACAGTGGTACGTCACCTTACGAAAGTCCCAACAAACAAAAAATCCAGGTTACAAAATGCATTTACCTAAAATTTTCGCCTCTGGATATGAAACAAATTCACGTTACAAAAGCGCCATCTCAAAAAAAAAAAACAATACGTGAGTTGCTCTCCCATTGGCTATCTCCCAACATCCCACCCCGCTGGCCTCCCATTGGCGATCTCCTAACATCCCGCCTCGCTGGCATCCCATTGGCTATCTCCCAACATCCCGCCTTGCTGGCCTCCCATTGGCTAGGAGGGATGATTCAGCTCCCTCCCATTGGCTATTATGGAGCTGCATCTCAGCTCCATACAGCAAGTTTTGTTTTTTTTTAAAGAGGATGCAGGCATTACACAGAATCCCAAATAAGAGCAGTGCAATGTCACAATGGTTAGAATGCCCGCCTTACAGCAAGAAGGTCCTGGGTTTAAGTTCTGGGCTTGAAAGCAACGGAATTTCAGTGCTTGCATGACTTTCCTCTGGGTAACCTAGGCTTCTTCCTCTCACAGGCCAGAGACATGCACATTAGGCAAATTAGCTACCCTAGAATGCCCCCTGGTGTAACTGTGAATGGTGTTTTGGCCCTGTGATGATCTGGAGAGATGTTCAGGGTGTACCCTACCTTCACCCAGTGTCAATTTCATAGGCACCAGCCTCCTGGTGACCCTAGTAAGATTAAGAGGATTGGAAAACAAGTAAGGCAGGGAGTGAATGTAATTCAAAGTACATTGTGGTTCACATCTATGACATCATCCAAATATATTCAAGATTCAATATTTTTAATTTCCATTTGTGCTTTTACACACGTAGAAATTATTGTGCGGTTGTTTATGCCAAATAAACACAATAAACCACTTGATGATGTCCATATACAAACACAAAGTTTAGGACTTCTAGCCCAGACGCCTTCCTTTTTTCTCAGCCCTGTTTTTTTTCTCTGATATTTATCCCACAGGCCTCACCACTTCCTCCTACATTCATCAACACATTCAGCATAATCATTTCCTTCGTAAACTACCTCAAGTCTCCCCATTGTGTAAAGTGATAATCTGTCTACTCAAGCAAGCACTTCATCAACATGACTCACAACAGAGTTACAAAATCTTCTGTATCCTAATAATTAGTTATGTAAATATAAAATATTTATGCAAAAATATTTTACTTCTTTCACATCTGAGTAGGAAGAAGAAAAAGGGATCTGAGCAGACCAAAAAAAAAGTTTTAGGAAGACAGAGTCAGTAGCTTGAGCAGGGTTCTGACAGCCCATTAGCTCATATAAGACGGGCACCTTTATTAAACCAGTTTGACATCCTTTTCATTTCACTTGGGTTGGGTTAGGGCTGGCGGACCAATGGGCTGTCAAACCAGTGGGCTGTCGGATGTAGCCAGGTCCTCATGGTTAGTGACGCGGGTTTGGGACCTAATGGTCCCAAAAGAAAAATGTGGGGCAGAAGGGGAGTGAACAGCACCTTCGCTTCTCCACCTTCATGACTGAAATACCTTTGAACAAGGCACCTAAGCCTCAACTGCTTTCTGGGTGCCCCAATGTGTGGCAGCCCACGGCTCCGAGTGTACAGTACATGCTCTCTTTTGATTGGTTAAATGCAGAGACATAAATTTCCCCAGTGGGATTAATACACTATTCTTCTTCTTCTTTTCCTTTCGGCTTTTTCCCTTTTCTCAGGAGTCGCCACAGCGAATCATCCGACATTCATATTCACAATCATACCTGGAGGCAATTTGAAACAGTCATGTGTGTGAATGAATGTGGATGGATGAAACCAATAAACAAGCAGGTGGAGAACATGCAAACTCCTCACATAAACAACCTCGCCAAGCTTGGGAGCGATCGTATTTTTTTTTGGGGGGGGGGGCAACACTGTTTGCTGTGTGGTGTTTTCATTACTGGACAAATACTTAGCATGTCCGAAGCCTTATCACAACAGTATTGGTAAAAAAAAAAAGGTACTTTGTCTTGAAACGAGTCCATGAAGGTATAGATGTGACTTCTTAATACGACATCATAAAATGACACCTGTCCTTCTTCATAGTCCACATACACACCCACTGTTTTCAGTTTGGAGTTGACAGAAAGAATAAAAGGTGGGACTGAGGAAACTCTGTACTCCTGTCCCTTTTTCATAGCCAGTGCCCAGGAGCCTTGAGTCATGCTGACAGCAATTTTTCCTGTTAACGGAAGCTCTGGCAACACCCAGGTACCAGTCATCCTTTTCACCCACTTGAACCTCCCAGTAATGACGACCAGACGAGAAACCTTCACAGCCCAGGGTGATGACCACTGTGTCAAAATGCTCTGGCGTGTCAGGCAGGTCTTGCCATACTCTCAAGTGACGCAACTGTCATCTATCCTCAGAAAGCTGGAGCCAAGGATTGGCTGTGTCGGGATCAAGAGTCACATCCATTGAGTACTTCTGGACAGTCTTCAACTCACTTTGTGCAAGTTGTTAATAAAAATCTATTAAATAACCACGCAAGAAAACAAGAGACTTCAGGAGCTTTGATAGAATGGAGAGTAATGTGTATGCAGTTGTCACATACATACACTCAGTACAAACAAGAAAGTCACGTAAAAATTATAGTATCAATTATTTAAAATTAGACAACTGTCACTGTCAAAGTTTGTGTGTTTCCATTAGCATTCTTTAATGTGGTACACAATGCACACTATATACTAAAACCTCCATCACACTTGTCATATGAATACTATATTCATTCATTCATTCATTTTCTGAACTACTTAATCCTAATTAGGGTCGTGGGGAGGCTGGCGCCCATCTCAATCGACTCAGAGTGAGGGCAGAGTACACCCTGGACAGCTTGCTAGGCCACCGTATCGCAGAAACACGCTGACGGTTATGCAGCTACTCTTGAAGAAAGCCAGCAATGGTTCTTTTACATGAACCTCACGCCATAGACAGTAAGAGACATACATGGTCGGCCTTTGATAACCCGGTTAGCTGCACTGGGAGGGAGTTAACACTATATTTTCAAAAAATTAGGTGGGCACGATAAGAACTTGTACAATGCAGTAGGAACAAAGTAGACATTTGGATAAAGAAAATGTGGAGAAAAACATAGTGAGCACTGATAGACAGGACTTCGTTAAGAACCTAATAAGGAGGTTGGAATGACAGCATTGACATGATAACGGTGTAACTAAAACCACAAGTAAACTTTCAGAATGAATGAAAGGGTGCAGAATCTATCAGGAACAAATGAATGCATTGAAATCATTATATTTATCATTTAGCAGATGCTTTCACCCAGAGCAATTTACAGTTAGCATTTTTTCAAACAATTATTATTCATTCTGCTGAGCATTTGAGGGTTCGTGGCCTTGTTCAAGGTTTAACAGTGGTGAGTGGGGATGGAACCGCTGACCTTTAGATAAACCCCCACTTTACCCAGTACGCCACCAGTGCCCTCATGGTCCACCACACACAGCAAGGCCATCCAGGGTTATTCCCACTCAGTGAGGATGGTTCTGTGTGACATTTGCATGTTCTCCTCATTCTTGTGTGTGTTTAGTCTAGGTACTCTGGTTTCCTAACACTGTCCAAAGACATGCACCTTATGCCCAACGAGCCTTTACAGACTGCCCCAGAGTGCGAATAGTTGTGCGCTGGGCATGCAGTGGCCTAGAGAGCTGTTCAGGATGTACAACACCTTTGCCAAGAGTTGGATGAGATAAGCTCCAGCCTTTCCATGACACAAATATGATAAAGCGGTTTGACAAATGAATTAATAAATGGAAAAAGATATACGGAGAGCCAAATAAAATTGCACCCAAACTGCCAGAAACATGCAGCATGGATCTCATATTCTTCGTCTTGGTCTCAAAGGTTGCAGTGAGGTTTAATTGCACAATGTAATTGCTTGACAACAGTCTCCTTCCTCAATTAAATGGTCACAGGGTCTCATGCATCATGGATGTGGCACAAACCACTTCAACTGTGCTGTCAAATATGCATGGTCACAAGCGCATCTGTGTCATCAGTCAACTCACAAATCATACATGCTATTCACTACGCTGACCTCATAGACACCATCATGAAATAACGTCATCATCATCATCATCATCATCATGATCATCAACATCACCATCAGTAAACTATGAACATCTTACAAACTGCATTGTCATGAGTGTAAGCCTGGATGCTGATTCGAAAGTGTGAAATGATTTCGTTTGACCATGAGTCAGTGAGTAGTCAGTGTTTTACACTATGACAGTTGACACAAAAGACATTTTTTTCTCTGGAGTTTTTAAGACCTCATAAACTAGTATTGATTACGGGGTGGAAACACCATTTCAACCAATATAACGGTTTGTCTATGCGTGTGAAAAGTTACCAACCCCAGCTTTAAAACTTTTCTATGATGATAAACTCAGGGCGCTGTCTCCCACACTCATTTCACCCCAACTTGAATCTTTAGCCCATAACTTTAAAAAAATTCATAATTACTTAACTGCTGATTTGCTTAATCCTATTAGGAAGGCAGGAGCCTATCGCTTTCAAAACTGAGTGAAGGTGGGGTACACACTGAACAACTCACCAGACCATTGCCGGACCAGTACGCACAACAGTTCACAGTTACACTCACATTAAGGGGCAATTTGGAATGGCTGATTAGCCTACTATGCTTGTCTTTGGACTATTGGAGAAAACCGGGTTACCTAGAAGAATCCCACGCAAGCACAAGGAGAGCATACAAACCTCACAGAGAAACGTTCTCGCTAAGCCTGGAAATCAAGCCCAGGATATTCTTATTTATTTGTCTAATGTTTAAACACACTTGTTAGTCCATTGTGGCTGTGTTCCAAATCAGGCTGCACATTTAACATCATCATTGAACAGATCCCATCCCCAGCACACGTCTGGGCTTTCATACAGGCCCCAAACACACCTTAGGGATATTCCATACCAGTGTGCATCGATGTGTGTTGTTTGGCGATTGTGTGATGCATTGTGGGAGTTCAGATTCTAGAGAGAGTGTAGGGCACAGCCTACATTTATTTTGTGACTTGACAGTGGTATGTTTGGATTGCCTTTTTGTCGATATGACTTTTACACACTGCTATTCATGAAATGGCACCTAAACCACCCCACAGATTTAGCAAAAGAGGAACTTGAGGTTCTAACTGTAATTGGGGTGCACGGTTTTTCTTGCCTTCAACACATTACAGGTTTGCCATGCTGCGTAGGCTTCCTACGACTGTAGAAGTGCATGAATCATTTGTTCGTTCTATTTTCTGTTTCTCGGAATTTGCTCTTTACCTGCACAGGTGTGCATTGCTCACTGACAGTTTCCTGTCAACCTCGTATTCACACACACACACACACACACACACACACACACACACACACACACACACACACACACACACACACACAGATAGACTCACAGAAAAGTGACAGAAACCCCACAATTCTAAAGAAGTGTTATAGTCCAGGCCGAATCTCTAACTTTAAAGTCCTCAATATAATTCTAAACTCAAATTCTAAGTCCTCTCCATAATCCTTAAAAATATGTTTAAATTTTATGAAGTCCTATTCTAAATCATAACTTGTAATCCTAACTAAATCCATAAAACCTCATTTTAATCCTCAATCTTGAAATCTGATCTTAAACTCAAATCCTAATTTTTATCTTAAACTCTTATTTTAAAGCCTAACAAAGGACGAACTTTCCTAAACTTTTCCCAAAGATTAATTCAAATCCTTAATTCTAAACCTTAATCATAACCCTGATACTGAAGACAGGATCTTATACTAAAGATTGACTCTAATCTTGAACTTTAATGTTAACTTTATTTCATCCTAAAGTCTAATCCAAGAATCAAGAATTCAAAATTATTCAATTCTATAAATTTTAACCTTTCTAAACCAAAATGCAAATTTAACAGAAGTCTAAATTTAGCTTCACTTAAAATAGTCTACAAGTTTCAAACAGCAAATTACACATTTCACACACACACGCACACACACACACACACACACACACACACACACACACACACACACACACACACACACACACACACACACACTCAGAGGCCTAGTGGTGTAGGGGTTTAAAAGTACCTAGAATTCTGTTCTAGGCTGAAGTTTCCATCCAAAGGAATTCTGAAGGTTGACCCCACACTACCATAATGGAACACTGTGGCACGTAGGAAGCTCAACCATGCATCATGTTCAAACACACTACATTTAACACGCATGCTCCTCCTACATACATATTTTTAATCTTTTTTATACAGCTGACAAGTTGAGGGTTCAGTGACTTGCTAAAGGACCCAGTAGTAGCATCTTGGTGGTAGTGGGCCTTGAACCCCTGATATCCTGCTCAGTAAACCAGCGCATTAATCATTGAGGCTACACTGCCCCACCTAAACTCATACAAGAATTAAGAATCTGTGTTCCAATCAAAAGACTTTATATTGCGATAGAAAGCTGGGAATCTATGGAACCAGCGTCATTGTCATAATCACCTTTTCTTTCGAGTGTGAGAATTTGCACCATAAACAGTGTATGCGATTACCAAACAGTACTTTCAGTTAACGGGCAAAAAAATCTCTAGACACAGGACACAAAGCTAGTTGACAGCATCACAGGTCAATTAAGACGTGGAGTAAACATTATACTCTTCAGGGTTTGCCTTATGTCCTCTGTATCTTCTGCTCTTACTTCAACTACCTTCATGTCCTTCTTCACCACATCCATAAATCTTCTCTTTGGTCTTCCTCTGGGCCTTCTGCCTGGTAGTTCCAACCTCAGCATCCTACTACCAATATGTTCACTATCTCTCCTCTGTACATGTCCAAACCATCTCAATCTAGCCTCTCTGACTTTGTCTCCAAAACATCTTACATCTGCTGTCCCTCGAATGTACTCATTTCTGATCTTATTCAATCCTCGTTACTCCCAAAGAGAACCGCAACATTTTCATCTCTGCTACCTCCAGCTCTGCCTCCTGTCTTTTCCCCAAGGCCACTGTTTCTAAACCATACAACATCACTGGTCTCAACACCGCCTTGTACACTTTTCCTTTCATTCTTGCCGATAACCTCCTATCACACATCACACCGGACACTTTTCTCCAACCATTCCAACCTGCCTGCACACGCTTCTTCACCTCTTTTCCACACTCTCCATTGCTCTGGACTGTTGAGCCGAAATACTTAAAACCCTCCACCTTCTTTATCTCTGCTCCCTGTAACCTCACCGTTCCTCTTGGGTCCTTGTCGTTCACAAATTCAGATTCCATTCTATTTTTATTTATTTATTGCGTATAAATTGGACTGTGTGTATTGTGATTGGACAGTTGCAAGGTCAACACCAAGTGATTTCATTCGGATAATGTAGGTGGAGGTTGCTTTTGTGTCCCAGACAAAAGTAGATGCTTTCAGACCACAAGATCTGTTTCATGGTTCTTGGACCTGTTGGAAGAACTACTGCATTTTTCTGGAAATGAGAACAAAAATATTTCTTATAATGTTGTTTAGTGAGAATTTTTAGCTTCTAGTTCAGGGTAGGTACTCTCCCAGAACAAGAGGAACTTCCCCCGGCCCAAACAATAGAGGGACATTGAATTCTAGGGTTTCCTGAGCTGGAGTAAAAATCTTATTGAAGCATAATTCTCCTTTTATTAATGCATAAGAAAATCAGCTATAGAACAAAATGGGAAAAAAATACTCTATTTGACACCACACTGAGATATTATATAAGCCTATTTTATGCAAAGAATTAAAGCATTCACTGTCTGTATGTACCACTTCCTGGTTCCACATGATCAGTTTAAATGGAAACATGCATTTCAAACATCACACCAAAAGGATCACACGTGTAAATCCTGATCATGCTAGTTTCAACACTGACAGACGACACATTCATTCCTTTAAAAACAAACATCAAATTAATGAGGACACTGTAGCAAATATCAACTGGCTGACGTCACCTCTGTGTTCCGACTATCAGTGGGAATGAAAAGCAGAAAAAAAGCTTTTGAAGGTGTGTAGTTTACAGGGGAGCTCCCCAGAACGTAGTAGTCCACGTGTACAATTTTACTTTGCAAAAGATGTTGCTTTTCACATAGATTCCATCATGAACTGTTTTAACTCTTAAGTAAAAATGTGACATGTGAGATGTTTTCCAAGATGAGTCCTCAATTGACTATAAAAAAAAAAAAACAGTCCTCTTTTTTTTCACATGACAAAAATAGAAAAATTAACAAAAACAGAAGCACAGTCACATTGACTCTGAATAATGTACTGTTTTAGGCATATAAGCATCACCAGGCTGGTGTGACGCAATGTTACGTAAAACAGCGTTATTGTTATCACACTGAGGGCGATTATTTCCCGAACACAGCATATCCTCAAGTGTTTCAATCCTCTTATTCTACCTCAACTTCTACAGCCAACATTTAATTTATTCACATAAAAATACTGCATCTCATACATTTTATCCATTTCTAGTTTCTAGTAGACAATTTGCAAAAAGAGTTACATCCAGATTAATTTATAGGATTCAGTACCTACAGAACAACTTAACTTTTTTACGACCTCCCATATTAATCTATAATATTTAGACCACCTGTTTGTGTATGAGTGAGAGAGAGACACAGAGTTTAACTATTCCAAATGAAACCCTCTCATGATTGAGTCGTCACTTCACCGTAAAAAAAATAATGGACCTCATTTCACATTCATTCATTCATTCATTCATTTT
>CM045735.1:44857248-44879748 GCA_024760905.1 Plotosus lineatus
TAAAGGACAGAGAGGGAAATGTATTTACTGATGATAGAAGTGTGCTGGGAAGATGGAAAGAGTACTTTGAAGAGCTGATGAATGAGGAAAATGAGAGAAAAAAGAGTAGAAGGAGTGACCGTTGAGGACCAGGAAGTAGCAAAGATTAGTAAGGGAGAAGTGAGGAGGGCATTGAAGAGGATGAAGAATGGAAAGGCAGTTGGCCCTGATGACAAACCAGTTGAGGTATGGAAGTGTCTTGGGGAGGTAGCAGTAGATTTTCTGACAAGAATATTCAACAAGGTCTTAGAAAGTGAGCAGATGCCGGAGGAATGAAGAAGTGTGCTTGTGCCCATTTTTAAGAACAAGGGAGATGTTCAGAGTTGTGGCAACTACAGAGGGATCAAGTTGATGAGCCATACGATGAAGTTATGGGAAAGAATAGTGGAAGCTAGACTAAGGGCAGAGGTCAGCATTTGTGAACAACAATTTGGTTTCATGCCAAGAAAGAGCACCACAGATGCAGTGTTTGCTTTGAGGATGTTAATAGAGAAGTACAGAGAAGGTCAGAAGGAGCTGCATTGTGCCTTTGTGGATCTGGAGAAAGCATATGACAGGGTGCTGAGAGAAGAACTGTGGTATTGTATGAGGAAGTCTGGAGTGACAGAGAAGTATGTTAGAGTGGTGCAGGACATGTATGAAAAATGTAAGACAGTGGTGAGGTGTGCTGTCGGTGTGACCCTGGGGAAAAGACAGGAGTCAGAGTTGGAGGTAGTAGAGATGAAAATGTTGAGGTTCTCTTTGGGAGTAACGAGGATGGATAGGATCAGAAATGAGTACATCAGAGGGACAGCACATGTTAGAGGTTTTGGAGACAAAGTCAGAGAGGCTAGATTGAGATGGTTTGGACATGTACAGAGGAGGGATAGTGAGTATATTGGTAGTAGGATGCTGAGGTTGGAACTACCAGGCAGAAGGCCCAGAGAAAGACCAAAGAGAAGATTTATGGATGTGGTGAAGGCGGACATGAAGGTCGTTGGAGTAAGAGTAGAAGATGCAGAGGATAGGGAGAGATGAAGGCAGATCATTTGCTGAAGGGAACAGCCAAAAGGAAAAGAAGAAGGTTATTTGAAAGAATATATTTTGGTTCTCTGTTTACACAAAAAAATACACATTTTTTCGCATTTTAAATTTCTTTCGTACGTTTTTTGGTATCTCAGTGCTATCAAGGAGTAATAACCAATAAATTCATTTCCTGAACTGCTTAATTCTAATTAGGGTAGCAAGGAGGCTGGTTGCCATCTCAGCCAACTCTGGGCAAGGGCAGAGTACTCCTGGACGGCTGGCCAGGCTATAGAAACACACTGATAGATATGCAGTTGCTCTTTAAAAAAGTCAGCAGTGGTTATTTTACATGACCCTCTTATAACAGACAGTGAGAGACACGGCAGGCCTTTAATAGCCCAGTTAGCTGCACTGGGGAGAGTAGGCCAACCAAGTGATAGTGGGGCTTGAACCCCCCAACCTTGGGATTGTGATCAGTATTTCAGCAACTTACCACCGGGCTACCACTGCCCCACATTATTATTATTATTATTATTATTATTATTATTATTATTATTATTATTATTATTATTATTATTATTATTAGGGGCAGTGGTGGTCTAGTGGATAGAGTGCAGGATCGATGATCCTAAGCTTGGGGGTTCGAGTCCCCACAGGGTTGTCACTGTCCCCCAGTGCAGCTAACTGGGTTATCAAAGGCAAGCCATGTCTCTCACTGTCTATGGTGAGAGGCATGTAAAAGAACCATTGCTGACTTTCGTAAAGAGTAGGCTACAAAGCCCTCAGCGTGTTTCACGACCTGGAGAGGGATGGGCGCCGCCAGGTCAAAATCAGCCCAAGTTTCACTATGAAGGCGCCCCAACGACATCCCCAGATGTTAAGTGATAAGTTAAGATTATTATTATTATTATTATTATTATTATTATTATTATTATTATTGTTTTTGTTGTTGTTGTTGATAAAAATATATTATGTACATATATAATGATACATCAGATGTAACATATCATGAAATAAATGTAGTTATTTATCAAACTAAGCACTAATGAAAAATATTTTTAGATACTGTAGTACGTCACGGATGTAGTGATGGAGTTTCCACTCGTTCCAATCCAAAAATGTAATGTAATATCGCAACAAAACTGATAGGGGGCAGTAGAGTTCCAAGCTGATCATCAAGCTGGCAGTTTGGTTGTGAGAGTAACAAGAGTTAACACCAGTTATTATAAGTTAAAAAATGAATAAACTAGAATGAACATACTATAAGACAATAAATACAGATAATTATATAAAAAATAGTTGTTAAATATGAGTATTCAATGAAAAAAATTCAAGAAAAAGACAACAACTCAACAAGCAAAACTTAATTAGGCATACAAAAAAGAGTAATGTATAATATTTCTTGAACAATTGTAAATTTTATTAATAATTACAACCCTATTACACCATAAATAAGATTTATAAACTTCTCCATACATAGTTCACTACAATATACCAAATATGCTGCACAAATTACATGAAAAATACACATTTTATTTGTGATTTCAATATTACTAAAAACTTTCTCAACTAGTTGTACGAATTGAGCCGATTAACATTTAACATCATAGAGTCTGTCTGTGTGCTGTACCAAATGTCCAGCTCATTTAAATATAATACCTTGGAAATATCAAATTATAAATGCAACATTCAACTTCTACAAAATAAACTACCAACCAATTTTCAACTTAAGTTTTTATCCATAAAAATGTAACATAAGATAATGTAGCATATCAAACATTGTGCATTTACCATTTACTAAATAATTAACATAGATACCAAACAAGTTTTATTTTTTTGAAATCTAATGCTAACAGACAGTGCTGAATGTTTGAGTGGAAATTCAAGAAGCAGAAATAGATACAAAAATAATTTAAAATAATTTTCCAGAGGTTTACATTACTGTCGCTGTGTAAGCTATTAGAGTACTGGAGCAATATCTGTCCTCTTGCTACAGAATAAATATTTCCTGACAGATTATAAATGGATATTCATTTAATTTAAATGACAGGTATGGAATTCCATTTACTCATGAAGTGAAAATGCATACATTCATTCATTTTCTAAACTGTTTAATCCTAATTAGGGTTGCGGGAGGACTGATGCCCATCTCAGCCGACTCTGAGTGAGGGTGGGGTACACCCTGGACAGTTCGCCAGGCCAACACAGGGAAAACACTCACACAACCATGCATACTCATTCTGACACCTAGGGATGATTTGTAACAGGTAATTAACCTACTGTGCACGTTTTTGGACTGTGAGGAAACCAGAATACTCAGAGGAAACCCATGCAAGGAAGGGGGGAAACATGCTTCATTCTACTTCTCTCGAATCAGATTCATTTTGCGATTTGGACAGATTAATGTGTCAGTTTATAAATAAACAGTTTATAAAAACTGAAGATATGTATTTTAGATCCGTCTCACGTGTGTGACTTTGTAGAAAATTCTCTCCTTGAGTCTAAGTCCCATTATTAGATCCAAAACACTGTAAAACACAATTAAAACATCAGAAAGCATTCAAATGGTTCTTGCTTTTGTATTCTTAGGTTTGCAGTAAGCCATGCTGGAGAATAATTAATCTAGTTCTATAGGTTGTTTGTCATTTTAGGACAATTTCTGTTTAATTAATTTCATTCTTAGTTTATTTCATCTAAAATAAATGAACTCAGCAAAATTGTCTGTTAACAGAACAAAATTATTTCAAGTTCAAAATTAACTTTTTTTCATATATATATATATATATATATATATATATATATATATATATATATATATATATATTAAAAAAAACCCTATGACACATGACATCTGAGAGAGAGCACAGGAAGCAGTCTCCCTTGCCCGGACGCGGGTCACCGAGGTTCCCTCCTGGAGCCAGGCCCAGGGGAGGGGCTCGAAGGCGAGCGCCTGGTGGTCGGGCTTATGCCCATGGAGCCTGGCCGGGCCTAGCCCGAAAAGGAGACATGGGTCTGCCCTCCCATGGACCCACCACCCGTGGGAGGAGTTTTAGGGGTCGGGTGCAGTGTGAGTTGGGTGGCAGCCAAAGGCATGGGTTCTGTCGGACCGATCCTTGGCTACTTACTCTGACCCTCGGGACATGGAATGTCACCTCTCTGGCGGGAAAGGAGCCTGATTTGGTGCATGAGGTGGAGAGATACCGACTAGATATAGTCGGGCTCACCTCAACACATAGCTTGGGCTCTGGAACCATCCATCTCGAAAGAGGCTGGACCTTTTTCTATTCTGGAGTTGCTCATGGGGAGAGGCGGCGAGCCGGTGTGGGTATTCTTGTTGCCCCCCGTCTCGGTGCCCAAATGTTGGGGTTCTCCCCGGTTGACGAAAGGGTAGATTCCCTCCGTCTTCGGGTGGGGGGGACGGGTCCTGACTGTTATTTGTGCTTATGCACCAAATGACAGTTCAGAGTACCCACCCTTTTTGGAGTCTTTGGGGGGGTGTTGGAGAACGCTCCCTCGGGAGACTCGCTCGTTGTCTTGGGAGACTTCAACGCCCAAGTGGGCAACGATAGTGTGACCTGGAAGGGTGTGATCGGTAGGTACGGCCTCTCAAGTCTGAATCCAAATGGTGTTTCGTTGTTGGACTTCTGTGCTCGTCATAGTTTGTCTATCACGAACACCATGTTCGAAAATAAGGGTGTCCATAAGTGCACTTGGCACCAGGACACCCTAGGTCGCAGTTCGATGATTGACTTTGTAGTCGTGTCATCGGACTTGCGACCATATGTTCTGGACACTCGGGTGAAGAGAGGAGCTGAGCTGTCTACAGATCACTACCTGGTGGTGAGTTGGCTTCGGTGGTGTGGGAGGTTGCCTTCCAGACCTGGCAGGCCCAAGCGTGTAATCAGGGTCTGCTGGGAACGTTTGGCGGAGTCCCCTGTCCGAGAGGCCTTTAACTCCCACCTCCGGCAGAGCTACAACCACGTTCCGGAGGAGGCGGGGGACATGGAATACGAATGGGCCATGTTTCGTGCCTCCATTGCTGAGGCGGCAGCCCATAGCTGTGGCCATAAGGTCGTCGGTGCTTGTCGTGGCGGTAATCCCCGAACCCGGTGGTGGACACCTGCGGTGAAGGGGGCCGTCCAGCTGAAGAAGGAGGCCTATCGGGTTTTGTTAGCCTGTGGGACTCCTGAGGCAGCAAACGGGTACTGGCAGGCCAAACGTGCTGCAGCCGAGGCTGTCGCAGATGCAAAATCTCGGACTTGGGAGGAGTTCGGTCAGGGCCTGGAGAGTGATTATCAGTTGGCCTCAAAAAGGTTCTGGGCCACCATCTGACGCCTCAGGAGGGGGAAGCAGTTCTTCACAAACACTGTTTACAGTGGAGGTGGGGAGCTGCTTACCTTGATTGGGGATGTTGTCGAGAGGTGGAGGGAATACTTTGAGGACCTCCTCAATCCTACCAACACGCCCTTCGTGGAAGAGGAAGACCCTGGGGGTTTCGGGTGAGGGTCCGCCCATCACTGAAGTGGAGGTCACTGAGGTTGTCAAAAAGCTCCTCGGTGGTCGAGCTCCGGGGTTGGATGAGATCCGCCCGGAATATCTCAGGGCTCTTTGTAGGACTGTCTTGGTTGACACGTCTCTGCAACATTGCATGGTCATCAGGGGCTGTACCTCTGGATTGGTAAACTGGGGTGGTGGTCCCAATTTTTAAGAAGGGGGACCGGAGTGTGTGTTCCAATTATCGGGGAATTACACTCCTCAGCCTACCTGGGAAAGTCTCTGCAGGGGTACTCGAGAGGAGGATCCGACCAATAGTCGAACCTCGGATTCAGGAGGAACAATGTGGTTTTCGTCCTGGCCGCAGCACTCTTGACCAACTCTATATGCTCCACAGGATTCTGGAGGGGGCATGGGAGATTGCCCAATCTGTCCACATGTGCTTTGTGGATTTGGAGAAGGCTTTCGACCGTGTCCCTCGAACGATCTTGTGGGGTGTGCTCCGAGAGCACGGCGTTCTGGATCCGTTGCTACGAGCTATTCGGTCGCTGTATCACCGGAGCCAGAGTTTGGTCCGTATTGGTAACAGCAGCTCGGATTCGTTTCCAGTGGGAGTTGGAGTCCGCCAAGGCTGTCCTTTGTCACCGATTCTGTTCATAATTTTTATGGACAGAATTTGTAGGCGCAGTCGAGGCGATGAGGGGTTCTGGTTTGGTGGCCATCAGATATCGTCTCTGCTTTTTGCGGATGATGTTATCCTTTTGGCTTCATCAAGTTGGGCCCTCCAGCTCTCATTGGAGCGATTCGCAGCTGAGTGCGAAGCAGCCGGGATGAAGATCAGTACCTCCAAATCCGAGGCCATGGTTCTCAGTCGGCCAATGGTGGAATGCACCCTCCGGGTCGGGAATGAGGTCCTGCCCCAAGTGGAGGAGTTTAAGTATCTTGGGGTCTTGTTTACGAGTGAGGGAAGGATGGAGTGAGAGATCGACAGACGGATTGCTGCAGCCTCTGCTGTTAAGCGGTGCCTGTACCGGTCCGTCGTGGTGAAGAAGGAGCTGAGCCGCAAGGCGAAGCTCTCAATTTACCAGTCGATCTACGTTCCAACCCTCACCTATGGTCACGAGCTTTGGGTAATGACCGAAAGAACAAGATCACAGATACAAGCGGCTGAACTGAGCTTCCTTCGCCGGGTGGCGGGGTTCTCCCTTAGAGATAAGGTGAGAAGCTCTGCCATCCGGGGAGAGCTTGGAGTAGATCCGCTGCTCCTCCGCATTGAGAGGGGCCAGTTGAGGTGGCTCAGGCATCTGGTCAGAATGCCCCCCGGACGCCTCCCTGGTGTGGTTTTTCGGGCATGTCCAACCGGGAAGAGACCCCGGGGTCGACCTAGAACAAGCTGGAGGGACTATGTCTCTCGGCTTGTCTGGAACCGCCTCGGTGTCCCCCCGGGAGAGTTGGAGGAAGTGGCTCGGGAGAGGGACGTCTGGACCTCTTTGCTTAGGTTGCTGCCCCCGTGACCCGACCCTGGACTAAGCAGAAGACGATGATGATATATATATATATATATATATATATATATATATATGTATGTATGTATGTATATTGTTGTCTTTGGCCCTGTTGATCTCGAAAGATGATAACCTTTTTTTGGGGGGGGGGTTGTGTGCCGTGGGTCTTTGGTCAGGGAGAGCTGCAGCATCGGGCATGGCTAAAAGGCTAATAGGGGATCTGCAGATCCTGCTGCAGCCGCTGCAAATTAACTCCTGCGGAGTCTCTTCTGACCCCAGCAGGTGTCTCTTCTCTGCTGTTCTGATGACATCCTGGGTAATGGTCCGCCAGTCCAAGCACTCGGAGGCGGATGACTCCAGGTCGGAGGGGTTGAAGCCTCCAGCCTTGAAGTTGCGCTTGCAGACATCCTTGAACCTGAGAGTTGGACATCCCTTTGACCTGATTCCAGTAATCAGCTCCCCGTACAGTAAGTCTTTGGGGATGCGGCTGTCATCCATTCAGGTGCCATGGCCAAGCCATCGCAAGCGTCTCTGGGTCAGGATGGCAAGCATACTGTGCACATCTGCTCTGGCCAGGGCGTCGATGTTGGAGACATGTTCCTGCCAAGTGATGCCCAGTAGTCTGTGAAGGCAGCATTGATGGAAGGCGTTCAGCTGGCGTTCCTGGCAGTAGTAGAGGCTCCATGTTTCACTGCCATAAAGGAGAGTACTCAGTACGCAGGTCTTGTACACTAGTTAGTTAGTGGTTAGCATGAGGTTGTCCCAGACTCGCTTTGCCAGACGGGCCATCACTGTCGTTGCCTTGCCAATACGGGCGTTCAGTTCGGCATCTAGAGAGAGGTTGCTGGAGATGATCAATCCGAGGTAGGTGAATTTTTCCACTACCTCAAGGGTGTGGTCAACGATGTCGATACTACAAACACTGCTGATATCCTGGCCCATGATCTTGGTCTTATTAAGGCTGATGATGAGGCCAAACTCAGAGCAGGCACCACAAAGCAGTTGATGACATTGACATTGGAGCACTTCCTCAGTGTGGGCAACAAGACCAGCATCATCAGCAAAGAGCAGCTCCCTGATGAGAATGCTCCGCACCTCGGTCTTTGCTCTGAGGATTGCCGGGTTAAAGAGGCTTCCGTCACTCCTGGCATGGAGGAAGATGCCGTCTTCAGAGTCCTGTAGGTGTAGCACAGGAGCAGGGAGAAAAAGATGCCAAAAAGGGTTGGAGCGAGGACACAACACTGCTTCACACCGTTCTTGATCGGAAAAGGGTCTGAGGATGATCCATCAAACTGGACGATGCCATTTATGTCCTGGTGGAATGACTTGACCATGCTCAAGAGCTAGGGAAGGGACATCCAATTCGCTGGGGGAGGGCAAACAGTCAATCCCTGCTGACCAAGTCAAAAGCCTTGGTCAGGTCGATGAAGGCCAAATACAGGGGTTGTTTCTGCTCCTGGAATTGTCTTGTACCTGTCTCACAAAAAAGACCATGTCTATGGTTGACCTGGCTGCCCTGAATCCACACTGCACCTGTGGATACATACGTTCGGCAAGTAATTGAGGACGACACGGGCAAAGGCTTTGCCAACTATGCTTAGGAGTGAGATGCCACGATAGTTGTTGCAATCATTTTGCTCCCCCTTGTTCTTGTAGAGGGTGATGAGTTTGGCATCACGCATGTCTTGGGGAACAGCCCCTTCCTCCCAGCACTGCAGTAGGAGCTCATGGAAGTGTTTCAAGAGCGAGCTCTCCTTTACGGTTTTGACGATTTCAGGTGGGATGTTGTCACTGCCTGGAGCCTTGCCGCTTGAGATGGAGTCTATCACCTTGCTGAGCTCCTCGATGGTGGGTGGAGCGTCAAGCTCATCCATAACAGACAGTGGAGGGATGTTCTCAAGGGCTGTGTTTGAGATGGTGGTTTCTCTCGAGTAGAGCTCTTGCTAGTGCTAAGCCCATCTCTCCATTTGTTTCCCATGATCCTTGATGACGTCGCCTGCAACTGATTTCAGTGGGGCGCTCTTGATGGCACTAGGACTGAAAGCCTTCTTCATGCCTTCGTACATTTTGCACTCGTTTCCAAGAGCTGCAGAATGCTGTATGTCCTGGCAGAGGTTAAGCCAGTAGTGGTTGGCACAACGCCTTGTGATCTTTCGTGCATTATTTCTTGCAGCATGCAGTGCAGCAAGAATTCGCACAGAGGGCTCCTTCTTGTGAGTGATTAGGGCTGCACATTTGGTGGTGATGGCAGGTTCCATCTCAGCCTCTCCTGCTTCAAACCAATCCACACTCCTCCCCACCTTCTTCCCAAAGGTGCCTATGGTGGTCTCAAACATAGCCTCGCGGATGTGGTTCCACCTTGCAGTAGCACAGTTAGTGGGGAAGTCGGCCAGGGCCACATTTATGGCTTCAGCATTGCTATCCCGCAGTTCAGGCACTGCAGTCATAGCTGTGTTGACACGGGGCTGGGGTTTCTGCTTGGGGCGGTTGACACGTTTGAGACAGAGACGTACCTTGGTGGCGACCAGGGAATGGTCGGTGTCACAGTCAGCGCTGTGGAAACTGTGTGGGACCAGCACTTGGTTCAGCAGGGATCTCCTGGTGATGACGAAGTCCAGCTGATGCCAGTGGCGAGACCTTGGGTGTCTCCAGGATCCTCGGTGGCAGGACTTGGTGGAGAAGAATGTGTTGGTCAGACAGAGGTTATGAAAGGAGTAGAGCTCAAGAAGGCATTGGCCATTCTCTTTGAGCTTGCCAATGCCAAAGCGGCCAATGCAGCAGGGACAGGAGTCGTGATCTGCCTCTATCCGTGTGTTAAAGTCGCCGAGCAGAAACAGGTGCTCTTTGGCAGGGATCTGCTGGATCCTGACTTTGAGCGCATCGTACAATGCATCATTCACTTCAACTGGAGAGCAAAGCATTGGAGCATAGGCGTAATGATGGTAGCTGGTCCAGAGGAGGTTGTGAGATGAAGAGAGAGGACTCGTGGAGTGTCTGCGGTTCAACAAAGGACAGAACGGAGTTTCACACAGCAAATCCAACACCATATAGCCAATACTTGTCAGGCTCCTGTCCCTGCCAGAAGACTGTATAGTCCTTCTCCTTCAGGCTGCCACTGCCCGGGAGTCGAGTCTCTTGCAGTGCTCCGATGTCAATGTTGAGCCTCCTCATCTCGTGGTGGATGATGGCAGTTTTTCCTGGCATTGTTGATTTGCTGGAGATCGTCAGCGAGGCCAGGACACATTGTTCAGTCATTCTAGGTTGCTAGACTCAGCATTGGCTACTTTGGTTTCTTCTTCTTTGCTGGTGCAGTGGTTACAGTTCGTGCTTCTGCTTTTGGCCTACACTTCAAGCACCCATTGAAGTAAGTGGACTGTGGTGGGCCAGCACCTTACTGGCTGGGGGCTGGTAGCTAAAGGCGGGGGGTAGCTAGCTGGCCAGTGGGACTCTATGATCCCTCCCACTGTCAGGAGATAGCCTAGGCGCCCGAGCTTATGCCAATTAGCTCTGGGCTTTTAACCAGTAACTGCATCTCCCCGTGTTCAGCTGCCACAGAAGGCGGCACAAGAGTGACCTCTCAAGGGCACAGGCCAGGGTGAAGTTGTGGAGGAACTGAGATGCCCAGTCGACAGATCCCCCTTCTCGGCCTAGCAGGTAGTGTCCAACGGAAGAGGCTAGCCAATACTGTTGGTACCAACTTGGCTACAGGAGTTGCCGGGAGGTGCCGCTACATAGGGACCAACTGCCTTTGGGGCTCCACTCCGGATTTTCTGTAGGGGGTGTCTCCCTTAGCCTTTGTCACTCCCGTGATGACCACAAGGCAGTAATGCTATTTGCCCAGAGCTGGAGTTTGTAAGTCAGAATTGTCCTTCTCTTAGCCTTTACCGTAAGAGCTTTAGCTGCAAGGCACCAGATGGTTGACTCGTGAGTACCAGGGCATGTCCACATGCCGGTGGGCCTGCATAATGCACCTCTGGGGCTCAACCTGCTCCGAGATCCCTCACATATTTAGCCTGGGGCCGTAAGGTGCCCAATAACCAGGGTGTGCCAAGAGGAGGCAATGTGAGAGTCTTGACTTTAGCAGAAGCTCTGCACCATCAGGAAGCATTTACGCACTTGGCCTTCTTTTCACTCAGTGAGCTAGATGGCGACTGGAAGCGAGAAGTCTAAGCAACTACACTACAGCTGCTCTACAGCACCAGGCGCTATACTAAGTCCTGTGCAATGCACCTCCACCCCATTTATATATCTTAAACCTTTATATTACGATTTAACTTGTTGTTCTTCACTTGTAAAAGAAAATAGCAGATAGTCTGAAGGTCAAATTAAAATTTCCTCATAGCATTAGTATTCTGTAACAACAATAAAAACAACACCAGCATGTCAGAACCATTTTGTGTGTGTGTGTGTGTGTGTGTGTGTGTGTGTGTGTGTGTGTGTGTGTGTGTGTGTGTGTGTGTGTGTGTGTGTGTCAAGGCTGACACACTGTTGCTGGCTAAAAGATTAGTGTGTCTAAAACAGGTTGGAGAAATCTGCCACCCAGATCCTAATACACAACCCTCTGTCCTTCTTATACCCACACCCACACACCCACACACACCCACACACACCCACCCACCCACACACACACACACAAACACACACACACACACAAAATCCCCAATGCCATGATTGCATACTTACACAAAGTGGCAGACGCACAGATGTATGGCCTTTTCTACTCACCACAGTGAATACACACATGCAATTTACACCAGTGATTTTACCTGAAGTCTAGAAAAGGTGCATGAATTCACATTGACATGTTCAGTGACTACAGTATGTCACAACTGTACATGTAGTCCACACACAGTGTATGCTGTAATCCAATAGCAAATATGGTGAAGCACAGACACCGAACAGGCTAACAATCTAGCATTATTGTCATCCAGCTAACATTTGGATAGATTTGTGAATGGATGGATAGATGCATGGATGACTTATTTTGCATGGATAGATGCATGGATGACTTTATTCTAACAGGTAATCATTTAACCTTCAAGTGACCGACATATTTTACATACATTAATGACCAGCCGGGGAACATGCATGAAACATGCAACAGTTTATCTCGAATAATGATATCAGCCAATGTTATATTAAATGTAATTAAATGCACTTTATTATGAATATATAGAGACTACTTTTGCATTAAAACACTATTGATTTCAACCATTTGAAGAGAACTACAATATAAGAACATCATTAACTACAAAAATAGTATCAAAATTATGGGTAACTGTATACAATAGCAACTGAATCTGTTCAATGCTTAGTATTACAGTCTGTCTTGAAGAGCAGTTGAATGTTGAACTTACAAGCTTAACATACAAAACTTCTCAATGCCTCAGCTACACCAAATCCTGCTAAGATCTACCTGCCATTATCATCCTAAAACAAAACAACATATTAATTTGGTGTCCTAATAGCATGCAGGATTTAACACCTTTCCAAACATTAATCTGGTATTTTACTATGGCGTCATTAATTACCCCTGAGAAATTTACTTTACCTGAAGCTAGCCTTGACCTAAAAATTACAAACAAAACCATAGAACTTTAGGTCACACATCAACATACAAATTCATGAAAAACTAGAAGTTTTCTCTTTGATAAAGATAAACACAACAAAATACACCTGGGGTCATAAGTGACCCCTTTCGGTCACTTGAAGGTTAAACCATCAAGCGTTATAATACATCAGGTTAACATTAAAACTCCTTTGTACTTCAGTAAACATGGTAACTTTTAAATTCTCATTAAAATAAACAAGCTAACATTCAGCTAACTAACATTAAAGCAAACAAGTAAATATTGACAGTAAATTCAATTGTCATAAAAAAAGGTGAGCAAAAATTGTTTAAATTAGCCTTAAAGTAAACAAGCTAATATTTAAACTAATCTGAATACCTGGTTACTACACATCTTAATGTATATCTGTGTGTAAAATACCTTAAACAGTAGCATATTGGCTCCACCCTGCAACACTGATCCATCACTTGCTTTCTGAGAACATAGGAACCAGTTTGATGGAGACTATTGTTTTTACCCCGCAGCGCTCAGGTTATATTCTCATTTCCTTAATCCATGTTGCCATAGCTGTTCCTGTCACTGTCCCAATTTTGTCCAAGCTATTGCCCAAGAATTGCCAGGAGCATCATTTTTAAATTTTGCATGCAGGTTTCCAATAGTGTGTAGGTATACATAAGCTTACCATTTTCTAGGTTTGACCTTTGACCTTGTCCAATTGACGTTGATCTTGGAATGTTTTTCAGGGCATTTCTCAAAAACTGCTAGGTGACTCATTCTGAAATTTTGCCTGCACGTTGTCTATGGTGTGTGCGTACAGGCTTGACAGTTTCTCTGTTTGACCTTTGACCGTGGAGGTTTTGTCCTGGTGATTTTTTAAGACGTGTTGGGGTTATGCCACCTCTAATGGCATGTGCAGAAACTCTTTCCTGAGAAGGAACAAAAAAAGACTTATTGAAATTGTTATTGTTCTTATTGTTGTTGTTGATGATGCTGATAAGTCTATAATTATTTCCTCATTATTCATTCATCCATTTGTCAAAATGTTTTTTCCTACTAAGGATGCATTGGGGCTGGAGCCTATCTTAACCAAATCTTGGCAAAGGAAAAATACATCCTGACTAGCTTGCCAGCCCATTGTAGCCCAACACTTACAACCATACACACTGCACTCACACCTAGTGGCAAATGCAAAGAACCATTTATTCTAATCTGCATGTCTGTGGGCTATCAGAGAAAACCAGATTACCCAGACAAAGCCCACATAAGCACCGGGAGTACATGTAAACTGTATACAGCAACACTCTTTCAGGTCCCAGGACTCGAACACAGAACCTTCTTGCTGTCGGGTGGACATACTATGCCACAACACTTCCCATTATTATTATTATTATTATTATTATTATTATTATTATTATTATTATTATTATTATTATTACTATTATTCTTATGTAATATATATGTGTGTGTGTGTGTGCGTGTGTGTGTGTGTGTGTGTGTGTGTGTGTGTGTGTGTGTGTGAGATTACATGAGCTGAGAGAGAATGTGTTTATAGTGTGATTTAGTAGCACATGATGCTGTGGCAGTATGCATGTGTGTGTGTGTGTGTGTGTGTGTGTGTGTGTGTGTGTGTGTGTGTGTGTGTGTGTGTGTGTGTGTGTGTGTGTGTGTGTGTGTGTGTGTGTGTGTGTGTGTGTGTGTGTAAGAAGAGATCCATTGTGTTTTTGGGTAAGACGTTGTTCACCAGTGCGTCCTGATTATACACATTCCACAAGATTATTATGGCAATTAAGCATCAGAGGACCATTGTATGTGTGTGTGTGTGTGTGTGTGTGTGTGTGTGTGTGTGTGTGTGTGTGTGTGGCCAAGGTGTGTGTGTGTGTGTGTGTGTGTGTGTGTGTGTGTGTGTGTGTGTGTGTGTGTGTGTGTGGCCAAAGTTCAACAGACTATTCAGCTGTAATGCACACACACAAAAATATGAATGTTGAAAATTTTAAGGTTGAAAATAGGTTCTACAGGTTCATGCTACCAACACCACATATGACATTGCAGAGATGGAACTGCACAGATGATCACGTAGCTTCATCCTAAAGAAAGTTACTCATCTGCTGATTATTTCTTATTATTTCCTTATTATTTCAAATTTTATTGTTTTCGAAGGAAGAACATACTTTCTCGAATATTCTTGACCTTTCCATATTTGGTAGATGTTGTGTAAGGGAAAGTGCTGCCAAGATATGTTCTTCTTCAGAAAATAAAACAAAACAAAAAAAAAAAAAAAAAAAAAAAAAACATCATCATCATCATCATCTTCTTCCGCTTAGTCCGGGGTCGGGTCGCGGGGGCAGCAACCTTAGCAAAAAGGTCCAGACATCCCTCTCCCGAGCTACTTCCTCCAACTCTCCCGGGGGGACACCGAGGCGGTCCCAGACAAGCCGAGAGACATAGTCCCTCCAGCGTGTTCTAGGTCGACCCCGGGGTCTCTTCCCGGTTGGACATGCCCGAAACACCACACCAGGGAGGCGTCCGGGGGGCATTCTGACCAGATACCCGAGCCACCTCAACTGGCCCCTCTCAATGCGGAGGAGGAGCGGATCTACTCCGAGCTCTCCCCGGATGGCGGAGCTTCTCACCCTATCTCTAAGGGAGAACCCCGCCACCCGGCGAAGAAAGCTCATTTCAGCCGCTTGTATCCGTGATCTTGTTCTTTCGGTCATTACCCAAAGCTCGTGACCATAGGTGAGGGTTGGAACGTAGATCGACTGGTAAATTGAGAGCTTCGCCTTGCGGCTCAGCTCCTTTTTCACCACAACGGACCGGTACAGGCACCGCTTAACAGCAGAGGCTGCAGCGATCCGTCTGTCGATCTCTCGCTCCATCCTTCCCTCACTCGTAAACAAGACCTCAAGATACTTAAACTCCTCCACTTGGGGCAGGACCTCATTCCCGACCCGGAGGGTGCATTCCACCATTGTCCGACTGAGAACAATGGCCTCGGACTTGGAGGTACTGATCTTCATCCCGGCTGCTTCGCACTCAGCCGCGAATCGCTCCAATGAGAGCTGGAGGGCCCGACTTGATGAAGCCAAAAGGACAACATCATCCGCAAAAAGCAGAGACGATATCCGATGGCCACCAAACCAGAACCCCTCATCGCCTCGACTGCGCCTAGAAATTCTGTCCATAAAAAAAACATATATATATATATATATATATATATATATATATACACATACTCAGGGATCCCTCACTTTCCGTGGTTCATGGGGACTGAGACCCCCCGCGACCTCCAATTTCCATAAAGTAGGATCGACCACCCCCCACTGATGTATATGTACTTGTATGTGTACAAGTAATATAAATGCAGAAACTGAAGCATGAAGTAGCGGGGGTTTCACTGTATATATATATGGGGCAGTAGTAGCCTGGTGGTAATGTCGGCTGGATCAATGATCCTAGAGTTGGGGGTTCAAACCCCACTGTCCCCCCCAGTGCAGCTAACTGGGTTATCAAAGACCGGTCATGTCTCTCACTGTTTATGGTGTGAGATTCATGTTCATGTTTATTTCGACAAGAGGAGCTGCATAGCGGTCAGCATGTTTCTAATCGGGAGTCGGAGTCCCCTGAGGCAGTTCGTTCACAGCAACGTTCTGGCAACTCCTGCAGCGGCACTGGAATCCAGTCGTATCGGCTTCTGCCCTTCCATTGGATCTTTCCAGTGGCACCAAGAGGGGGGACTTGCTGCTTGGGTAACAGCCTGTCCTCCATACTTCATACCCAGGCTCTGTGCACTGGAGAGTATCACTATCTGGGATACCAGCCAGAGTGCAGCTCCATAATCTTTCGAGACTGATGGAGGCCTACTACTACATATATATGGCTGCGGTGATCCAATGGTAGGGTGCTGACTCTTACTGATCCACAGGTCAGTATCACCGAGCTGTCAGCGTAGCTAAATGAGTTAACAAAGGCCAGCCATGTCTCTCACTGTCTGTGGTGAGACGCATGTAAATGAACAATTGCTGCTGTCCGTAAATAGCAGGCTACTTTTGGTTGCCGTCAGCGTGTTTGCCCAGCAATGGCCTGGCGAGCTGTACATCCCGACTTTTCCCAGATGATTAGCATTAAGGAAAAAAGGTTGATATATATATATGTAGAGCGAGAGAGAAACAGTGATAAATAGATAATCATTCTCTCTCTTGTTTGACAAGCTGCTTCATCCTACTAGGGCGCGAGTAGGCTATAACCTATATCCGCCGACACTGGGCAATCCGGAGTGCACCTTGAACAGCTCACCAGGCCATCACTGGGCAACACTCACACAAACATTCAGACTCACATTTATACCTAGGGGCAATTTAGAACCAATAATTAGCCTAATTTGCATGTGCTTGAACCCCCACTTGAATCACCTATTATTAGGTGGTGGAGGGAGGGGTTGTATGTCCTAATGATCCTCGGAGCTAGGTTGTCAGAGGCATTATGCCCCTGGTAGGGTCACCCAAGGCAAACAAGTCCTAGGAGATGGTCAAGACTAAATGCGGCTCAAGAACGCTCTATGGGTAAAAAAAGATGAAAGAACACAGTTTCCCTTGCCCGAACACAGGTCACCATGGTATCTCCCTGGAGTCGAGCCTGGGAGAAAGGCCCAAAGGTGAGTGCCCAGCCGGGTCCAGCACAAAAAGGAGACCCACTATCTGTGAGAGGAGCTATAGGGTTTGCGTGTGCTGAGAGTTTTGCTGTAGCCAAAGGCATGGGTTCTATTGGACCAATCCGCAACTACTGACTCTGGCTCTTGGGACATGGAATATCACCGCTCTGGTGAGGTAGGAGCTTGAGGTGGTGCATGAGATTGAGAGAACTGACTAAATATAGCTGGACTCACCTCAACACATAGCTTTGGCTCTGGAACCACCCATCTGGAGAGAGACTGGACCTTTATTCCATTGAGTTTCTCATGGGGAAAGGCAGCAAGACAGTGTGGGCATCCTAGTTGCACCTCGAAGAGGTTCTCCAATGTTGATGAAAGGGTAGCTTCCATCCGCCTCCAGGCGGGAGGATGGGTCCTGATTGTTGTTTGTGCTTATGCACCAAATGGCAGTTCAGAGTACGCACCCTTCATGGAGTTTTTATGGGGTGTGTTAGTGAACGCTCCCCCTGGGGAGCCCCTTATTTTCCTGGGCAACATCAATGCCCATGTGGGAAACTACAGGGTTAGCTGAAATAGTGTGATTGGTAGGTATGGCATTTCCAATCTAAACTCGAATGGTGTCTTGTTGTCATTGAAGCAAAATGTTGGGCTTGGGAGGAGTTTAGTGGGGGCCTGGAAGGTGACTGTTGTTGACCTCACAAAGGTTTTGGACCACCATCCGATGCCTCAGGAGGGGGAAGCCGACCTCAACAAATACTGTATACTGTACTGTAAAAGTGGGGAGCGGCTCACCTCGACTGGGGATGTTGTTGGGAGGTGGAGAAAATACTTCAAGGGCCTCCTCAATCCCATCATCATGCCCTCCGTGGAGGAGGAAGACGGAAGACCCTGAGGGTTTGGGCTCATTGCTGGTGCTGAGGATGCTGAGATAGTAAAAAGTTCCTCACTGGTCAGGCTCTGTCAGTGGATGAGATCCATTCATTCATTCATTTTCTGAACAGCTAAATTCTGATTAGGGTTGCGGAGAGACTGGCGCCCATCTCAGCCGACTCTGGGTGAGGGCGGGCTACACCATGACAGCTCACCAGGCCATTGCAGGGGCACCACACACAAACATTCATACTACTCGATGAATATCTCAGAGCTCTGGATGTTGTCGGACTGTCTTGGTTGACATGTCTCTGAAATATCATGTGGTCCTTGAGGCAGTGAGTGGTTCACTTTTGTTGGCCATTTTTTATTTATTTCAATCATGACAGAGGCAGGTGAGTGCCGCCTGCACCTGGACCAGAGCATCAGCCAGGTAGGTCAAGGTGTGCTTTAAACTTTCAGTGTGCACTGCACAGAAACATTAAAAAACAAACTACAATAAGATTTCTGTGGTTTATTTTTCCATTCTCAAGCGAGACAATGATGACTCCGTCTGCTTGAAGTGTTCCTGATTCAAGCATTTTCCACTCAGGATAATGTTTCTTATCCCCTTCATTGTGATCCAATCAGATTGCACTATTCCTGTGTAGTACAGAATATACAAAAAAAACAATTGTCAGCAGTCATAATGCTTTTAGTGTTGTGGCTAATAAGTGTGTGTGTGTGTGTGTGTGTGTGTGTGTGTGTGTGTGTGTGTGTGTGTGTGTGTGTGTGTGTGTGTGTGTGAGTGAATGAGTGTGGCACGTGGCTAAGCACAGAGGAGGCTTAATCTGGCTGTTGTATTAGTTCTCTCATTACTGCACCCTTGCTTGATGCCATGTGGCCACACACGCGCGAACACACACACACACACACACACACACACACACACACACACACACACAGTGAAAAGAGAGATTTAAACACAGGCAACACACTAGTCTCTGACCTACCCCCCCATGAATCCCTTGCCAGCACCCCACCTCACACCCACCCCTTCCCACACACACACATATACAGACCTATATACAGTACTAAAATACAAAGCAAAGCTGATATGTGCAATGAGGCATGCGCTTATTTTATGGTTTATTATTGACCATATGGCATTAATGTGTGTGTGTGTGTGTGTGTGTGTATTTAACCCTAGCATCAAATATATAAAACAATTATCATATGTAAGATTTGGATTCTGATTGGTCAGTACTCCAGTTGCAGATCACAGGTTTATATTTATGTACTCCTATCATTTCTTTAGTAACAGCTCATTAATAATAACTCATGATGTTGATGTAGTTTATGTTTATTACTGTAAAACATAAGTGTGAACAATCAGTAGTGTATTTTGCGGGTGTTACCCAACATTAAACATAACTATGAATACAATTGTGAGGACAGAAATACTGTACGTATGAGAGATGGAACAGGTTTGGACTGAAGACACAGCAGGTGTTAACCTGCTTAATCCACACACACACACACACACATACACACACACATGCACATTGATCCTGAAATGCTGACCCACTCAGACACCCACCTGCTGCCGTCTGCCAGGGATTATCAATCTGTCTCAATCTGCCAGACTGTGTGTGTGTGTGTGTGTGTGTGTGTGTGTGTGTGTGTGTGTGTGTGTGTGTGTGTGTGTGTGTGTGTGTGTGTGTGTGTGTGTGTGTAAAATAATTACTCAATTAAAATGTAAAAATTATATGTGTAGTTTTTTAAGATGTAAGATGTTCCTGGGTCTCTTACAGAACCATCCATGTCTCCTCTGGAGATTTTTACACACTTGACTCACTGCGTTTTGATATTTTGTGTTATTTTCTACTTTATTTACAGCCATAAAACCATTTTTTAATCCAAAATGTTCTTTTGGACTGACTCAATAATGCAGAAGTAATACAATAAAAATCTGAAACAAAGTTTATACTGGAAAAATATACAGAGTGTGGGTGCCTAAATCCTTTGCACTCAGCATGAAATTTTAAAAAAAATAATAAATACATTTTAATAAAATTTTATACAATATTTTGTCTAATTAATATTTCAAAACTTTTTGAGCTTTTTCATTTTAATCAAATTTGTATGCACTAAGAGAATCTTAAAGCTCATATCATGTACCAAAATGATCTATTTAAAGCCAGACGTCTTCCATTTTGTCGGGTTTATAGAGCTCTGAATATAAATATTTTATAACTGTTAATTACACTTATTATTATATATGCAAATATTGTTTAGACATTGACATTGGCGGCATTTGGCAGGAACACAGGAAGAAAGACTAAAATACCTTGAAATTCTTAATTGGATGTCAATTAAACATTTAAATTATAAATAAGATATGTAACTGAAACTTCTGATTCAAACTAAGATCATTTTTTAAAATATTAGAATATTTAGAATTCTTTGGCATTAATATATCACATAGATGGGGAGTGGTGGCTCGGTGGTAAGATGCTGGATTACTGAACCCAAGATTGGAGGTTCAAGCCCTACTGTCCTTAGCTGTCCCTGCTGTCCCCCCAGTGCACTAACTGGGTTATCAAAGGCAGGCCGTGTCTCTCACTCTCTATGGTGAGAGGTTCATGTAAAAGAACCATTGCTGACTTTTGACAAGAGGAGCTGTATAGCCGTCAGCGTGTTTCTGGCCTGTGATGGCCTGGCGAGCTGTCCAGGGTGTACTCTGCCCTCGCCCAGATTCAGCTGAGATGGGCGCCAGCCTCCCTGTGACCCTATTTAGGATTAAGTGGTTCAGAAAATGAATCAATGCGTTTTGTGTTCCTTTACAGTTTTATGATTTTTTTTAAATACAATGATCTAAGCATGGGTCAGCAGCAGCAGCCTGTTTGAAGCTAAGATCTACTTCTTGGGTACCAGTTAAAGCAAAGGACTACCTGGACAATACACACTTCTGAAATAACAAATTTTCTCAATTTGCCTTTAATTATATGTTGTTATTATTAATAATTAGTTATATTCATCTATGTGAAGATTTTGGTTTGATTAAAAAAAAGCAAAAAATTTTGATGAGGCTCATTGAGGCATATTCTAAATGTAGCAGGGAACAGGCCTGCATGTTGGTGACCCCTGATCTAAAGTAATAACCATTTTCATAGTATGCAAAAGTTATAAAATTTGGCAAAGTATTATGTTAGCTTTCGAATATTTGCCCCAAATGGTGTAGAATTTTAAACTTCAGCCTAAATTCTGAAATATATTGAATTTCCAGACATAGCTCTAGTCTAGATTTTGGGTTTAAATATATACAGTGTATATATATATGTCTGTCTGTTTTCCTTTCGGCTTTTTCCCTTTTTACTCGGGAGTCGCCACAGTGAATCATCTGATTCGCACGTTTGATTGGGCAGAGGTTTTTACGTCGGCTGCCCTTTTAGCAAGGGACAGAAACACGCTGACGACTTGGCAGCCTACTCTTTACGAAAGTCAGCAATGGTTCTTTTACATGCCTCTCACCATAGACAGTGAGAGACATGGCCCGCCTTTGATAACCCAGTTAGCTGCACTGGGGGGGACAGTGACAACCTTGTGGAGAGTGGGACTCGAACCCCCAACCTTTGGATCAGTGATCCAGCGCCATATACCACTAGACCACCACTGCCCCTATACAGTATATATATATATATACATATATATATATATATATATATATATATATATATATATATATATATATATATATATATATATATATATATATACATATATATATATAAAATTCTCAAACAAATGCTGGAATCCTTGGATAAAGCACAAACATTTTACATTTCCAATGTAGAATTCTTTTATTTTGAACTAAAACATGAGAACCTTTACCTTTCAGTTTTATTTTTTTTTAATTTTAATTATTATATGAGGGTCTTGAATTTTTTTAGGAAAAAACAAAGATTCCTATTCCCATTAATCAGATTATTAATCATAATCATCTTAGCACACTATTATTTTATATGCACTTACAGGTTGATCATTTTTAATCATTAGCCAATCCGAAGCCACTTTCTACTTGGTCTCTTGTGCAACATTTATTAAGGATCATAGAAAAAAATAATCAGTTATCATATTTCTGTCAATGTCAAGAAATTGGGACTTACCAAACAGTTTTATATTTATATTTAATGTCTACAGACATTTTTTGTTTGTTTTTTCCTAGAATGTACTGTACAGCAATTGAACAATCCTGACAGAGCCCTGTTAAAGTTGTGCTATTGCTAACACCTCAAGAAACAACAATGCTCTACAACAAACAAATTAAAAGTAAACAAATGAAAAATGTGAAAATGTGAAGAGAATGTGCATCTTTCTCCTAAAATTA
>CM045735.1:44884748-45199748 GCA_024760905.1 Plotosus lineatus
GCTGCTCAAAAACAAATACATATACAAATCTAACCAGCAACACTGCTTTAAACAATAATAATAATAATAATAATAATAATAATAATAATAATAACAAAAATAATAATAATAATACCAATAATAATAATAATAATAATAACAATAATAATAATAATAATTATTATTATTATTATTATTATTATTATTAGTATTATTATTATTATTATTATAAATTGCCATTATACGTGATTTCTCTTAAATAATGAGGTTTATGTATACTGCAAAAGTGATTCAAAAAAGGGGAAAATATGTTTCTTTAACGATTTAGTATAATTTATCTTAAGTACTAAAGTCAACTCAAAATGTTACGTGAGGTAAATGTTACATTTTATTACGAACCAGCCAGAACTTGGAGTAATTTCAGTTTCAAACTCCACATTAAATGTTCATTCATTCATTTATTCATTCATTCATTTTCTGAACTGTTTTGAACCTTCGCCCATTTCAGCCGACCCTTGACGAAGGCAGAGTACACCCTGAACAGCTCATTAAACCATCGCAGGGCCCTCATTGTAAATGTCGTTTAGGTTAGTAGCCTGAAAATTAAAAGTATAAAGAATTGCTTTATTTAAAACTAAATCGATTTTTTTTTGTATCAGCTGTCTGGTTTCTTAAATCTCATCGAATGTAATAAATATACATAAAAAAACATTAGCCAATAAAGTGCATTATAATTGGGATTTGGTGTTGTTATGTTCCAAATATTGATACAGACATGCATGCGTATATTGCAGGGGGTTTAAATGGCATTGATAAGAAATAAAGGGAGGGAACCACAAAAGGAACGTCAAGGAGAGAGCGAGAGAGAGAGAGAGAGAGAGAGGGAGAGAGAGAGGGGAGGAGGAGGAGGAGGAGGAGGAGGAGTTTCCTGTACCTTTTCTTCTAATTAGCCCTCCTCTTTCTTGGTGCTATCAGTCCTGGACTCTGTACCAGACACTTCACACACACACACACACACAGAGAGAGAGAGAGAGAGAGAGAGAGAGAGAGAGAGAGAGAGAGTTTTTGTGGGGAGCATTTTGATAAGGCATCAACAACTCCATAGTTAGTTTTGGTGAGAAAACTGATTTTTTTTTCCTTAAAAAAAAGGAGGAATATAGAACTAAAGAGGGCGAGAAAGAGATAGAGAGAGAGAGCGAGAGAGAGAGAGAGCGAGAGAGAGAGAGAGAGAGAGAGAGATTAAAGGCAGTGCAGGCATGATGTCCTACATTAAGCAGCCTCATTACGCAGTGAACGGGTTAACGCTGTCTGGCCCGGGCATGGACCTTCTCCACACCGCCGTTGGCTACCAGAGTAAGTGAATTTCAACTTAATTCAACACAATTGATTGTTATGGGTCTCAGGTTCTTCCTGTTGCATTAGTAATCCGGGTCATGATTTCCTACCACACAATCTAAAACTCAAAAACCCGTTGAAAATGTTTGCGTTATTATTATTATTATTATTATTATTATTATTATTATTATTATTATTATTATTATTATTTCCATAAAATAACCTGATACATGACGAACACAGGTGGGATGGGGAAAATGTTTTCGTAACTGGGTTATCAAAGGCCGGCATGTCTCTCAGTGTCTCTGGTGATAGGTTCATGTTAAAGAATCATTTCTGACTTTCGTAAAGAGGAGCTGCAAAGCCATCAGCGTGTTTCTGTCCCCTGTTAAAGGGTTGTGTCAGGAAGGACATCCGACGTAAAAACCTATGAAGCAAATCAAACATGCAAATCAGATGATTCACTTTGGTGACCCCTGAAAAAAAGGGGGAAAGCCGAAAGGAAAAGAAGAAGAAGAAGAAGAAGAAGAAGAAGAAGAAGAGGCAGTGACAAAAAAGTACCAAGCTAAAAAAAAGAAAGAAAAAAGAAAAAATATATAAATAGACAGCATACTAAAAGAAAGAGAAATATTTTCTCTTTTCTTTTCTTGTTTTTTTTTATTTTAACCTTTATTTATTTTTCTTTATTTACTTGCTTATGTATCTTTATAAGTTGTAGAAATAATTATGAATAGTCTTGTTGTTTGTCTTCATCAACTAAAATATCATTTATTTATTTATTTATTTAACATTATCCAGCATACTGTATCAAAAAAATCTAATAAATAAATCAAAATTTTAAAAAATCTAAGAAAGATCTTTAAGCACTAAAGCCCATTTAATCACCAACCAAGTCCCTCCATTTATTCTTTTATTTTCTGAACTGTTTAATCCTACAGGGGTCCCAGGGAGGCTGGAGCCTATCTCAGCCGACTCTGGGTGAGGGCGGGTTACATCCATGAACAGCTTGTCAGTCCATAACAAGGCAACACACGCAAACATTCACACACACTTCACACCTAGGGACAATTTAGAACAATTTATTCGTCTGCATGTCTTTGGAGTACCCAGCAAATCCCACACAAGAACATCCTCCCTGAGTCCAGGATTGAAACCCAGGACCTTTATGTGTAATACAGACATGCTAAGCACTACATCACAGTAACACCCAAACCAACTCCATCAATCCAAATCAGGTTCTAATCAAGCATGGAGCATCACAAAAGCCATTTATTAGTCGAGACCTGAATATAATATCCCAGGTTAAAATGAATAAGATGTTTTTGAGGAGCATTTTTAACATATAATGTGTTTTCAAATGTTTTACCAAGTATGATAAGATTATTGACGGATTTATTTATGAATTTGCTAAATATTTTGTCCATATTACTAAATATTACAGTGATGTACTGTATGGAGACAAAGCTTCTCCTTGAAGTAGTAAAAATTATTTTACAGTGTAAATGTGTCTTTAAATTACATTACATCCAGATTAACAATTTAAAATTTTTAACTTCCATGTCCTATTCATGAATGAGAGTAGTGATTCATGTTCATTAAGAAATGTAAATCATCATCATCATCATCATCATCATCATCATCATCATCATCATCATCATCAACATCAACATGACAAACAACAGGCATGAAAAATAAACTCATTAAAAAGTACCACAATAATTATAAATAAAAAGAGGGACAAACTGAAGAATCCTTGATGGCTTTTTTCCCCAGACTGCTTTTTTGACTATGTGAATTTACTGCAAATGTTTGCAGTACCAGGGGCAGTGGTGATCCAGTGGTAAGGTGCTGGATTAGCGATCCTAAGGTTGGGGGTTCAACGGTAGTCATTGCTGTCCCCCAGTGCATCTAACTGGGTTATCATAGGCTGGCCGTGTCTCTCACAGTCTATGGTATGGGGTTCATGTAAAAGAACCATTGCTGACTTTCATCAACAGTAGCTGCAAAGCTGTCAGCATATTTCTGCCCTGTGATGGCCTGGTGAGCTGTCCAGGGTGTACTCTGCCATCGCCCAGAGTCGGCTGAGAAGTGCACCAGCCTCCCTCGCGACCCTAATTAGGATTAAGCGGTTCAGAAAATGAATGAATGGATGAATTTTGCAGTGCTCTTTAAATATTTCATTCATTTTCTAAGATGCTTAATCCTAATTGGAGTCAATGGGAGGCTGGTGCCCATCTCAGCTTAATGCGGGTGAGGGCAGAGGACACCCTGAACAGTTTGCCAGGCCATTGCAGGGCAACACACATACAATCTTTCACTCAGATTCACACCTAAGTGTCAGCCAATTAGTCTACTGTACATGTTTTTTGGACTATGGGGGGAAAGAACAGTATATGGAGGAAAACCACACAAACGCAGGGAGAACATGCAAACTCCACAGAGAAACTGCAGGCCCAGGAATTAAATCCCAGGAGCTCCTTGCTGTGAAGCAGACATGCTAACCACTGCACCACCATGTCAAATTTCTTATTAGAAGATTTAAAATTCACATCCAGAGTTACATTTTCTTAAACTATTCACCTTGTCTGTACCTTGTCAAACCATTGCTCTTGCTAGCATATTCCTCGTGTTTGTGTGTGTGTGTGTGTGTGTGTGTGTGTGTGTGCTCGCGTGTGTGTGTTGGGATGAGGGAGAGTTGTTTTGCCAAATATTATTTACTGTATATAAAAAGTTAATAAAACTTTATATAAAAATACATAAAAAATGAATCACAGTCGGCCCCCTACTTACGAAGTTAATCCGTTCTAGCACCTTTTTCGTAGCGTGTAGATTTCGTAAGTAGAGGTGCATTTTACATGTAAAATGCCTGATTCGTTCCAAGGCTCCCAAGACTACCCCATAAACCCTTTAACAATGATAAAAGTACACCAATTTTGTATGAAATATTTGTTAAAAGTAAAATAAAATTATTTATTAACACATTTAAACATTTTATTAACATATTAAATCATTTTATTAACATATTTATTAATTAAACCATTAATTTAAACATTTTTATTAAGGCACATACACACACACAACACTGTCTCTCTCTCTCTCTCTCTCTCTCTCTCACACACACACACACACACATACACACACACACACACACAGAATACCCATACAGAATATAAACACTCTCTCTCTCTATGTCTCTCTCTCTCTCACACACACACACACACACACACACACACACACACACACACACAATACACATGGCGTGCTCCGCTGAATGCGGGCTCCGCCCACACGCAGGACACAGAAGCATTTTAAGGCGGGGAATTCAAAGCGCATTCCCTGCTTGACAGATGGGAGGTCCAAACTCAACTTTAACTTGATTCCTTAGGGATCGGAAATTCAGGGTATCTCTCTCTCTCTCTCTCTCTCACTCTCTCTCTCTCTCTCTCTCTCTCTCTCTCTCTCTCACACACACAGAGAAACACACACACACACAGAAACACATACACACACAGACACTCTCTCTCTTGCTCTCTCTCTCTCTCTCTCTCTCTCTCTCTCACACACACACACACACACACACACACACACACACACACACACACACACACACACACACACACACTCATACACACAAAATTCTGTCTCTATGGTGTGTTTTGCTGAATGTGGGCTCTGCCCACACGCAACGCGCAGCTGACGGAACAATTCTATTTAAATGTTTAAATGGACGGGATGTTGTTTTTAAAGCAGAATTACAGTACCTGTTTGAAAGATCTGACGTCCTGATCTAATATTAACTTGCTTCCTTGCGAGATCGGAGGTCTTATTGCACGGAGCAGTCTGTTTCCATGCTCGTTCTGCTTCAATATCGTGCCGAAATAATCACCTTTGTCACTGTATTTCCGCTTTAAGGTTTCCTTCTGCTTCAATATCGTCCCGATTGTAGAGGATTTTCAGCAATAACAAAATATAATGCTGCAATAATCTCAAAACAAGCCAATAGTCAACTCTCCTTCACGCATGCGACAAACACGAAGTATGGGTACAGGAAGTATGGGTACCATTCAGCTGCATCCTGGCCAATGGGAGGCCAGCGGGACGGGATGTTGGGAGACAGCCAGAGCAACTCGCGCATCGTGTGAAATTTTGATTGGCGCATTTGAATTTTGAATGGCACGTTTGGCACTTTACGTAGGAGGGGGTTGTTTTCTTATACAGAGGAAGAAAACTTGGGAAAATGTTTTTCGTAACCCGGAGTTTTCATACCCAGGGGGTTTCGTAAGTAGGGGGCCGACTGTAATTTTAACTACGCTACTAATACTGCTCTCAAGAGGGTATATCACCTTGCCGTGGTTTGGGAGCTTGTGTAACTTAAGGAACCAGGGAGCAATGTCGGCGGGAGTTTACACTCCTGGCAGGTTTAACCAAGCTGAACTGGTCTCAGGGGAGGGTTCAGATGAAGAATGTCCCCTGGATCTCCAAGTAGGGGGTTAGGCATTGGACTGACAATTCAATCCCGTAACACAAACAACTGTCACAGAAACCAAAACCAAAGACCTTCATGCCAGAAGAAGGAGAGACGTCATTCAGACAACTGAAGATATGACGGATGACAGGCAAATCCAACAGGAAGCTGCCACCCGAGGACAGATATCCTTCGACCAAAAACAAGGATAAAAGTTGGCTGCTGAAATGTACGGACACTCTACCAAACGGGAAAACTTGCTCAAGTCACCAAAGAAATGGACAGCTATAACATCCAGCTACTGGGACTGAGTGAATCCCGATGGACAGGAAGCGGTTCAGGACAGCTGGCTACAGGACACCATATTGTCTACTGAGGCAGACAAGACAACCACCACAGTAGAGGAGTAGCCATCATCATCTCAAAAGATGTACAGAAGAGCCTGCTTGAATGGAATCCAGTCAATGAAAGAATCATCCAGGCAAGATTGAAATCATCTTATACAAAGTTAACAACAATTGTCTGCTACGCCCCGACAGACGACAAGGATGAGGAAGAGAAAGAGGTCTTTCTATGATAACCTACAGAAAGAAGTCGACAAAACACCAGTCCATGACATGCTGATCATCATGGGAGACTTTAATGCAAAAGTAGGTACAGACAACAGAGGGAAAGAAAGCATCATGGGTAGACAAGGAACAGGGACCTCAAACGACAATCGCGACAGACTAACAGCATTCTGCCAAGAAAACAACTTCATGATTGGAGGAACTCTGTTTTCACATAAACAAATCCACAAAACAACTTGGACTTCCTCTGATGGTCATACAGAAAATCAAATTGATCACATCATCATCAACAGAAGGTGGAGAAGTAGTCTACAGGATGTAGTAGCAAGACGTGGAGATGTTGGAAGTGACCATTCACTAGTATTGGGAAAAATTTGACTGAAGCTAAGACAAGCCAAGAAAAAGTCACAAAGATCCCCTCAAGTCAACATTGAAAGGTTGAAAGACCTAACCATAAAACAGCAATTCCAAATAAAGGTGAAGAACAGGTTTGCTGTGCTACAGGAGCAAGACAACATTGGACTTTAACAATTCAACTCAGTGCTACTGGAAATGGGACAAGAAATACTTGGACCAAAAAGAAAAAAGAAAGAGCAATGGATAAAGGAAAAGACCTGGAAGGTGATAGAAGAGCGGAAAGAACAAAAGAAGAAAATCCTCAACACCAAGTCAGAAAGGCTGAGACAAGCTCAAAGAAGGTTACAAGGCATTAGACAAAGAAGTCAAGAAAAGAGCAAGATCAGATAAGAAGGCATACTTTTATCAGCTTGCAGAAGAAGCAGAAACAGCAGCTGCCACTCAAGATATGAAAAACCTCTACAGGTTAACTAAAACCCTCTCAGGCAAAAATCAAGCCATCTGCCCACCTATCAGGAACAAATAGGGAAAAACAGTCACTAAAGAAGCGGATATCTTGAACTGCTGGAAGGAGCACTTTGAGAAGGTGCTGAACAGAGAAGATCCAGAAGTAGAAGCGCACATTCTGCCTGCAGAAAATGTCCTTGACAGAAACACAAACCCACCAACAGTCAGTGAAGTCACCAAAGATATCAAGAAGCTGAAAAATGGGAAATCACCTGGAATGGAACAGATAAATGCAGAAATGCTCAAAGCAGAAGAAGGCTTGACACGAACACTGCTAACCAACATCCTTCAGAGCATATGGATATCAGAAGAACAGCCAGATGCCTGGAAGACAAGGCTAATAGTCAAGCTCCCAAAGAAAGGTGATCTCACCAATTGTGTTAACTGGCGAGGGATCATGTTGCTCTCAACCACAAGCAAAGTCCTAGGTCGGGTGATCCTGAACAGACTAACGGAAGTATTGGATCCTATGCTAAGACAAGAACAAACCGGCTTTAGGAAAGGAAGATCATGTGCAGAGTAAATATTCACTCTGCGACAGATTGTTGAACGAAGCAACGAATGGAACGTCACAGTATATGCCAACTTCGTAGACTGCTTTAAGGCATTTGACAGTATGAACAGAACAGCTCTGTGGAGAATCCTTGGACACTATGGCATCCGGACAAGATGATCTCTATTATCAAAATGCTATATAACACCTTCAGTGCAACAGTTATCTGTGGATCCAGTCTAAGCGATGAGTTACAACTGAAGACAGGTGTACGACAAGGCTGCCTCCTATCCCCACTACTGTTCACACTCTGCATTTACTGTCTGATGAAGGAAACCACCAAGAATGCTAACAGAGGAATCAGCTGGACTTTAAATACAAGCCTTGAAGACCTGGACTTTGCTGACGACATAGCTTTACTGTCCCATTGCTTCAACAACATCAAAGACAAAACCAACATCCTTGCCACGACAGGAAGTCAAATAGGCCTTAAGGTCAATGCCAGCAAGCCCAAGGTGATGAAGATCAATGAAAAGTCTACAGAAGCACTCCACCTTGAAAACGTGGTCATTGAAGAAGTGCAAGAGTTTACGTACCTCAGAAGAAAGATCACCATAGACGGAAATTCTGAAGTCGACATACAAATCCGAATCGGCAAAGCCAGATATACATTCACAAGTCTTAAAAACATCTGGAAATCACACAGAATTAACACCAACACCAAGCTGAGAATCTTCAAGAGCAACGTCCTGGGAGTACTGTTGTATGGCGCAGAATCATGGAAAGTCACTCTGAGCATCACAAACAGGCTCAATGTTTTCCAGACCAGGTGCCTTCACAGAATACTGGGAATATACTGGTCAAAAAAAATCATGAATGAGGAGCTTTACAGGCAGACAAATACAACCCCATTGTCCTGGCAAATAAGGAAGAAAAAGTGGCGCTACATTGGTCACATGCTACGGATGCAACCGAATGCAATTCCAAGGATTGCACTGAAATGGACTCCACAAGGAAAGAGGAACAGAGGGAGACCAAAAGAAACACGGAGAAGATCAGTGGAGAAAGAGATAAAGGCAAAGAAATGGACATGGGGACAGACAAAGCATTGGGCACAGGACCGGCAGAAGTGGAGATCTCTGGTAGAGGCCTTATGTGCTACATAGCACGAAGAGGATTATGTTATGTATGTACTAATACTGCTACTGCAAATATTATTATTATTATTATTATTATTATTATTAGTGTTGTTGTTGTTGTTGTTAATAATAATAATAATAATAATAATAATAATAATAATAATAATAAATTTAAAACTGTTTCATCATTCCCTCAGTAACTAAAACTACCATGACATGACACTAATGCATTTGGTGCTATGTTTAGGTGAATATATGTTTAATAATAAAATACACAAGAAGTAATTATATAACATTAATGTAACATAATCTAAAAGAAGAGGCAGCGGTGTTCCAGTGGTAAGGTGCTGGATTACCGGTCCCAAGGTTGTGGGTTCAAGCCCTACTGTCAACGATTATCACTGCTGTCCCCCCAGTGCACTAACTGGGTTATCAAAAGACGGCCAAGTCTCTCACTGTCTGTGGTGAGAGGTTCACCGGACTTTCATCAAGATTAGCTACATAGCCATCAGCATGTTACTGCCCTCTGATATCCTGGCAAGCTGTCCAGGGTGTACTCTGCCCTGTCACCTGTAGGTGGCTGGGATGGCGACCCTAATTAGGCTTAAGCGGGTCAGAATTCATTGATTTAAAAGATAAATGTTTGTACCCTGTAAATTAGAAAGTTAGAAAGATGTTACGATATTAATAATTATATCATTCATTCAATGCTCATTAGGTATAGCGGTTCAGAAAATGAATGAATCATTCATTCATTTGTTTGCAGAAACATTTTATCCTTCTAGGCTCATGGGGAGGTTAGACCATCACAGGGCAACACACAACCATTCACACTCACACCTATAGGAGGAATTTCAACAGACTACTCGACTAACGTCCATGTCTTTGGACTGTCGGAGGAAAACAAAGTTCACAGAGGAAACCCATGCATGCACAGGGAAAAATCGGCACTAAACCTGGGACTCAAATCCAGAACCTTCTTACTGTGAAGCGGACATGCCAACCACACCACACTGTGCCACCTCATCTTAATTATTATAAACATTTTAAAGCAGAGTTTACTCATAATAGAATCTGTACTAATTCGTTTGCTTGCTAACGTGCTTGTCTACTTACTTCAGACACACCCCGGAAGCAACGGCGTGAGAGAACCACGTTCACACGTGCACAACTTGACGTACTTGAGGCACTATTCGCTAAAACTCGCTATCCTGACATCTTCATGAGAGAGGAAGTAGCACTAAAAATCAACTTGCCCGAGTCCAGAGTTCAGGTGAGAGTTCGGGTAAAAGATAAAATGAACTGAAATGTATAATGTCACCTATTTCCCGTACAGTGCTGTAAAATTCTGCATTCTGATTGGTCACAATGTATTGAATAATTTTCCATAACAGCAGTTCTGACAGCAGTACAGCTCCATATCAGTTAGGTATATAACCATTTCTATGGTAACATTTCATTCACAAGAATTACATAATCTATTGATCTGTTATTACTGTGTGTAATCTTCGATATTAGTCTTTGATAATAAAGGTTTTTTTTAATTTGCAGGTATGGTTCAAAAACCGTCGTGCGAAGTGTAGGCAGCAGCAGCAACAGAGTAGTGGTCAGCCAAAACCCCGGCCGCCCAAAAAGAAATCTTCCCCTGCCCAAGAGACGACCTCTGACCCTGCTAATACTAATGCTGCTGCTAATGCATCCTACAGCCCAGTGGCTCCACCCCCTCCAGCTCCACCTACAGCCATCACTCCAAACTCAACAGGCACAAATGCTAATGCAAGTGTCTCCATTTGGAGCCCTGCATCCGTTTCACCATTGGGTGATCCACTCTGTGTGTCAAGTAAAACAGCGTATGCGATGACGTATGCTCAGACTCCAGCCTACGCCCCGGCTTATGCAACTTCCTCATCTTATTTTAGTGGCCTGGATTGCAGCTCGTACCTCTCCCCAATGCACGCACCACTCTCAGCCACTGGGAGTGGCCCCCTTAGCCCTATAGGCTCTACTTCTTCAATGGCCCTGGGACAATCACCGGTCTCACAAGGTTATGGCCCTGCCTCCCTTGGTTTTAGCACCATTGATTGTCTGGACTACAATAAAGATCAAACAGCTTGGAAGCTCAACTTCGGCACAGCAGACTGTCTGGACTACAAGGACCAGAACTCCTGGAAGTTCCAGGTCTTATAGACAGGGCACAGTCATGGAGGGAATTTCGGACAAATTAAAAGTGTTTGTAATTGTGTCTTTGATTTCAATGAATCACATGATTTCAGGGTTTCCTGTCAGAGAACTGATCGGAGTTTGTTAAATTAATAAGATGTGGTAAACAGATTCTCATGGGGGCATGTTGTACACATTTTATGCAGTCTAATTCTATATAAAATTTAGGATCAGTTTACTGCTCGTAGCTTATTTATAATTTAACTTACCTGCTATCCCATGAAAAAAATTTCATATAATTATATATTCTGCATAAATATTATTGTGATTTTTAAAAACAGGATCATTTTTTGCGACTTTTTAGGCAGTATCAAAATGACAAATTTGTAAAATTTGGAACAAATAATTTATATCAAGACTTATTTTTTGTTTTGTTTGTTTTGTTTTTACAACTTTATTCAGATGAAATTCATTGTTCATATTCACCATAAACTGTAATTGCTGTCTAATTTGCATATGATTTGCATAAGAATTATTTGATTGGATACTAAATAAGTAAGACAGCTCAGTGCTTTTTGGCTGGGTTTTGTTGTTTTTTTTTTTGTTTGTTTGTTTGTTTTTTGTCTTTTTTATTTTATTTTTTATTTATTTTTTTTTTTGATTGAGTAAAAGTTATTAATAATTTGGTATCCAAAAATATTGTGTATTTAAAAATAAAATAGATGTACAGAATCATTATAAATTACCTGTCTTGACATGTTATCTTTTTTCTTTTGAGTAGACAGTAATAATCTGTTGTTTTCATTTCAATTGTGAATTGTTGAATTGCACTTAATTTGTTTTCAGTTATTAATATAATCACATTTAAAACCATTGTTGACTATTAAAAAGTAATTTTGGGATCAATGTATTATTTTGAATATTTTCTTGTGTGTTGTTGCTTCAACTGTAAATATTAAACTGTACTTGAAAATTGTTGAAAATGGTAATCATGTATAACTCAATAGTTTTTAATAAATGTTTAGAAAACTGCCAACTTTTTATTATTGATCTTAGTCTCTCTCTCTCTCTCTCTCTCTGTCTCTCTGTCTGCCTGTTGCTCTCTCTTCCTTTTTAAACTCAGGGGTGAAACCTGTCACTGTAACCATGTTATAGTTGTGAAAGCCATTAATGAATCATTTTTACTTTTCAATTTATTTCCTATTTCCATTTTTTTAATCCTTATAAATTCTCTGCATTTGCTGTTTCGTAGTTTTTTCTTATTCACTCTGTATTCATGTTTTCCAACAGAATTCGATAGTTTGTTTAGATTCATGAAATTCAGTCATAATAAAAGAACGATTCATTGTTCCATGTGTGTCCCGTTTCAGTTCTTTAACAATAATCAGAAAGATGAGATGCACTATGGAAAGATTTATGGATGGAATCACTGCTTTTCCGTAAGATGTATATACTTAGTACTTATGAAAGGAGTCTCCGATGTCAGTGCTCTGTAATGAATCAGAGGGAAAGCTGTAACTTTGAAGTTAAGTTTTTTATTTATTTATTTGTTTGTTTGTTTTGTCAAATGGCAAGCAGCCTTTAAACCAGAAACAAAATTAATCATTCATAGATAGATAGATAGATAGATAGATAGATAGATAGATAGATAGATAGATAGATAGATAGATAGATAGATAGATAGATAGATATTTACAGCATCTAGCAAATGCTCTTATCCAGAGTGGCTTACAGAAGTGCAACTCCTATGCAACGATCAATAAATATATTCTTATACTTGTTTGTTCGAACACAGATGAAGCATAACATCAGTCAAGCTCAGTGTTGTGTGGGGTGTGTGTGTGTGTGTGTGTGTGTGTGTGTGTGTGTGTGTGTGTGTGTGTGTGTGTATACAGCATAGTGCTAATTTAAGTACTGCTGAAAAAGGTAAGATTTCTTCTGTCGTTTGAAGATACTCAGTGACTCAGCTGTCCGGATGTCCAGAGGAAGTTCATTCTACCACCGTGGATCCAGAACAGAGAGGAGTTTATATGCATTGTTCCTTTATCCCTTGGGAGAGAGAGGGATCAGTCGAGCAGTGCTAGAGGATCCTGGAGAATATGGTGCAGTGTGAGGTGTGTTAAGTGCTTTGAGCTAGGAAGGTGCAGGGCCATTTTTGGCTTTGTAGGCAAGCATTAGTGTTTTAAATCGAATACGAGCAGCTGCAGGAAACCAGTGGAGTGATCGTTGCAGTGGTGTGGTGTGTATTCTGCATTGTACATTCATGCAGCTGCATTCTGGATTATTTTTAGAGGTTGAATAGTACTCAAAGGTAGACCTGCAAGGAGTGAGTTGCAGTAATCTGGTTTTGGGATGGCAGGGGATTGAACTTGTATCTGAGTGGCTTTACAGAAAACTAATGGACAAATCCTTTAGATGTTAAACAGAAGAAATTGACACGCTCAAGAATGATTCGGGATATGTGAAGAGAAGGACTGGCAATTGTCCATGGTCCACAAGGCTTCGTGCACTGCCTGAAAAAGCATTGTCCAAAGAGATTGCAAGATCTTGATGTAGGGATGAGACCGTTGGGATGCACAGCGATTCAGTCTTGCTGGGATTAATCTTAAAATGATGAGCCATCCATGAGGAGATACTTGCCAGACACGCAGACATCCAATCAGAAACATCAGTGTCTGAGGGAGGAAAAGAGAGAACAACTTGAGTGTCATCTGCATAACAGTGGTATGAGAGCCCATGTGAGGATATGACAGAAGGGGCATAGTATAAAGAGAGAACAGAAGTGTAGTAAGAACTGAGCCCTGGGGATCACCAGTGTAAAGTCAGCATAGAGAGGATATGGATCCCCTCCATGTAACCTCATATGAGCGAATTTTCAGGTAGGAAGCAAACCAGTGCCATGCTGTACCACAAATCCCTACACTTCTGAATGGATTAAAAAGTCTTGTAGTTGACCATGTCAAATGCTGCTGAAAGGTCAAGCAGGATGATGACCAAGCGTGCAATCTCTGTGGAATGTGATGCTTTGAAACCAACAGACAGACAGACAGTCAGACAGCCAAATAGATAGATAGATAGATAGATAGATAGATAGATAGATAGATAGATAGATAGATAGATAGATAGATAGATAGATAGATAGATAGATAATCCCTGAGTACAGAGTCTGACCAGATGGAGACTGTCCAAAAAGGACTTAAAAATATGATTCATTTCTTCTCCACCTAATCCTTGAAAAACAAGCTCGCTCTCCCTCTCTCTCTCTCTCTCTCTCTCTCTCTCTCTCTCTCTCTCTCTCTCTCTCTCTCTTTCTCTCTCTCTCGCTCTCTCTCTCTCTCTCTCACACGCACACACACATAAAGAGATAGGGTAGGGGAGGGGTTACCCTAATTGTAATTCCTTTAATAGCTTTTTCATCAGCATACAGAGTAACAATAAACAGAATAATATAATAACAATATAATAATAGACAAGAAATGAGTTAGAGATCGTGGGTGAAATTTTGCAATCTCTCTCACTCTCTCTCTCTCTCTCGCTCTCTCTCTCTCACACACGCTTCCTCTCTCTCACATGCATTCTCTTCCTCTCTCTCTCTCTCTCTAAAAAGCTATGACATTGAGCTTCAGCTCAAGTGCTTATCACCTCATTCATTTAATTTTCCAAACTGCCCTACACACCATGGACACCCCCCTTTCCCCGTCTCCCGTCTGGAAAAAGAACCAGGACACTAAAAACTAAAACTAACAGACTCAACAACAGCTTTTATCCACAAGCCAATAAAAATATAATCCCCCTAGAGCCACCACCCTCACACACACTGACTGAATAAACATCATTCAGACCATCTTCCTGGACAGTGCTATACTCATGTTTAGAGCAGGTCTCAAACATCATAACTTTTTAGTACCATGTACTTCACAATTAAAAGCTCTAGCTCTTACCTGCTGTATATCATGCATAACTGACAGATCATTCACCCTTCTGTATATGTGAATAGGTGTGAATATATTAATATATGTATCAAAGATGCAGAGGACAGGGTGAGATGGAGGCAGATGATTTGCCGTGGCGACCCCTGAAGGGAACAGCCAAAAGGAAAAGAAGAAGAAGAAGAAGAAGAAGAAGAAGAAGAAGAAGATATTAATATATGTATTGGTCGATAAATGTGTGGAAAAAATGAATAGATATATACTGCAGGTGTATATAGAATATATGTATGTCTTCTTCTTTCTTCTTTTCCTTTCGGCTTTTCCCTTCAGGGGTCGCCACAGCGAATCATCTGCCTCCATCTCACCCTATCCTATATATATATATATATATACATCTATATATAATAGATGATGGCATCAATGACAGTGTTTACATTTTAAAGGCAGACCTTTTTCCAGGACATAGTTTGGTGTCACTCGGCGATTTGAAATGAGATACGGTTAAGAGGCATGGCCGAAACTATAAAGCAGAAGAATATTATGTCATTTTATTTGCACATTTAGACTATCCATGATATGGCCATGGTGGCAAGGTGGTCTTCTTCTTTTTCTTTCGGCTGTTCCCTTCAGGGATCGCCACAGCAAATGATTTGCCTCCATCTCTCCCTATCCTCTGCATCTTCTACTCTTACTCAAACGACCTTCATGTCTTCCTTCACCACATCCATAAATCTTCCCTTTGGTCTTTCATTAAGGCCTTCTGCCTGGTAGTTCCAACCTCAGCATCCTACTACCAATATACTCACTATCCCTCCTCTGTACATGTCCAAACCATCTCAATCTAGCCTCTCTGACTTTGTCTCCAAAACATCTAACATGTGCTGTCCCTCTGATGTACTCGTTTCTGATCCTATCCATCCTTGTTACTCCCAAAGAGAACCTCAACATTATCATCTCTGCTACCTCCAACTCTGACTCCTGTGTTTTCCCCAGTGCCACTGTCTCTAAACCAGGGGTCACCAACCTTTTTGAAACTGAGAGCTACTTCATGGGTACCAATTAATGCGAAGGGCTACTAGGTCGATACACACCTCTGAAATTACAAATTTGCTCAATTTACATTTAATTAGATTTAATTAGATGTTATTATTAATAATTAATGATATTCATCTATGTGAAGATATTGACTTGATTTAAAAATATATTCAAAAAAATTATATGCAGCTCAATGGAGAGTGGCGCTGTCCTAAAAATGGGCCTGTCCTAAAAATAGCAGTGAACAGGTCCGCGGGCAACTTATATTGTCCTTGCGGGCTACCTGGTGCCCACGGGCACCACGTTGGTGATCCCTGCTCTAAACCATACAACATCGCTGGCCTCATCACCATCTTGTACACTTTTCCCTTCATTCTTGCCGATACTCTCCTATCACACATCACACCGGACACTTTTCTCCATCCATTCCAACCTGCCTGCACGCACTTCTTCACCTCTTTTCCACACTCTCCATTGCTCTGGATTGTTGAGCCTAAGTACTTAAAATCCTCCACCTTCCTTATCTCTGCCCCCTGTAACCTCACCGTTCCTCTTGGGTCCTTGTCGTTCACACACATGTATTCTGTCTTACTGAGACTAACCTTCATTCTCCTCCTTTCCAGGGCATACCTCCACCTCTCTAGATTTTCCTCCACTTGTTCTCTGCTCTCACTACAGATCACAATGTCATCTGCAAACATCATAGTCCATGGAGATTCTTGTCTCACCTCATCTGTCAGCCTGTCCATCACCATAGCAAACAAGAAGGGGCTGAGAGCTGACCCTTGATGCAGTCCCACCTCCACCTTGAACTCTTCTGTCACACCGACAGCACACCTCACCACTGTTTTACATCTCTCATACATGTCCTGCACCACTCTAACATACTTCTCTGCCACTCCAGATTTCCTCATGCAATACCACAGTTCTTCTCTCGGCACCCTGTCATATGCTTTCTCCAGATCCACAAAGGCACAATGCAGCTCCTTCTGACCTTCTCTGTACTTCTCTATTAACATCCTCAAAGCAAACACTGCATCTGTGGTGCTCTTTCTTGGCATGAAACCAAACTGTTGTTCACAAATGCTGACCTCTGCCCTTAGTCTAGCTTCCACTATTCTTTGCCATAACTTCATTGTATGGCTCATCAACTTTATCCCTCTGTAGTTGCCACAACTCTGTACATCTCCCTTGTTCTTAAAAATGGGCACAAGCACACTTCTCCTCCATTCCTCCGGCATCTGCTCACTTTCTAAGACCTTGTTGAATATTCTTGTCAGAAAATCTACTGCTACCTCCCCTAGACACTGGCACTGGTGGCAAGGTGGTAAGGTACTGGATTACCAGTCTCAAGGTTGAGGGTTCAAGCCTCACTGTCAACAGTTGTGACTGCTGTCCCCCCAGTGCAGCTACCTAGGTTTTCAAAGGCCAGCCATGTCTCTCACTGTCTGTGGTGAGAGGTTCTTTAAAAGAACCATTGTTGACTTTCATCAAGACGAGCTGCATAACCATCAGTGTGTTTCTGCCTTACGATGACCTGGTGAACTATCAAAGGTGTAGTCTCACACAGAGTTGTCTGAGATGGGTGCCAGCCTTCTCGAACCTAATTTGGATTAAGCTGTTCAGAAAATGAATGTAAATATTCATGCTGGAAGTTGGTGGCCATAAGCTTCATGAAGTAGGTTTGATAAGATACATAAGCTGTGTAGTTCAGGAGTCGGGAACCTATGGCTTGCGAACCAGATGTGGCTCTTTTGATGACTGTATCTGGCTCTCAGATAAATCCGGTGGCCTTTCTAAACAGAATAACGAATACATAATTTCACTGTCATTTAAATAAAAATACAAAAAAGACATCAAATAAAACAAAAACAGAGGAATAAATCTTGTGCATTTAAATCTCTTCTTCTTCTTCTTTTCCTTTCGGCTGTTCCCTTCAGGGGTCGCCACAGCAAATCATCTGCCTCCAACTCACCCTGTCCTCTGCATCTTCTCTTACTCCAACGGTTGTCATGTCTTCCTTCACCACATCCATAAATCTCTTCTTTGGTCTTCCTCTAGGCCTTCTGCCTGGTAGTTACAACCTCAGCATCCTACTGCCAATATATTCACTATCCCTCCTCTGTACATGTCCAAACCCTCTCAAACTAACCTCTCTGACTTTGTCTCCAAAACATCTTACATGGGCTGTCCCTCTGATGTACTTATTTCTGATCCTATCCATCCTCGTTACTCCCAGAGAGAACCTCAACATTTTCATCTCTGCTACCTCCAGCTCTGCCTCAAGTCTTTTCCCCAGAGCCACTGTTTCTAAACCACACAACATCGCTCGCCTCATCACCGTCGTGTACACTTTTCCTTTCATTCTTGCTGATACTCACCTATCACACATCAGACCGGACACTTTTCTCCAACCATTCCAATCTGCCTGCACATGCTTCTTCATCACTTTTCCACACTCTCCATTGCTCTGGATTGTTGAGCCTAAGCACTTAAAATCCTCCACCTTCTTTATCTCTGCTCCCTGTAACATCACCGTTCCTCCTGGGTCCTTCTCATTCACACACACATGTATTCTGATTTACTGAGGCTAACCTTCATTCCTCTTCTTTCCAGGGCATACCTTCACCTCTCTAGATTTTCCTCCACTTGTTCTCTGCTCTCACTACAGATCACAATGTCATCTGCAAACATCATAGTCCATGGAGATTCTTGTCTAACCTCGTCTGTCAGTGTGTCCATCACCATCGCAAACAAGAAGGGGCTCAGAGCTGATCCTTGATGCAGTGCCACCTCAACCTTGAATTCTTCGGTCACACCAACAGCACACCTCACCACTGTCTTACATCTCTCATACATGTCCTGCACCACTCTAATATACTTCTCTGGGCACCCTGTCATATGTTTTTTCCAAATCCACAAAGGCACAATGCAGCTCCCACTGTCCTTCTGTACTTCTCTATTAACATCCTCAAAGCAAACAATGCATCTGTGGTGCTCTTTCTTGGCATGAAACCAAACTGTTGTTCACAAATGCTGACCTCTGCCCTGAGTTTAGCTTCAACTATTCTTTCCAATAACTTCATTGTATGGCTCATCAGCTTTATCACTCTGTAGTTGCCACAACTCTGCATGTCTCCCTTGTTCTTAAAAATGGTCACCAGCACACTTCTCCATTCCTCCGGCATCTGCTCACTTTCTAAGACCTTGTTGAATGTTCTTGTCAGAAAATCTACTGCTACCTCTCCTAGACACTTCCATACGTCCACCGGTATATCATCAGAACCAACTGCCTTTCCACTCTTCATCTTCTTCAGTGCCCTCCTCACTTCACCCTTACTAATCTTTGCTACTTCCTGCTCCTCAACGGTCACCTCTTCTACTCTTTTTTCTCTCTCATTTTCCTCATTCTTCAGCTCTTCAAAGTACTCTTTCCATCTTCCCAGCACAATTCTGTCATCAGTCAATACATTTCCCTCTCTGTCCTTTATCAATCTTACTTGCTGCACGTCCTTCCCATTTCTATCTCTCTGTTGTGCCAACCTGTATAGATCATTTTCTCCCTCATTACTGTCCAATCTATCATACAAGTCATCATACGCCCTCTGTTTCGCCTTTGACACTTTCGCCTTACGCTGTGTCTCCCTGTAGTCCTGTTTACTCTCTTCAGTCCTCTCAATGTCCCACTTCGTCTAAGCTAACCTCTTCCTTTTTACACACTCCTGCACTTCTTCATTCCATCACCAAGTTTTGTTATCTACTTTCCTTCCAGACGACACACCAAGTATTCTCCTACCTGTCTCCCTGATCACATTTGCTGTGGTTGTCCAGTCATCTGGAATCACTTCCTGACCACCCAAGGCCTGTTTCAACTCCTCCTTGAAGACAACACGACCCTCTTCCTTTCCTTCAAACTGCATCGTGTACACAAGATGTAGTCTACCTGTGTGCTCCTACCTCTGCTTTTATAAGTCACCTTATGCTCCTGTTTCATCTGGAAGAAAGTATTCACTACCGCCATTTCCATCCTTTTTGCAAAATCGATCAACATCTGTCCTTCTGTGTTCCTGTCCTGGATGCCAACCCTGCCCATCACTTCCTCTTCCCCTCTGTTGCCTGCACCAACATGTCCATTGAAGTCTGCACCAATGACCAATCTTTCACCTCTGGGGGTACTCTGCATCCCTTCATCTAAGTCATTCCAGAATCTCTACTTCTCTTCTAGCTTACATCCTGCCTGTGGGACATAAGCACTAACAATATTGAACATCACACCTTCAATTTCAAACTTGAGATTCATTACCCTGTCTGACACTCTTTTCACTTCTAGAACATTCCTGACAAACTCCTCCTTCAAGATGACTCCTTCTCCATTTCTCTTCCCATCCACACCATCATAAAACAGCTTAAACCCTGCTCCTAAGCTTCTAGCTTTGCTACCTTTCCACCTGGTCTCCTGAACACACAGTATGTCTACCTTCCTCCTCTGCATCATGTCAGCCAGCTCTCTATCTTTTCTTTGTATAGTTCCAACATTCAAACTCCCTACTCTCAGTCCTAGACTCATGCATTTCCTCTTCTCTCTCTGCCTACGGACACGCCTCCTGCCTCTCCTTCTTCGACCAACAGTAGTGCAATTTCCATCAGCACCCTGTTGGTTAACAGCACTGATGGTGTTAACCTGGGCCTCGACCGATCCAAAATGGAGGATGTTTATGATTTGCATGATTTGCAAAAATGTTTATGACAAGCTGTGGTCACATTTAACAGATGGAAGCCTTAACAACTGCATGAAGCTGAACCTCACCCCGTATCAACCAAACTACAAAGACATCAGCAAAACCATGCAGCACCAGAAGTCGCATTAAATAACTTCAATATGACAATGCCATTTAAAATAAATTCAGTATTATTATACTCTCAAATTGTTGGTCTTCTTTTTCAATTTAGCTGTATTTGGGGTGTGTGTATATATATATATATATATATATATATATATATATATATATATATATATATATATATATTTTTTTTTATATATATATTTTATTTATATATATATATATATATATATATATATATATATATATATATATATATATATATATATATATATATATATGGTTCTCAGAGGATTAGATTTTAAAATATGTCTTTTTTTTGGCTGTTTTATTCAAAAAGGTTCATGACCCCTCGTGTACTTGATAGCTTGAGCGAAAAATTATAAATAATCACTTGATTCAAATCTATAAAGTTATAGAACAATATCAATCTTTCTCTCTTCCTCACAGTCTCTCACAGCCTTGTCTTGCACCGTGTTATTTATACTGATCTAATTTAAAGACCAATCCTCTTAGTGTCCTGCTCTCATCATTTTGCTAAATAAATTAGTCAAGATTACTCTCTCTCTCTCTCTCTCTCTCTCTCTCTCCTTCACACACACACACACACACACACACACACACACACACACACACACACACACACACACACACACATACACACAGTGTCTTTCTGTCTTACAATCAGTAGACTGTCTCCACTGAAGTCTCTATATCCATCTACAAGGTTTCTCAATCCTTCTGCTTGCTCTTTCTTTATACAAACATGTTCCTACCTCTTTTTCATTATTACCCCTCCCTGCTCTGGAGTTGATCTAGATGATGATGTGAAATTGCTTTACAGAAATCCGATGATCAAGAACTGAACCAGAGATTCTGGAGCTGATGTAAAGCAGCCTCTGATCAAGAAATGTATGAAAATACTCTAAATATACCAGAAATTATATATGGTTAGCCTAGATATGCATTTAGGTGATGTTAAGGTTGTGATCTGAAGTTGCTTGAGATCCCATCTAGCTATAGGGATTATAGAGAGGAGCTACATGAAGCCGATCTGGATCAATTCATGAAATAATATGAAAAATTATTTATAATGCCCTGAATATGCTTTAGATTCTGTAGCTGATCTGTTCATGTATAAGAGCTGAAGGTGGTCCTGGAATTATTAAAAGTCTGCTCTGGTTGTTGTGCAATTTTTCTGGACCTACTCTGGAGATTCTATGGATGATCAGATCACATTATATAGAGACTGAAGATGATCTGAACAAGCAGCAAGTCTGAAAATAACAGTTGTTCTAGATATGATGGCGTCAAGAACTGCTCATGAGAAGTTCAATAGATGCTGTGAAGCAGAACCTGAAGTACTTTAGTAATACTTTTTAGATTCATTCATTTATTTTCTGAACTTCTTAATCCTAATTAGGGCCATGGGGAGGATGGCGCCCATCACAGCCAACTCTGGGAATGGCAGGATACACCCTGGACAGCTCGCCAGGCCATTGCAGGGCAGAAACACACTGACGGCTATGCAGCTAATCTTGATAAAAGTCAGGAATATTTATTTTACATGAACCTCACACCACAGACAGTGAGAGACAAAACTGGCCTTTGATAACCCAGTTAGCTGCACTGGTGGAACAACAGTGAAACCCTTGACAGTGGGGCTTGAATCCTTTTGCGGTTGGTAATCCAGCCAATATACCTCCAGGCCATCACGGCCCTGTTATTTTGGAGATTATTATCTAAAAATGCTTTCCACGTTTCGTTGAAGATCACAAGTTGTTCTTGCGTTTTGAGATGGCCAGGAACAGCTCTGGTGATACTAAAGAAGATCTGGAACCATTAAATAGGTTCTGGAGAGAATCTAGATATTCGATTCAAAACTTTGATGGCACCCTTCTCTATCTTGGATAGAATATTATGTCGCGCTTGAACCTCAGAACCACTTTTGAGATTTTGAGAACAATGTGATAAATGTTGAACAATCTTTCGAGAGATTTTGAGGATAAGCTGAGGTAGCTTGAAAAGTTGATGTGGTATAAATATGTGATCTTTGACCTTAAGAAATGACACATTTGAAAATGCACTGGAAATTCCAAATTCAGGTTTGAGACCCAGGCTCAAGCATTTCTGAGTAGTTTACATGTTCTCGCCGTCCTTGTGTGGGTTCCCTCTAGATACTCCTCCCAGAATCCAAAAACATGCACACTAAGCTCATTACATATTTCAAATTGACCCAAGGTGTGAGTGTTAAAGGGAATGGTTGCAAGTGTGCAATTGTTAATGGTCTGGTGAGCTGTTTCGCCAGTGTTGGCTGAGATCAGCGCCAGCCTCCACACGACCTTATAGGATTAATTGGCTCAGTAAGTAAGTGAAGAACTGTATCTGGAATTGGTTCTGATGAGTAATGATGAGCTAAAACAATTCTGAAGAGAACAAGGAGAATTTTTTTCTTTTGGAGGGATGGTGGAATTGTATACCCTGAACAATTATTCTAAGAATTTTCTGGATTATAAGGATGTTTCATATATTCCAAAGAACTTCTGTGTTGTAAGATATCCAAGAGATGTTCTGGACATTTTGAAGATGACCTGAATTTATTCCGGAGCTCCTGGAGATGACTGAGTGCATGTACTCTTGAGAGTATGAGCTCTTAAAGCTAGTTGAGATATTACACTCAGCCTGATTGTGGTTTCAGAAGACTCTGTTGAAGACATTCTGGGTCAAGAAGGGTGGCAAGAGTGCATAAATCAACTTCCAAGATGAGAAACGACTGCAGGTTTGCCTGCATGGCCTTCCTGGAAATAAGTCCTGATGCTGTAAAAACATGACAGTTTTAAGGATACCAGCAGTTGATGAAGTTCTACCATCAATTCATTCTTCTTCTTCTTCTCATCTACTTTGCATTCTGCAATTTTTGCCTGATTTTGTTTTCCTAATAGCTTTTCCATCTCTTATATATCCCTCCCTCACTCCCTCCATTCCTCACTTTCAATCTTACCATTCTAATCCAGTGATGACCTCAATCCCGTGATGTAATGGGTCACATGATAGGGAATGGAAGTAGCAACAAAGGGGAAAACACACGCTAATCCAGAAGAGTGCAGGCCATTTCATCCAATCAGAGCAGTCTATCAGGGGACATGTTGTCAGAGAGGGGAAGTCTCAGAAACAACATGTTTATGTGTTCCTTTTTTAACTGAAGGTCAAAAATGCTATAGATTAGACCACAATTGTCATTCCAATGGCCCCCAGTACAGCTAAATGGGTTATCAAATGTCAGCCATGTCTCTCATTGCCTGTGCTGAGAGGTTCATGTAAAAAAACCATTGATGACTTTTGTCAAGAGCAGCTGAATATCTATCAGTGTGGTTCTGCTCTGCGATGGCCTGACGAGCTGTCCAGGGTGTACTATGCTCTCGCTCAGAGTGGGCTGACATGGATGCCAGCCGCCCCACAGCCCTTATTAGGATTAGGTAGGTCAAGTCTGTTGGGCTTTTTACAACCGAACTTAGTGGCTCATTAGGCCGGTGCTTATCCCTAGTTTCTGTAGCGTGAAGCAACCAGGAGTTTAACTCCTCCTGGATGGGACACTAGTCCATCGCAGGTTACCTTCCCAGTATATTTTACTGGTACCCATTCAGACTGCCCTGTGAACAAAGGCACACTTATGGTTAAGACCTTGCCTAGGGGTTTGAACATACAACCTCCCAATCCTGAGTGCAGCACCCTAACCACTACACCACCAGCCCCTTATCAGGATTAAATGGTTCTGAAAATGAATGAATGAATGTGAGTCAAATAATAGCACGGGAGAATAAAGGAGAACATTCCTGAATGAATTGCTTTTCTAAAGATTTCTTTGTGTGTAAAAAAATAGAGACAATAAGATATTGTCATGGTAGACTTCATGTCAAAGTATTTTTCCTTATTGTCATTTTAACACAAGGTTATAATTCTCCTCTGGTTAAAAAGGGTTGTACATTTTGTATTCTTATTTAACTTACAAATGTTCATAAATCAAACATTTTAAGTTTTGTGAAATGAGGGCATTGCAATTGCTGGCAGGATTGCTGGCAACCATTAATGTTTTTTTTAATAATGACCAAATTGTCTCTTTGTCCAATCTTGGTGGGGCCATTACCCTACCTGAGTACCAGAGATTATTTGATACAGTGTTGGAATGTCAAGGTCAAGGGTGAAGGTCAGAAAAAGGTCACAAAATTTGCACATTACCTCTTTAAACTTCAAGAGAAGTTAATTTTCTGAACTGCTTAATCCAATTTAAGGTCGGGGGGGCTAGCATCCATCTCAGCCGACTCTGAGCAGAGTCCCTCATCAGGTAATCACAGTTCAGAAACACGCTGACGGATATGCAGCTCCTCTTGTCAAAAGTCAGCTATTGTCCTTTTACTTAATCTCTCAGCACAGACAGTGAGAGACACGGCCAGATGTTGATAACCCGGTTGACTGCACCGGGTGGGACAACAGGGACAGCCATTAACAGTTGGGCTTGAACCACAAACCTCGGGATCGGTAATTCATTACCTTACAACCAGGTCACTACTGCTTCCTTCAGAGCAAACGTCAATATTAATGGAATGCCAATAGTAAATCTTATAAGAAATTTTAAATAAGACCTTTTACCTTGAATGACCTTGAAAGGTCAAACTCCAGCTATCTTTTAAATCCTTCACATTTTTTCTTCACTAATTTGGTCACATGTACATGAGATTTCCTTTCAGCTTTTCCTTTTATCAGGGGTCGCCACAGCAAATGACTCGCACGTTTGATTTGGCATAGGTTTTTACGTCGGCTGCCCTTCCTGAAACAACCCTTCAGCAAGAGACAGAAACTTTGAAAGATGGCTTTGTAGCTCCTCTTGTTGAAAGTCAGCAATGGTTCTTTTACATGAACCTCTTACCATAGTCAGTGAGAGACATGGCCGCCTTTGATAACCCAGTTATCTGCACGGGGGGTCACATGTACATAACTCTGGAAAACATATTGTGAGACAAGTTCAGGACTAATTACAGGCAGTATCTATTTTGGGCATTGTGGCATAAACAATCATTGATTACTTAACTGTTGATGTTTAATTAAATCCATTTTCTGATTACAAATCCTTTCTTCATAGTTTATAAATTCATCTGAAAAAATTGTTGATTTTCATAACATCTTTGTGTTCTTTTTATTATCTCATTCTTTTTAGTGTACAGTGGAAAAGCTCTGATTGGATCTCAACACTTAATGTGCAAGGTGTTTATATTTTGTATATATACAAACATCAATAATGTTTTTACAATTCAGATAATGAAATATTATTATTTTTATGATTATTTCATGATTTTTGGTGTTATTCACAAGTGCCATTAAAAATACACACACAGCTGCAGAACAGTAGAGCTACGAGCTACGTCTTATCTATTACAATTACTAACAGAAAAATAATTCTTACTAAAATTATATAATGGACAACTTCACTGAAAAAATTATTTCCCCCTCAGCTTAGGAAACTCACTTTGAAATGTAATGATGAAACTTTTTGGATAAAGAAAAATATTAAACTTTTTCGACCAAAAAATATTTTTGTTGTACAAATAGATCATTATGAAGTGGATATTATACAACCATATACCAGCTTGCTAATACTAGCATAAGTTACCTGATGGGTAATGAATATTTGTGTTCATGTTTTTTGTTGTTGTTGTTGTTGATTTTGCTTTCTTGTATTAATCCCGCAAGAGAAATTATTGCCTCTGCATTTAACCCATCCAAAGTGAGCACACACACGTAAACAGTGAGTACGCATCCTCGGTACAGTTGGCTGCCACACATTGGGGTAGAGAGCAGTTTGGGGTTTGGTGTTTTGCTCAAGGGCACTTCAGTCATGAAGGTGGAGGAAAGGAGAGTGCAGTTCACCAACCACACATTTTTCCTGTTGGTTTTTGGGAATCGTACCAGTGACGGTTCTCTAACCATTCGCTCGACTGCAATATGACACTGAAATGTAGCCTAATTGGGCAAAACGAGTCTGAATGACCAAAAAAATTGGAAAATGAGTTAGTGATAGAGTTGGAATATCCTGAAAGCTGACAAGGCTATGAACATTTTAAATTTGTTAGATTACATGAATCATTCTGAAGAAAAAAACCCAAAAAAACAGAGAAAAATGTATTTAAAGTTTTCTGTCTCTTCTGATAAAGTATCCTTTGTTATGGCCCCAACTTGTTATGGGTAGCAGACAGCAATGTATGACAGACAAAATCCTTTTAAATGGAAACAGATTTAATCAACACACACAAACAACACATTAAACAATACTAATCTACATCTGACCAAGATTGAAACAAAAAACAAATTATATACTGTATTTACAGTCCTTTTTCCAAGTGTGACAGGTCTGGTGAAATGTATCCTTCCTTAATTTCTCCTTGCTATATTGTTCTTTTCTCCTTCTCTCTCACTGTCCCCTTATGTACTTATATACTGTATGTGTATATATATGTATTATATATATATATATATATATATATATATATATAAATGCAGCCGTGAGGGGGCACAAGCCAGTGTTCACCCTCACGCCGGTCCCAAGCCCAGATAAATGCAGAGGTTAGCATCAGGAAGGGCATCCAGTGTAAAACTTTTGCCAAAATTGTTATACGAATGACAAAAACAAATTTCATACCGGATCAGTCGAACCTCGGGTTAACAAAGACCGCCATCAGTGCTGTTAAAAGAGGTGAAGAAGCGTGTGCAGGCAGGTTGGAATGGTTGGAGAAAAGTGTTCGGTGTGATGTGTGATAGGAAGGTGTCGGTAAGAATGAAAGGAAAAGTGTACAAGATGGTGTTGAGGCCAGCGATGTTGTATGGTTTAGAAACAGTGGCCCTGGGGAAAAGACAGGAGGCGGAGCTGGAGGTAGCAGAGATGAAAGTGGTGAGATTCTCTTTGGGAGTAACGAGGATGGCTAGGATTAGGAATGAGTACATCAGTGGAACAGCACATATAAGAGGTTTTGGAGTCAAAGTCAGACAGGCTAGATTGAGATGGTTTGACCATGTACAGAGGAGGGATAGTGAATATATTGGCAGTAGGATGCTGAGGTTGGAACTACCAGGCAGAAGACCTCAAGGAAGACCAAAGAGAAGATTTATGGATGTGGTGAAGGAGGACATGAAGGTAGTTGGAGTAAGAGTAGAAGATACAGAGGATAGGGTGAGATGGAGGCAGATGATTCGTAATCTCCGATTCTTGTTTTTCATCCTATTCAAAAATATTACAATCATTGGCTTTTGCCCTGAACAAACATAAACCTCAAAATGTTCCACTGATAGAACCGAAGCCAACAGCCCCTTTTCAATTGTGCAATAGTTCTTTTGGTGTTGATTGAACTTCCTGGAGAAGTAAGCCATGGGATGCTCAATGCCATCTGAGTCACTTTTTTGTAGGAGCACAGATCCATAAGCTTGGTCGCTAGCATCGACCACAATGGAGAACAGTTTGTTGATGTCAGGAGATTTGAGCAGGGGAGGTGATACAACAAAGACTTCAGGTGATCGAAGGCTCTTTGGCAGATTTCATCCCAAGTGAACTTTATGCCTTTCTTCAGGTGGTTGGTGAGACTGACAGCAATCTCAGCAAAGTTCTTGCAGATTTTGCCTGTAGTACCCAATCATTCCAAGGAAGCAGTGCAAAGCTTTTTTGTTGTCAGGTACTGGAAAATCCAGGATTGCTTGGACTTTTGTATTTATGGTTGCCACCTTACCCTGGCCTATGACGTAGCCAAAGTACGTGACAATAGCACATCCAAAGTCACTCTTGCTCAGGTTAACAGTCAGGTTATCCCGGGTCAAGTGCTGGAACAACATCCCTACATCTTTCAGATGTTCTTCCCAGGAGTCACTCCATGTGATCAGGTCGTCAATGTATGCACCCGTATGTGGCAATCCAGTGATTGTAGACCGTATCATCCTTTGGAACATGGCTGGGGAATTTTTCATGCCAAAAGGTAGGACTTCATACTGGTTTAAACCAGAGGGTATGGCAAAATCAGAGATGCTCTTGGTCCTCTCAGTTAAAGGCACACAGCAGTAACCCTTCAATAAATCAATCTTGGTCAGAAACTTTACTTGCCCTTCTCTATCGATACAATCATCAATCCTAGGCATCGGAAACACATCAGTTCTAGTTATAGCATTGACTTTGCGATAATCTGTACAGAATCTAGTACTTCCGTCAGGTTTTGGAACTAGAACACAGGATGAACTCCAATCTGAGTTAGAGGGCCTGATAATATTATGTTGTAACATGTACTCAACCTCTTTCTCAGCAATCTTTCTCTTTTCAGGATTCATCCGGGACGGATGCTGTTTTATGGGTTTGGCATCACCAACATCTAAATCATGAGAGGCTATAGAAACTTGCTTTGGAACAGATCTTTGTATTTCTGGATCAACCTCTTAAACTGATCTTTATATGAGGGTTCTAAGTGCTGGAGTTTTACATCAAGATTTTTCAACACCGCAGAACTTGACAATTTACATGAAAGAACCTCAGCTTTAATTTTAGGGTCATCATTTTGAAACTTCCCCTCATCTCTACAAGTCTCTGCTACAGGAGGATCTGAAGAGACAGATGCAACTCTAGCATTCCTATCATGATAGGGCTTCAGCATGTTAATGTGACACAACTGTTTTGGTTTTCTCCTATCTGGAGTCTTCACAATGTAATTGAGATCAGTTTTGTCAGAATTTCATAAGGACCATGAAATTTAGCCTGCAATGGATTGGACTGCAAAGGAAACAACACAAGGACCTTGTCTCCTGGTTTAAACTCACGGCTTCTATCACTACGATCATACCAAGTCTTCATTTTTCCCTGACTTGATTTCAAGTTCTCTTTGGTTAGGTTTACAAGCTGTACGCAGCCCTTTCTTGAACATACTAACATAGTCTAACAGACTGAAATGTAGCTCTTTCTCTTGCCATTGCTCACTCAAGACTAGCAAAGGTCCTTTCACTTCATGGCCAAACACTAACTCAAATAGGCTGAATCCAGTAGACTTCTGCACTGCTTCTCTAGTTGCAAACACCAGCAAATGAATACCTTCATCCCAGCCTTTCTTGTGGTCATAAAAATGAGTCCTCGACAGTCTCTTAAGGTGGGGCTGGTGGAGTAGTGGTTAGGGTGCTGTGCTCATGATCGAGAAGTTGTGTGTTCAAATCCCAGTGAAACTCTCACTATGCTAAGACCCCTGGGCAAGGTCTCAACCATAAGTGTGCATTTGTTCACCCATCAGTATAAATGGGTACCAGTAAAAATATACCGGGAAGGTAACCTGTGATGGACTAGCGTCCCATCCAGGAGGAGTTGTAGTCCTGGTCGCTTCACACTACGGAAACCGGGGATAAGCTCCGGCCTGATGAGCCACTATGGCTTGGGTGTAAAAAGCCCAACTGACTTTACCTTTTATTGTCTTAAGAGTGGAATGGAACCACTTTATGGCACCCTGACTCTCCGGATGATAGGCACTATAAAGAATCTGCTTTGCACCTAGTTCATATACAACCTGCTGAAACAATCTGAAAGTGAAATTACTACCTTGGTCTTACTGAATTTCCCTGGTGAAGGCCAAATAATGTGAAGAACAATGGCCTTGCAGAAGGGTGCCCCAAATGCTGGGATAGGCCACAATGGACCTGCAAGTGGGTCTAACTGGGGTTTTCCAACTAACTACCTGACAAGTGTGACAGGTTTTGCAAAAATTTGTAGTCCAGGCCAGAAGAAGTGTTTCATGATTTTGTCAACAGTCTTGTTAACACCAGGATGATCTCCTAAAGGTAAACTATGACCGGTTGTTAAGATCTCATTCCTGTAGACCTTTGGAACAACAATTTGCTTGACCACTGCCCAATCTGCATTGGCAGGGACATCAGGAGGGCACCACTTCCACATCAGCACTCCATCTTTGAAATAATACCCAGCTGGAACGGCATCTATTTCTTTATCAGGAAAGGCTCCATTTTTGAATCATCAGTTTGCTCCTGAATCAACCACTTTCTGGACAGAGACAAAGCTCCAGACACATCAGAATCACCAGCCCCATCCGGCTGGCTCGATACTGAACTGATAAAAGTGTCCGATAAGTCCTCAAATGAAGAAACCATATTAGGCTTCACAGAGTCATGGCAGGCACCTGAGGCATGACTATTTAAAGTGCCAGATGGCACCCCACCATCTTTTTCCTGAGCCTTCTTGGCCATAGCATGAGTCACTGCACAGGAAGGATACAGGGATGGGTCTTCATCACCATCTTCAGTGCTCAGCTGTGAAGTAAGATGAAGAGGGGGAACTACTTTCCCCCAGCCAGGCCATTGCCTAGCAATAGAGAAATTTCCTTGATAGGTAGACTTGACATAAGTCCCACCCTCACCTGTTCTTTAACTAAATCTGACTTCAAGAATATAGAGCGCAAGGGTACAGATACAGCCCTCCCTTCAATACCTTGTACAAGTATGAAATTTCCAGAAGCAGTCTCATCACGTAACTCCATGGAGTCCAGCAACAAAAGGGACTGAGAAGCTCCAGTATCCCTTAGGATATATATGGGGACAGGAGGAGAATGCTTATTCGGAGCTCCAAATCCCTTTGACACAAATGGAAGCAATTCCTCCCTCACAAAGTCAGCAGTATCAGGGGGGCAGTGGTGGTCTAGTGGTATAGGGCGCTGGATCGCTGATCCAAAGGTTGGGGGTTCGAGTCCCACTCTCCACAAGGTTGTCACTGTCCCCCCCAGTGCGGCTAACTGGGTTATCAAAGGCGGGCCATGTCTCTCACTGTCTATGGTGAGAGGCATGTAAAAGAACCATTGCTGACTTTCGTAAAAGAGTAGGCTGCAAAGCCGTCAGCGTGTTTCTGTCCCTTGCTATAAAGGGTTGTGACAGGAAGGGCATCCGACGTAAAAACCTCTGCCAAATCAAACGTGCGAATCAGATGATTCGCTGTGGCAACTCCTGAGTAAAAGGGAAAAAGCCGAAAGGAAGACACAGACAAAGTCAGCAGTATCTGGCTTCTTAGCCTCACAAGGAACAGGCAATTTTGCAGATCTGTCTATTATAGGAGTTTCTACAATTGTTTTTACAAAAGCATTGGGTCCGGTATCTTTTTTTTTCTTTCTTTCTTAGCTTTTAGGAACCAACATTTAGTTGTAACATGACCAGATTTCTTGCAATAACTGCAAATTAGACCCCTTTTTTCTCTGTCAGCTTTAACCCTTTTATCAGACCTTTGGCTTTCTGAGCATCCTCGCCAGATTTGTCTTTGGGTGAGGAATATAGGGTATCACTGTTACCTTTCTTTTGAAATTCGGACCATCTATCGTTACTGCTAGACTGAAATTTGGACTTATGCGTGTGAACATATTCGCCTGCCAACCTGGCAGCTGATTTCACATCCAGTACTTGCGTCTCATTAAGTCTGTCTTCCTTTTGGCTTTTTCCCTTTTACTCAGGAGTCGCCACAGCGAATCATCTGATTCGCACGTTTGATTTGGCAGAGGTTTTTACGTCGGATGCCCTTCCTGTCACAACCCTTTTAGCAAGGGACAGAAACACGCTGACGACTTTGCAGCCTACTCTTTACGAAAGTCAGCAATGCTTCTTTTACATGCCTCTCACCATAGACAGTGAGAGACATGGCCCGCCTTTAATAACCCAGTTAGCTGCACTGGGGACTTGCGTCTCATTAAGGTAGGTCTTAATATCATCCTTGACACAGTTTTTAAATTCTTCAATTAACACCAACTCTTTTAGTGAGTTGAAATCATCTTTAACCTTTTAGAAGTACACCAGAGCTCAATGCAAACCTTCTTGTTAGCAAATTCTACATATGTCTGATCATTAGTTTTCTTCAGACCTCTGAATTTCTGTCGGTAAGCCTCTGAAACCAACTCATAGGCTGTCAAAATAATGTTTTTGACAACCTCATAATCAGAGGATCCATCTGCACACAAAGCAGAATAGGCTTGTTGAGCTTTACCCTTGAGGACAGTTTGTAACAACAGGGGCCAGTGTTTCTTTGGCCACAGACAACTCTCAGCTACAATCTCAAAGTAGTGGAAATACTCATCAACTTCCTTTTCTGAGAACAGAGGCACCAGCTTTACTTTCTGGCTAGCATGAAATTTATTTTTAGCTTCAAGTTTAATTTTTTAATTTCTCTATTTGGAGCCTTTCTTCCCTCTCCAACCTCTAAATATCAAAATCTCTCTGTTTCTATATCTCTCTTTCTGCTCTTTCCTCTTTCTCTCTCTCAAATTCTCTTTGTTTTTCTCTTTCTGTTCTCTTGAATAGCCTTTGTTTTTCTTCTCTTTCTATCTGTAACATTTTTAATTTCAGTTCCATTTCTACATTTGGATTTTTGATTGGAAATTGTTCCAGATCTCCTGGTGAAAATACATTTTCAACAATGTAAAATTCAACAATCTCTCTAGCCAGTCTGGTTTTTCACATGGCTCTAACTGTCTGCATATTTCTAGCAGTTCTGTCTTTTTAAAATACTTCAGAACCTCTACGGCTGGTGATGCCAAGAAATCCTCCATTGCTGTCGTTCTGTTAATATATATCTGAAAATTAAAAATAAATAAATAAATAAATATTTCCCAATTTGAAATTTTAGCTTTTTCCAATAAATGACTTACACAAAGATCGTATCCCGGACAAGACCCAATTTTGTTATGGCTTCAACTTGTTATGGGGAGCAGACAGCAAAACAGATTTAATCAGCAGACACTAATAACACATTAAACAATACTAATCTACATCTGACCAGGATTGGAACAAAAAAACAAATGAAATATTTACAATCCTCTTTCCAACTGTGACAGGTCTGGTGAAATGTATCCTTTCTTAATTTCAAAACCACCACCTTTCCCCAGCATTACACCTTCAAATGTCCTTAGCAACCAATGAGTTGTTTTCCTTCTACTGACATAAAGCTTGCCAAGTAATTTCGCATAAATTCAAGAGGAAAGGAAGTAAAGGAGATGTTAGGATTAAAATTTTAATTTATTAAACTTCAATTATCTGAACCAGTGATACAGTGGCATAGTGGTTAGCACGTCCAATGCAGCCGTGAGGGGGGGGCACAAACCAGTGTCTCTCCCTCACGCCGGTCCCAAGCCCGGATAAATGCAGAGGGTTGCGTCAGGAAGGGCATCCGGCGTAAAACAAATGCCAAATAAACTATGCGAATCACAAGAAAGAATGACATACCGGATCGGTCGAGGCCCGGGTTAACAACGACCGCCATCAGTGCCGTCAACCAACAGGGTGCTGATGGAAATTGGACTACTGTTGGTCGAAGACGTCGAAGAAGGAGAGGCGGGAGGCGTGTCCATTGCCAGAGAGAGAAGAGAGAAGGCATGAGTCTAGGACTGAAAGTAGGGACTTTGAATATTGGAACTATGACAGGAAAAGGTAGAGAGCTGGCTGACATGATGCAGAGGAGGAAGGTGGACATACTGTGTGTTCAGGAGACCAGGTGGAAAGGTCGCAAGGCTAGAAGCATAGGAGCAGGGTTTAAGCTGTTTTATCACGGTGTGGATGGGAAGAGAAATGGAGTCGGAGTCATCTTGAAGGAGGAGTTTGCCAGGAATGTTCTAGAAGTGAAAAGAGTGTCAGACAGAGTGATGAGTCTCAAGTTAGAAATTAAAGGTGTGATGGTCAATGTTGTTAGTGCTTATGCCCCACAGACAGGATGTGAGCGAGAAGAGAAGGAGAGATTCTGGAGGGAGTTAGATGAAGTGATGCAGAGTACCCCCAGAGGTGAAAGAGTGGTCATTGGGGCAGACTTCAATGGACATGTTGGTGCAGGAAACAGAGGGGACGAGGAAGTGATGGGCAGGTTTGGTATCCAGGACAGGAACTCATGAAGGACAGATGTTGGTAGATTTTGCAAAGGATGGAAATGGCTGTGGTGAATACTTTCTTCCAGAAGAGAGGAGCATAGGGTGACTTATAAAAGTGGAGGTAGGAGCACACAGGTAGACTACATCTTGTGCAGGCGATGTAATTTAAAGGAAGCCAGTGACTGCAAAGTAGTAGCGGGTGAGAGTGTTGCCAAACAGCATAGGATGGTGGTGTGCAGGATGATGCTGATGGTGAGGAAGGTGAAGAAGGCAAAGGCAGAGCAGAAGACAAAGTGGTGGAAGTTGAAAAAGGAAGAGTGTCGGGTTATGTCTTCAAGGAGGAGTTGAAACAGGCTTTGGGTGGTCAGGAAGTGCTTCCAGATGACTGGACAACTACAGCGAATGTGATCAGGGAGACAGGTAGGAGAATACTTGGTGTGTCATCTGGAAGGAAAGTAGATAAGAGACTTGGTGGTGGAATGAGGAAGTGCAGGAGTGTGTACAAAGGAAGAGATTAGCTAAGAAGAAGTGGGACATTGACAAAACCGAAGAGAGTAAACAGGAGTACAGGGGAGACACAGCGTAAGGCAAAGGTAGCAGTGTCAAAGGCCAAACAGGCGCATTTGATGACTTGTATGCTCGGTTGGAAAGTAAGGAGGAGAAAATGATTTATACAGGTTGGCACAGCAGAGAAATAGAGATGGGAAGGACGTGCAGCAAGTTAGATTGATAAAGGACAGAGAGGGAAATGTATTGACTGATGACAGAAGTGTGCTGGGAAGATGGAAAGAGTACTTTGAAGAGCTGATGAATGAGGAAAATGAGAGAGAAAAAGAGTAGAAGAGGTGACTGTTGAGGACCAGGAAGTAGCAAAGATTAGTAAGGGGTGAAGTGAGGAGGGGCATTGAAGAGGATGAAGAATGGAAAGGCAGTTGGTCCTGATGACATACCGGTGGAGGTATGGAAGTGTCTAGGAGAGGTAGCAGTAGATTTTCTGACAAGAACATTTAACAAGGTCTTAGAGAGTGAGCAGATGCCAGAGGAATGGAGGAGAAGTGTGCTGGTGCCCATTTTTAAGAACAAGGGAGACGTGCAGAGTTGTGGCAACTACAGAGGGATAAAGTTGATGAGCCATACGATGAAGTTATGGGAAAGAATAGTGGAAGCTAGACTAAGGGCAGAAGTCAGCATTTGTGAACAACAGTTTGGTTTCATGCCCAGAAAGAGCACCACAGATGCAGTGTTTGCCTTGAGGATGTTAATGGAGAAGTACAGAGAAGGTCAGACGGAGCTGCATTGTGCCTTTGTGGATCTGGAGAAAGCATATGACAGGGTGCCGAGAGAAGAACTGTGGTATTGCATGAGGAAGTCTGGAGTGGCAGAGAAGTATGTTAGAGTGGTGCAGGACATGTATGAGAGATGTAAGACAGTGGTGAGGTGTGCTGTCGGTGTGACAGAAGAGTTCAAGGTGGAGGTGGGACTGCATCAGGGTCAGCCTCAGCCCTTCTTGTTCGCTATGGTGATGGACAGGCTGACAGACGAGGTTAGACAAGATTCCCCATGGACTATGATGTTTGCAGATGACATTGTAATCTGTAGTGAGAGCAGAGAACAAGTGCAGGAAAATCTAGAGAGGTGGAGGTATGCCCTGGAAAGGAGAATGAAGATTAGCCTCAGTAAGACAGAATACATGTGCATGAATGCCAGGGACCAAAGAGGAACGGTGAGATTACAGGGAGCAGAGATAAGAAAGGTGGAGGATTTTTAAGTACTTAGGCTCAACAATCCAGAGCAATGGAGAGTGTGGAAAGAGAGGTCAAGAAGCGTGTGCAGGCAGGTTGGAATGGTTGGAGAAAAGTGTCCGGTGTGATGTGTGATAGGAGGGTATCGGCAAAAATGAAAGGAAAAGTGTACAAGATGGTGTTGAGGCCAACGATGCTGTATGGGTTAGAAACAGTGGCCCTGGGGAGAAGACAGGAGGCAGAGTTAGAGGTAAGCAGAGATGAAAATGTTGAGGTTCTCTTTGGGAGTAACGAGGATGGATAGGATTAGGGAATGAGCACGTCAGAGGGACAGCACATGTAAGACGTTTTGGAGACAAAGTCAGAGAGGCTGATTGAGATGGTTTGGACATGTACAGAGGAGGGATAGTGAGTATATTGGTAATAGGATGCTGAGGCTGGAACTACCAGGCAAAAGGCCTAGAGGAAGACCAAAGAGACGATTCATGGATGTGGTAAAGGAGGACATGAAGGTCGTTGGTGTAAGAGAAGAAGATGCAAAGGATAGGGTGAGATGGAGGCAGATGATTCGCTGTGGCGACCCCTGAAGGGAAAAGCCGAAAGGAAAAGAAGAAGAAGAAGAAGAAGTGGTTAGCACGTCCGCCTCACAGCAAGAAGGGCCTGAGTTCAATTCCTAGCTTGGGTATTTCTGTGTAGAGTCTACATGTTTTTCCCGTGCTTGCACGGGTTTCCTCCCACAGTCCAAAAACATGCACAGTAGATTATTTGACTGCTCCAAATTACTCCTAGGTTTGATTGTGAATAGTTGTGTGAGTGTTGGCCCTGCGATGGCCTCACAAGCTGTCCAGGGTGTACCCTTCCCTTGCCCGGAGTCAGCTGAGATGGGCACAAGAATCCTCATGACCCTGATTAGTATTAAGTGCTTCAGAAAATGAATGAAAGAATTATCTGCACCAGCTCACAGGAACAGAAAGTACAACATGGATTTATGGTACTTCAGACAGACATCATTTTCCTCTCTAAACAGTCAAACTTTGTATGAGGGAACTGGGTCATCAGAACCAAAGCAATCATTCACAAAATCGGTTCATTCCTGTCAACCAGCTGCTGAGCACAAGTTGCACAGATCCCAGTCAGTTAGCGAGTTCAATGCTCCTGCAACTTGGCGGTGTTTCGATAGTGCCACCGACCTGATCAGACATGAAATAAATCTCGACATACTATAAAACTGTTTCACTGATATTGAACCAAAAATTTAAGTGTAGATGATGTAAAATTTAAAATTTTTGAAGAAAGATTGGATAACCGACACAAGTAACTGGATGCACTCATTACGGATTCTCATGCAGAATGTGCTTATGATTACACTAATCAATGTGCTCATTTGCGGATTACAGCTGATGTCAATGGCCATTGCATAGTAACAAAGCAGGTTTGTCCATAAGATTTTTAGCATTCTGATTAGCTTTCTGTATGGAGTATTGCCAAATAATTTAGAGATTAAAAAGGGTTTATTCCACTTGTCATATAATACTAGGAAGATGAGGGGGTCCATATGAAAGTGTGATCAGAACTTTGACTATTTTATGGATATTTCCTGGCATTTTCTGCCAAGTTTAGAGGTAGAACCCTCTGTTAATGGTCAGTTTTGTTGCTTTATATAAGTTTCTTGGCTATAAGACTTTGAGGAAATTATGGCTTATTAGTTAATATATTAAATTTGGAGAAAAAAATAATAAAACTTTACATTTCAATGTATAACAATGCATTTTGAAATGTTATTCTAAAGTGGTACTTGTAACTTCTGACTAATTTTGCCAGATTCGATCAGAAATTAACTCACAAGTGGTTAACTAACCGTGAGCTAAATGCACATGATGGTTTAATCCAGTGGTTCCTAACCCGGGTTCGATCAAACCCTAGGGGTTTGGTGAGTCAGTCTCAGGGGTTCGGCGGAGGTCAAGACACACACCTGACTCATATTCATGACAACACGCCCCGCTTGGCCATCACTGGCTGCAGGTGATCACGCTACATTGCTTGGCCAATCTATGCTGCAGGAAATTTGGTGAGCTCAGTAGTCGAATTGTGACTATTGTGATGGTACGTCGTGTGATTTCTTTCTTAATGTTTTAATCCATACTATGTTGAGTAAAAAAAGAAAGTGGTCGGATGAATATGTACAACGTGGATTCACATATATAACGGAACGTGATATTAGTCGGCGTCCTATATGCAGGATTTGCAAAGTAGGATCAACCCTGTACTGACTGACGTATACGTACAAGTATATGTACATATAATATCAATAAATACATATTCAATACTATAAATTCTTATAATAACGATTAAACATTCAAAAATAATGCATAAGATGTAAATAAAACAAATACACACACATACAGACGCACGCACTCATATGCGCACCTCACATAATAAAAATGTAAGTAGTTGTGATGGGGGAGTTCATGCATTGTATTGGTTTTGTTCTTTGAACACAGTGATGTTAATGAACGGTTCATTTTGGTGCCCCAATAAAAACATATACCTATGTCTTGAATTTGAAAAAAAATCATATTTTATTTTTCACTAAAGAAGGGTTCGGTGAATAAGCATATGAAACTGGTGGGGTTCAGTACCACCAACAAGGTTAAGAACCACTGGTTTAATCACAGTGAGCAGTATAACAATAGTCCTTTTCAGTAAGACAAGATATTAGCACAAAATATTCTTAGTACATCAGGCAAACCATAGACAGCTAATGAGCTGAACAGTGATAGTGACTAGCCATGCCTGCTTTCAAGCTAGCTCAGCTAATTACATATGTGTTGTCAAACTGCTAACTAGGAGGCCTCAGCTTTAACAATGAAAGCTTCATGTGATTTTTTTTGTACCACGGCAGTCTCATTTAAATTCACAACAGATCTATGATCCCATTATTATCATCTTAACTATATTATAATCATATTAGCTTATGCTGTTAAACTTTTAGACCAGGGGTCACCAACCTTTTTGAAACTGAGAGCTACTTCTTGGGTACCAATTAGTGCGAAGGGCTACCATGTCGATTCACACCTCTGAAATTACAAATTTACTCAATTTACCTTTAATTATATGTTATTATTAATAATTAATGATATTCATCTATGTGAAGATATTGATTTGATTTAAAATATATTCAAAAAAATTAGATGCAGCTCAATGGAGAGTGGCGCTATGGAGCCGTGGGCCTGTCCTAAAAATAGCAGTGAACAGGTCCTTGCGGGCAACTTATATTGTCCTTGCGGGCTACCTGGTGCCCACGGGCACCACGTTGGTGATCCCTGTTTTAGACTCTGCTCAGCCTTCATACACTTATGCTAATCTTCCTCCCTGGTTTGCTCAGGCTCTCCTGTCACTTTTACTTTTGTCTCCAATCTTTACCCATTCCTGACAAAAAGTGGTGCTGCTGTAGACTTGCAGCAAAAAATAAAAGTGTTTTACACAAGAAACAAGTGTGGTACCTTTGAAAAGTCATAAGTCATTTTTGTTTTTTAATTAAAGCTAATATAGTTTACTTACTATATTTAAGGTAAAGTCTGTTGGGTTTTTACACCCGAGCCTAGTGGCTCATCAGGCCGGTGCTTATCCCCGGTTTCTGAAGCATAAAGCGACCAGGAGTCCAACTTCTCCTGGATGGGACGCTAGTCCATCGCAGGTTACCTTCCCAGTATATTTTACTGGTACCCATTTATACTGCTGGGTGAACAGAGGCACACTTGTGGTTGAGACCTTGCCCAGGGGTCTTAGCACAGTGAAAGTCTCAGTGGGATTTGAACTCACAACCTCCCGGTCATGAGTGCAGCACCCTAACCACTACACCACCGGCCCCACACTTACTAGATTTAGTGGTAATATATTGATTAGCCTGTCCACAAGGCATCACAGAAAGAAGGCCTAGAGTTCGAGTCCTGATCTCAGCGAGGGAATTTCTGTGATGAGTTCACATGATCTCTTCATGCTTGTGTGGCTTTTCTCCAGGTGCACTATTTTCCTCCTACAGTTCAAAGATATGCACATACACATCCTTCACTCATCTAAATCACTTAATCCTACCAGAGCCACTGAACCTGTCCTCAGTCTACACTGGAAGAACATCCAGCTAGGGCTAACTCACACAGCCATTTACTCTGACACCTACACTAAGGTGCAATTTGGAAAATCAATTAGCCTAATATACATATGTTTGGACTGTGAAAGGAAATCGAAATGCCAGAAGGAAACCATTGCAATGCTTTTATCATTCTTTTCAAAGCTTTGGCTGGTTTATGAAGAAGTTCATTCATTCATTTTCTGAATCACTTAATCCTTATTACTGTCACAGAGAGGTCGGTGCACACCTCACCCAACTTTCAGTGAAGGTGGAGAATACCCTAGACAGGCCAGTACAGGGCCAACACTCACACAAACATTCACACTCCCACCAAGGAGTGTTTTGGAACTGCCAATTGACCTACAATGCATGTTTTTGGACTGTGGGAGGAAACCCATGCAAGCTGGGGGAGAACAAGCAAACTCCACACAGAAACACAAGAGCTGGGAATTGAACCGAGGATCATCTTGTTGTCAGGCAGACGTGCTAGCTAACAACTACACTACCATGCCGCCCGCTTATGATGAACTAATATGTAGATTTCAGTAGAGCTCCTGGTAGATATCTCTACTGGTAGATGCCAAGGCTGGTGTTATAAGAGTAGTGCAGCTCTGTTAGTGGCTGAATCAACTTCAGACCTGCAGTAAATAAATAAATAAGCCTCCCTGTATTTCATGACTACAGTCTGGACAGAAAGCAGGAAAAGTTAATACAGCCTTTTCTTTTCACCAGCGTTTTCTCAGTTCATTTGTATCACCCATCTTGTTACTTCAATTATCCATTTGACAAGTTCATGTTCCGTGTTACCGTTCATGCTTTCTGCATTTTTGCTCAGTGATAAGTTGTCTACCAACCTCAATTAGAATGTTTTTTATTCTGTTCAAGTCTGAGCAGTGGTGTATGAACCTCTATTTTTTGTTTCAGTCTTATTATTGATAATACATATGGATTTTTATAGGTGATGTAGCAGCATTACTGAGTTTCTTGTGGTTGCACAGGTGGGGCCAGTGGCTTAGTGGTTAGGGTGCTGGGTTCATTATTTTTAGTTAGACCCCCACTGTGTTAAGACTCCTGGGCAAGGTCTTAACCACAAGTATGCCTCTGTCCACCCAGCAACATAAATGGGTGTCAGTAAAAAACACTGGGAATGTAACCTGTGATGGACTAGAGTTCCATCCAGGAGGAGTGGAAACTCCTTCACACGACAGAAACTATGGATAAGAACTGACCTTATGATTCACTAGGCTAGTGTGTAAAAGCCCAACAGACTTATCTACCTTACCTGTGGTTGCACAGACACAGGACACACCTCAGTTGTGTTTCATGTTTATGGAGCTCCGCCTAGGGGTGCAACTATTACATTGAAATAACAAAATTTATTTTTTTGTTTGTTTGTTTTTCCTTCATTTTCTCCTGAATTTACTCGTATCCAATTGCCACCAATCAGGTATTGCCTTCCCTATCACAAAACTACCACCAACCCAAGAGGGGTGAAAGCATGCACACTCCCCCCTCCTTGACATGCAATGCTAGCCACACACCTTTCAAACTGCGGCGCATGTGTATTTGGGAGTGGTCTAACACGCTTGGAGGGAAAGTGCTATCCATCCCTCATACAAATGAGCTCATAGACCCTCAGGATTGGCCGGCGATCGCTGTGAGTGACAGGGAAGTGAGCATATGCCGTCTCTCCCTCAGGTGAGAGCTTGGCCAATTAGGTCCTATGGTCTCCCAGCCATGGACAGATGTGTGCAGTAAACCAAATTCGAACTTGCAATCTCCAGGTTAAATAAGTTATTTATATAAATCAATTTGTCATGTTAAAAACATCAAGGACACCTCTAATAGGAATGTTTTTGATCCCTGTGATCATTACAAGGACCCAGTGTATATGGTCTCAAGAAAAACATAAACACATGGCTTCTCTCTCAATCTCATACACACACACTCACACACACACACACACACACACATACACACACACACACACACTAACCACCAAGTGTTTATGAGGGGTGTCCTTGCAGAGCCTTTGTGACTGACTGGTACCATTGTGCGTGTGTGTGTGTGTGTGTGTGTGTTGTGGCATGACTGCAGAACTACAGGTTGAGCTCGTGGCTAAACAAGGTTAATCCCTCTGTGCACTATGCTGTACTAATCACCAGGCCTCACTAATCTCTCTCCCTTATACAACACTCACACACACACAAACACACACACACACACACACACACACACATACACACACGCTCTCTCTCTCTCTCTCTATATATATATATATATATATATATATATATATATATATATATATATATATATATATATATATATATATATATATATATATATATCTTTCTCTTTCTATTCTGTTCCTCATCTCTCCCTATCTGTCAGTCCCTAAAAGAAAGTGTAGTAATGCAGATTTAAATGAAATTGTTATATTTGTGAAACACACACACAAACACACACACACACACACACACACACACACACACACACACACACACACACACACGTGGTAGAGCTTTTAGCATCCTGTTTCAACCCCCCTTCTCACATCTGCCCTCTTTCCACCCTCTTTCTCTTGCACTCCCGATTAATCTGTGTTCTGTTGGTCAGCATTTTGCGAAAGCAGACAGACGGATTGCCAGTAATCCTTCTGCCTACGAAAGCACACACAAACACACACAAACACACACACACACACAAATCTTGGAGAAGGTGAACTTGCATGAGTAACTGCATACATCTAAATGCTATACACAAATAATTTCATTAAAATATAGTGTAAACGTGCATAGCAGAAATATATTCATTAAAAAATTTTTGTTTTACCATATAGTGAAGATTTTTTTAGAATCTTCCCTTTCATATCTTACTTCAATAGTGCTCATCAAAAATCTGGGGTCTCAGACTTACCTCAGCCATCCCCCAATATCAAGTTTGTTAGCAAAATATTGCCTATGGTCCTGTTTATATTCTTCTTCTATTCCTTTTGACTTTTCCCTATTTTTTCAGGGGTTGCCACAGCGAATCATCTGCCTCCATCTTCATGGAAGTCATATTAATGATTCACATGTTTGATTTGGCATAGGCTTTTACGTCGGATGCCCTTCCTGACACAACCCTTTAGCAAGGGACAGAAACACACTGACGGCTTTGCAGGTCTTCTTTACAAAAGTCAGCAATGGTTCTTTTACATGAACCTCACACCATAGACAGTATAACCCAGTTAGCTGCACTGGGGGGACAGTGACAACCTTGTGAAGAGCAGGACTTGAACCCCCAACCTTAGGATCAGCGATCCAGCACCTTTGATACCAGGCCACCACTGCCCCCTATGGTCCTGTTTATATTATTTTAGTGTATTGCTCTGCTATTACTGCACTATAAGTACTATTCTGAGTTGTATGCAATACTTGTGCACTTTGATTACTGCTACCTTTAATTAAATCATATTTGGATCAATTTATTTTAATGCAATGTAACTTCATTTTTCAAATGTACTGATAAGGAACTTATAAGGAAAATGGAATGCATGATCCGATATATTGCTTGATTAGTATCCATGGGTTAATGCAGCCAGTGTCCACCCTCACGCCTGTCCCAAGCCCGGATAAATGCAGAGGGGTGCTTCAGGAAGGGTATCCAGCGTAAAACCAATGCCAAAATACAGTGTGTTCAGGAGACTAGGTGGAAAGGTCGCAAGGCTACAAGCTTAGGAGCAGGGTTTAAGGGGTTTTATCATGGTGTGGATGGGAAGAGAGATGTAGTAGGTGTCATCTTGAAGGAGGAGTTTGTCAGGAACGTTCTAGAAGTGAAAAGAGTGTCACACAGAGTGATGAGTCTCAAGTTAGAAATTGGAGGCATGATGTTCAGTGTTGTTAGCGCTTATGCCCCAAAGGCAGGATGTGAGCGAGAAGAGAAGGAGAGATTCTGGAGTGAGTTAGATGAAGTGATGCAGAGTACCCCCAGAGGTGAAAGAGTGGTCATTCATGAAGATTTCAATGGAAATGTTGCTGCAGGCAACAGAGGGGACGAGGAAGTGATGGGCAGGTTTGGTATCCAAGACTCCAGGACAGGAACGCAGAAGGACAGATGTTGATAGATTTTGCAAAAAGGATAGAAATGGCTGTGGTGAATACTTTCTTCTAGAAGAGACACGAGCATAGGGTGACTTATAAAAGCAGAGGTAGGAGCACACAGGTAGACTACATCTTGTGTAGGCGATGTCATTTGAAGGAAATCAGTGACTGCAAAGTAGTAGCTGGTGAGAGTGTTCCCAAACAGCATAGGATGGTGGTGTGCCGGATGATGCTGATGGTGAGGAAGGTGAAGAAGGAAAAGGCAGAACAGAAGACAAAGTGGTGGAAGCTGAAAAAGGAAGAGTATCGGGTTGTCTTCAAGGAGGAGTTGAAACAGGTTTTGGGTGGTCAGGAAGTTCTTCCGGATGACTGGACAACTACAGCTAATGTGATCAGGGAGACAGGTAGGAGAATTCTTGGTGTGTCATCTGGAAGCAGAGTAGATAAGAAGACTTGGTGGTGGAATGAGGAAGTACAGGAGTGTGTACAAAAAAAGAGGTTAGCTAAGAAGAAGTGGGGCATTGAGAGGACCAAAGAGAGTAAACAGGAGGACAGGGAGACACAGCGTAAGGTGAAGGCAGCGGTGTCAAAGGCCAAACAGAGGGCGTATGATGACTTCTATGCTAGGTTGGGCAGTAAAGAGGGAGAAAATGATTTATACAGGTTGGCACAGCAGAGAAAATGGGAAGGACGTGCAGCAAGTTAGAGTGATAAAGGACAGAGAGGGAAATGTATTGACTGATGACAGAAGTGTGCTGTGAAGATGGAAAGAGTACTTTGAAGAGCTGATGAATGAGGAAAATGAGAGAGAAAAAAGAATACAAGAGGTGACCGTTGAGTACCAGGAAGTAGCAAAGATTGGTAAGGGTGAAGTGAGGAGGGCACTGAAGAGGATGAAGAATGGAAAGGCAGTTGGTCCTGATGACATATCGATGGAGGGATGGAAGTGTCTAGGGGAGGTAGCAGTAGATTTTCTGACAAGAACATTCAACAAGGTCTTAGAGAGTGAGAGGATGCCGGGGGAATGGAGGAGATGTGTGATGGGGCTCATTTTTAAGAACAAGGGAGACGTGCAGAGTTGTGGCAACTACAGAAGGATAAAGTTGATAAGCCATACGATTAAGTTATGGGAAAGAATAGTGGAAGTGCAGAGGTCAGCATTTGTAAACAACAGTTTGGTTTCATTCCAAGAAAGAGCATCACAGATGCAGTGTTTGCTTTGAGGATCTTAATAGAGAAGTACAGAGAAGGTCAGAGGAAGCTGCATTGTGCCTTTGTGGACCTGGAGAAAGCATATGACAGGGTGCCGAGAGAGGAACTGTGGTATTGCATGAGGAGGTCTGGAGTGTCAGAGAAGTATGTTAGAGTGGTGCAGGACATGTAGGAGAGATGTAAGACAGTGGTGAGGTGTGCTGTCGATGTGACAGAAGAGTTCAAGGTGGAGGTAGGACTGCATCAAGGGTCGGCTCTGAGCCCCTTCTTGTTTGCTATGGTGATGGACAGGCTGACAGACGAGGTTAGACAAGAATCTTCATGGACTATGATGTTTGCAGATGACATTGTGATCTGTAGTGAGAGCAGAGAACAAGTGGAGAAAAATCTAGAGAGGTGGAGGTATGCCCCGGAAACCTGGAAAGGAGGGGAATGAAGGTTAGCCTCAGTAAGACAGAATACATGTCTGTAAATGACAAGGACCCAAGAGGAAAGGTGAGATTACAGGGAGCAGAGATAAGGAAGGTGGAAGATTTTAAGTACTTAGGCTCAACAATCCAGAGCAATGAAGACATTGAGATGGTTTGGACATGTACAGAGGACGGATAGTGAGTATGTTGGTAGTAGAATGCTGAGGTTGGAACTACCAGGCAAAAGGCCCAGAGGAAGACCAAAGAGACGATTCATGGATGTGGTGAAGGAGGACATGAAGGCAGTTGGTGTAAGAGAAGAAGATGCAGAGGATAGAGTGAGATGGAAGCATATGATTCGCTGTGGCGATCCCTGAAGGGAACAGCCGAAAGGAAAGGAAATATCCATTGGTTGTAAACTGCTTTTCATGCTGCACTAATAGTGTACAATGAGACTCATACATTTGGACACCACCAGAAATGGTGAACTCCTTATTTAATACTCTCCATGGAAAGTAGTGTGATATTGGACACAATGTTTCAGTAAAATGTGTATCATTTTTCAGTGTATTTGGTGCCACCTTGTGGTCAACGTGAGAACCGCACAGTGTTTATATAAATAAATAAATAGATAGATAAATAGATAAACAAATAAATAAATAACAACAAGAGTTTGTTGGCCGCATGTAAGTGTTGAGTTTTATTCCAGTGATGCCACATCAAACAAAGTCCTTAATAGACATATACAGAGGAGGGATAGTGAGTATATTGGTAGTCGTATGCTGAGGTTGGAACTACCACGCAGAAGGCCCAGTGGAAGACAATTAATGGATGTGGTGAAGGAGGACATGGAGGAATTTTGGTGTAAGAGAAGAAGATGCAAAGGATAGGGTGAGATGGAGGCAGATGATTCACTGTGGCGACCCCTGAAGGGAAAAGCCGAAGGGAGAAGAAGAAGAAGAAGAAGAAGAAGAAGAAGAAGAAGAAGAGAGAGAGAGAGAGAGAGAGAGAGATCTGCATGTATACGGTATCATCTCATCTGGGACTCCATAAAACTTCAACATGTTGTGTGTTTATCAGAAATTAATATAAAAAATTATTCTTGGGAAGAATGAGCTATACTGGAACATGACAGTAGATTCAACGTGGTGAGGTTTCTACAGGCACGTCTACTCTCTCTCTGCTATGGCTACCAGGTGAGTCTCAATCTCCTCTTCACTTAAAGTTCTGAAAGAGAAAGGGGAGGATTGGTGAGACACATTTCTGACATATTAACGAACGTCGAAGTTTTTAAGCATTTCACTGGACTAAAAGTTTGAACTTAAAAACTTTAAAAAAAAAAGCAAGAAATAAGAAAAAGAAAAATGAAAAGCGTAGAAGAAAAAATATTCAAGAAAAAAGAAAGAAAATAAATGTGAAGAGAACAAAACAAATTGCAGGAAATAAATAACAAAAAGTACAGAAGAAAACATACAATGGAAAAAAGAAACAAAAATAAATGATAAACTTCAAGAAGAGAGAGGAGAGATAGACAAATAAAGCCAGATGAATAACGGTGCTAATAGGTGCTTATTCTCTGGCAGCAACCGATTTATAGCTTCCTACCTGAATTTGGGCTTGTCTTTACTAACCACGCTCACTTCCAGCTCAGCAGCTTTAAAGTCCATAGCTAAGACTGATGAGAGGCAGGAGATAGCCAACTAGAGGATGGGAGGAAAACATGACATAAAAAAAAACACAGCAGGAGTTTTTACTGTTTTCATTCATTCATTTTCTAATCGCCTAATCTTAATCAGCGTTACCCGGAGGCTGGTGCCCAACTCGGCCAACTCTGGGTACACTCTACAATGTTAGTTGGCAGGGCTAACACACATATCGCTTCATTCTCACATCTAGGAGTGATAAATGCAGCCATGAGGTGGGGGGGCACTAACCAGTGTCTCTCCCCCTCATGCCGGTCCCAAGCCCGGAGAAATGCAGAGGGTTGTGTCAGGAAGGGCATCCGACGTAAAACCAATGCCAAAATTTATGATGCAAATCAGAAGTATTACCCCCATACCGGATCGGTCGAGGCCCGGGTTAACAACGACTGCCATCAGTGCTGTCAATCAACAGGGTGCTGATGGAAATTGGACGACTGTTGGTCGAAGACGGCGAAGAAAGAGAGGTGGGAGGTGTGTCCGTAGGCAGAGAGAGAAGAGGAAAGGCATGAGTCTAGGACTGAGAGTGGGGACTTTGAATGTTGGAACTATGCAAAGAAAAGGTAGAGAGCTGGCTGACATGATGCAGAGGAGGAAGGTGGACATACTGTGTGTTCAGGAGACCAGGTGGAAAGGTAGCAAAGCTAAAAGCTTAGGAGCAGGATTTAAGCTATTTTATCACGGTGTGGATGGGAAGAGAAATGGAAAGAGTACTTTGAAGAGCTGATGAATGAGGAAAATGAGAGAGAAAAAAGAATAGAAGAGGTGACCATTGAGGAGCAGGATGTAGCAAAGATCAGTAAAGGTGAAGTGAGAAGGGCATTGAAGAGGATGAAGAATGGAAAGGCAGTTGGTCCTGATGACATACCGGTGGAGGTATGGAAGTGTCTAGGAGAGGTAGCAGTAGATTTTCTGACAAGAACATTCAACAAGGTCCTAGAGAGTGAGCAGATGCCGGAGGAGTGGTGGAGAAGTGTGCTGGTGTCCATTTTTAAGATGTGCAAGGGAGACGTGCAGATAGATTGAGATGGTTTTGGACATGTACAGAGGAGGGATAGTGAGTATATTGGCAGTAGGATGCTGAGGTTGGAACTACCAGGCAGAAGGCCTCGAGGAAGACCGAAGAAGAGATTTATGGATGTGGTGAAGGAAGACATGAAGGTCGTTGGAGTCAGAAAAGAAGATGCGGAGGACAGGGTGAGGTGGAGGCGGATGATTTGCTGTGGCGACCCCTGAAGGGAGCAGCCGAAAGTAGAAGAAGAAGAAGAAGAAGCAAGGGAGACGTGCAGAGTTGCGGCAACTACAGCGGGATAAAGTTGATGAGCCATACGATGAAGTTATGGGAAAGAATAGTGGAAGCTAGACTAAGGGCAGAGGTCAGCATTTGTGAACAACAGTTTGGTTTCATGCCAAGAAAGAGCACCACAGATGCAATGTTTGCTTTGAGGATGTTAATAGAGAAGTACAGAGAAGGTCAGAGGGAGCTACATTGTGCCTTTGTGGATCTGGAAAAAGCATATGACAGGGTGCCAAGAGAAGAACTGTGGTATTGCATGAGGAAGTCTGGAGTGGCAGAGAAGTATGTTAGAGTGGTGCAGGACATGTATGAGAGATGTAAGACAGTGGTGAGGTGTGCTGTCGGTGTGACAGAAGAGTTCAAGGTGGAGGTGGAACTGCATCAAGGGTCAGCTCTGAGCCCCTTCTTGTTTGCTATGGTGATGGACAGGCTGACAGACGAGGTGAGACAAGAATCTCCATGGACTATGATGTTTGCAGATGACATTGTGATCTGTAGTGAGAGCAGAGAACAAGTGCAGGAAAATCTAGAGAGGTGGAGGTATGCCCTGGAAAGGAGAGGAATGAAGGTTAGCCTCAGAAAATCAGAATACATGTGTGTGAATGAGAAGGACCCAGGAGGAACGGTGATGTTACAGGGAGCAGAGATAAGGAAATTGGAGGATTTTAAGTACTTAGGCTCAACAATCCAGAGCAATGGAGAGTGTGGAAAAGAGGTGAAGAAGCGTGTGCAGGCAGGCTGGAATGGTTGGAGAAAAGTGTCCGGTGTGATGTGCGATAGGAGAGTGTCAGCAAGAATGAAGGGAAAAGTGTACAAGATGGTGGTGAGGCCAGCGATGTTGTATGGCTTAGAAACAGTGGCGCTGAGGAAAAGGCAGGAGGCAGAGCTGGAGGTAGCGGAGATGAAAATGTTGAGGTTCTCTCTGGGAGTAACGAGGATGGATAGGATCAGAAATGAGTATATCAGAGGGACAGCACATGTAAGATGTTTTGGAGACAAAGTCAGAGAGGCTAGATTGAGATGGTTTGGACATGTACAGAGGAGGGATAGTGAGTATATTGGCAGTAGGATGCTGAGGTTGGAACTACCACGCACAAGGCCTCGAGGAAGACCAAAGAAGAGATTTATGGATGTGGTGAAGGAAGACATGAAGGTCGTTGGAGTCAGAAAAGAAGATGCAGAGGACAGGGTGAGATGGAGGCGGATGATTTGCTGTGGCGACCCCTGAAGGGAGCAGCCAAAAGTAAAAGAAGAAGAAGAAGATCTAGGGGTGATATGGAACTGCCAATCAGACTACTGAACATGTTTTTGGTCTGTCAGAGGAAACCGGTGAACCCAGAGGAACCCACGCTGTTTATAGCCCATGGTTACTGTTCTGTCTGGTTTGACATTGTGTGCTCAATCAGACAGACAAACTGAAAGAACGAATACATCAAACAAATAAATCTGTGATTGATCGTTACATACGAATAATTACCAGGCAGATTCATGCCAAGATGTCAACTATAAGTCCTGTTTTTATAAGACTATGTCCACTTGAATCTTTTTCTAGTTGTGGAAGTTGTTATAAAAATACAACGGTGCCACCTTGCAGTACTGGAGTACTTGTTCCTCTCAAGGCAGAGACATCCTTGCAGAACTCTGACAGATATTGTTCTGTCATTACATATGCTGAAGTCTTTGCAATAAGTGTGCACAATGAATCCATAACAGTAAAATCAAACACAGTTTACAGTTCTCTTTACTGTTCTACCTCTACTGTCCTGTCAAAAGTAAGCTCTGGTTGTTTCCTTATTTTTTTCTCCAGGTAGCTGTTGGCTTCCGTCTGTTTGGCTCCGACAGCCGTGGCGTGAAAACCACAGAAATACCCAGCAGGGTCACACTTATACAGGACGGGGCCATGCTGAGGGTCCACCGCTATCAGCATCATACCTAACACAGGTTAAGACAAGTTTTATAATAAAATATGAATAAAATATTCCTACACTACAGAACAAAGTAATAGTGCCTTATATTGCTTGGCAGAAAATAGTAAAGAATGAACAGGAAGTAAACTCACAGCAGCCCAGAGGCCTCATCTCAGCATTCTGTGTGTAAACCTGTGAGATATCAGCGATGCGTCGACACAACATGTCCGCCGTGATATCATAGCCAAACTTATACTTCCACTCAGCAGCCTCCACGCGCGCACGGTGCACCTGAGAACGGCTGTCAGCTACACAACACAACATCAGTTAGTGTGTGTGTGTGTGTGTGTGTGTGTGTGTGTGTGTGTGTGTGTGTGTGTGTAAGATGAGATGAGAGCTCACCATAATGTCCAGTCATCACACACCCAATGCGTGGCGTGAGGCGGAACATGTTTGTAATTGTAGAAGCGTCCAGAAGCTTGTCCTGCTCATGTGAGGACATTAACCAACAACAAAACACACCAGCATAACAAAATTAATGTAACTCTAAAACCATTTGCTTTCACTCAGTCTTTACTTTTGAAAGGCTATGATACACACACACACACACACACACACACACACACACACACACACACACACACACACACACACACACAGACACACAATAACTCTTGGCCCTTTCTTTATAATTAAATGGCTAATCATCTAATCATTGTTCTGAATGAATGGATAGTTTGGATCACTTTCTTTCAAGCCATTAATATAAAACAACATCATCCTTATATAAAATCCGTGTTAGTTTGTACTTAGAATTAGCCATAAATTTAATAATCTACTATCTGAACAGGGGCAGTGGTATAAGTGGTATAAGGCGCCGGATCGCTGATCCAAAGGTTGGGGGTTCGAGTCCCACTCTCCACAAGTTGTCACTGTCCCCCCCCAGTGCAGCTAACTGGGTTATCAAAGGCCGGCCATGTCTCTCACTGCCTATGGTGTGAGGCATGTAAAAGAACCATTGCTGACTTTCGACAAGAGTAGGCTGCAAAGCCGTCAGCGTGTTTCCGCCCTGTGATGGCCTGGCGAGCTGTCCAGGGTGTACTCTGCCCTTGCCCTGAGTTGGCTGGGATGGGCACCAGCCTCCCCGCGACCCTAATTAGGATGAAGCGGTTACAGAAAATGAACTGAACTGAACTATCTGAACAAACAAGAAGTAAAATACATCGGGGTTTTGTTGTACTGAGACATACGGGAACTTTCTTCTGTGTGACAACAACAGCGCAGTCTTGTCCTCGGATGCCCACAGACGTCAGTCCACTCTGGCTGATAGCCTTAAAGGCGTACTCTGTAAAAGAAAGCAAAAAACACAGATACAAACATACTCAAGGCTAAATAATGTGATGCACAGGTATTTTTATGCCATTCTATCAGTAGACTGGACGTACAGTGTATTTCATGAAATGTAATGTGTGTAGAATGCTGGAGAAAGAAACATGTAATGCAAAAAAATTTGAACTACAATTTTGTCCTTTAATGGCCTGGTGGTAAAGGGCGCTGGATCGCTGATCCTAAGGTTTTGGGGCTCAAGTCCCACTCTCCACAAGGTTGTCACTGTCTTCCAGTGCTTCTAACTTGGTTATCAAAGGCCGGCCATGTCTCTCACTGTCTATGGTGAGAGGTTCATGTAAAAGAACCATTGCTGACTTTAGTAAAGAGTAGCTGCATAGCCGTCAGTGTGTTTCTGTCCCTTGCTAAAGGGTTGTGTCAGGAAGGGTAGCTGATGTAAAAACCTATACCAAATCAAACATGCGACTCAGGTGATTCGCTGTGGCTACCCTTGAAAAAGGGAAAAAGCCAAAAGGAAAAGAAAAACAATGTTCTTGTCTTCGTGTACACTAAATTATTTACATTATTGAAGTATAACTATCTACAGCTTGTTTAAACAGCTGGCACGGTGGCGTAGTGCGTCTGTGTTTTCCCTATGCTTGTGTGGGTTTGCCCCGGGTATGCCAGTTTCCTCCGATAATCCAAAGACATGCGCATTAGGCTAACTGACTGTTCCAAATTGACCCTGAGTGCGAGTGTCAGTGTGAATTGTTTTGTTTGTGTGTGTGTGTGTGTGTGTGTGTGTGGTGTGTTTTTGCCCTGTGAATGTCTGGTGAACTGTTCATGGTGTACTCGACTTTGCCAATGTTGGCTGAGTTAGGCTCCAGCCAGTCCACCACCCTAGTTGGATATTGCAGTTAGGCAAATGAATGATGGTGAGAAATGGGCTTGGTTATGCACATACAGGGATCTTTCGCTACTTCGTGCTTCAATTCATGCGGCTTCAGTGCATCGTGGGTTTTTTTTTTTAATATTCATCAAATTTAAAAATAAGGAAATTAAGAAAGAATAGGGGGGAAAGTTAAAGGAAAATGCCACAAAAACAAGGCCAATAATGCAACAACAAAAAAAACCAAAATAAACACAAAACAAACAACCCAAAACCTCCCATCAAAACTACTTACATTTTGGTGAGGTGTGCATCTGCCTTCATTAACACACGCACGTGTCTCTATGTGTGTGTATTTATATTTTATTTACATCTTATGCATGTTTTTAATGTTTAATTGTCATTATAAGCATGTATAGCATTAAATATGTATTTATTTATATTATATACATATACTAGTCCTTCTCAAAAAATTAGCATATTGTGATAAAGTTCATTATTTTCTGTCATGTACTAATAAAAATTAAACTTTCACATATTTTAGATTCATTGCAGCCCAACTGAAATATTTCAGGTCTTTTATTGTTTGAATACTGATGATTTTGGCATACAGCTCATGAAAACCAAAAATCCCTATCTCAAAAAATTTGCATATTTCAGCCAACCAATAAAAAGTGTTTTTAATGCAAAAAAGTCAACCTTCAAATAATTATGTTCAGTTATGCACTCAATACTTGGTCGGGAATCCTTTTGCAGAAATGACTGCTTCAATACGGCTTGGCATGGAGGCAATCAGCCTGTGGCACTGCTGAGGTGCTATGGAGGCCCAGGATGCTTCGATAGCGGCCTTAAGCTCATCCACAGTGTTGGGTCTGGTCTCTCTCAACAATATCCCACAGATTCTCTATGGGGTTCAGGTCAGGAGAGTTGGCAGGCCAGTTGAGCACAGTAATACCATGGTCAGTAAACCATTTACCAGTGGTTTCAGCACTGTGAGCAGGTGCCAGGTCGTGCTGAAAAATGAAATCTTCATCTCCATAAAGCTTTTCAGCAGATGGAAGCATGAAGTGCTCCAAAATCTCCTGATAGCTATCTGCATTGACCCTGCCCTTGATAAAACACAGTGGACCAACACCAGCAGCTGACATGGCACCCCAGACCATCACTGACTGTGGGAACTTGACACTGGACGTCAGGCATTTTGGCATTTCCTTCGCCCCAGTCTTCCTCCAGACTCTGGCACCTTCATTTCTGAATGACATGCAAAATTTGCTTTCATCCGAAAAAAGTACTTTGGACCACTGAGCAACAGTCCAGTGCTGCTTCTCTGTAGCCCAGGTCAGGCGCTTCTGCCGCTGTTTCTGGTTCAAAAATGGCTTGACCTGGGGAATGCGACATCTGTAACCCACTGCTTCCACAGGTCCCCCAAGGTCTGGAATCGGCCCTTCTCCACAATCTTCCTCAGGGTCCGGCCACCTCTTCTGGTTGTGCAGCGTTTTCTGCCACACTTTTTCCTTCGCATAGACGTTCCACTGAGGTGCCTTGATACAGCACTCTGGGAACAGCCTATTTGCTCAGAGATTTCTTTCTGTGTCTTACCCTCTTGCTTTAGGGTGTCAATGATGGCCTTCTGGACAGCAGTCAGGTCGGCAGTCTTACCCATGATTGCGGTTTTGAGTAATGAACCAGGCTGGGAGTTTTCAGGAATCTTTTGCATGTGTTTAGAGTTAATTGGTTGATTCAGATGATTAGGTTAATAGCTCGTTTAGAGTACCTTTTCATGATATGCTAATTTTTGAGATAGGAATTTTGGGTTTTCATGAGCTGTATACCAAAATCATCAGTATTCAAACCATATAAGACCTGAAATATTTCAGTTGGTGTGCAATGAATCTAAAATATATGAAAGTTTAATTTTTATCAGTACATTACAGAAAATAATGCACTTTATCACAATATGCTAATTTTTTGAGAAGGACTAGTACATGTACGTATACGTCAGTGGGGGGGGGGGTGATCCGACTTCGCGGAATTCGGTGGTGGGGCAGGGGGTCTCGGTCCCAATTAACCGCGAAAGTGAGGGATCCCTGTGTTAGAGCTGTTAGCAAGACCAGCTAAGGTCAACTGAATGCTGACAAGGAATAAAAGGTACTACTGTAAACTGTACCTTTTTTGATGTTCATGTGATGGTACCTTTAGCTTTTATAACTATATCATTAATCTGGACATGAACTTAGTATCTTAAAGATGCAACATGCCTATAATAGTAGAAAAGCCTTTCCTGTCAGGTGAAAACATAATTGACAACCTAGATCAAAAATAGTACATTTAAAATTAATAAATGGTTCATTTGGGATTCAACAAATAAAATATTCATTAAAAAATTAACGTTACTACTCAGTTGCTAGTTAAATTGTTTTCTGACATGCTAAAATCCAAAACGCTTGTTCTTTGTAAAGGCTGAAAGGTAAATGCTTGCTAATCTAAAGTTACCTCAGAACTAATCTAAATTAGCTAACAAACAAAGGAAACAAATGAACTATTGTGTCACCAATGTTTGGGTTTTTTCTTATTGTTTTTAGATAAATAGCTGAACGACCGTGTGTCTTGAACACTTTGTACGCTCTTTAGTCATGTCTTAAACTTTATGCTAACATTGCGGGTGTTAGCCTCTTACCAGCTAGGCTAGGCTAGGCTAGGCTACGCTAGCTAACCTGAATGCCATGAATATCCAAAAAGTGGACCAGATTCGGATTGATCCATGAAATGTAGTATAATGCATTGGGGTGTATTATTTAATGTATGACTTTAATTTAAACATTTTAAGTAAAATAATATAATTATGGCATGTGCTTTTGACCTCATAAGTTATGTGGTGCACCTATGAATAGGATAATTGAGATTTTGTTTGTTTTTTGGTTCAATAATAACACAGGGATATATTGTGGAAAACGTCAAAGATTAAACAGAATTTATCGCCTAAAAATCTCTAGCTTTACACACATGTCTGCTATTGTAGAATGTAAAAAATACAAAAAACAAAGTGTGAAGCATGTGTACATCGTATTCTCCATCTGATAACCCCACAACCATCTTACCGACTTGATACAAGCGCCCTTCCGGTGAAAAGATGGTGATATGACGGTCAAATCCAGCGTTGGAACCCCGAGACATTGCGGATAAATGTTTTTAAAATAAAGGTTATCCTACACCATTCAGAGCTGAAACATTGAGAGGAGAGATTCCTGAACCCGTGTGTGTTCAAAGCGGCTTTCCTGTTTATTTTATGTCTCTCTGTTATACTTTCACTTTCTTTTTGCCTTGAGTACGTGTGATTCGTATACTTCCGTACTACACAGTACGCCTGAATAGTAGCCGCGCCTTCACTGGTATATAATGTGTGTACTGCTTACTAAGGTAGTGTTCTGCTTGTATTATTCTCATAGAAAACAAAAGGAAGTCAAGAAGAATTATAAGGAAGTGTCTTCATACATAAAATATTACAAGCAAAAATACATAAATATAGCCTATTTCATATACAGTTCATTCATTAATTCATTCACTCATTAGTTCATTCGTTTTCTGAACCGCTGAATCCTAATTAGGGTCGCGTGGATGTTGTTGCCCATCTCAGCCAACTCTGGGCGAGGGCAGAGTACACCCTGGACAGTTTATTTGTGGGTCTGATCACAAAACACATTTTCCCACTGCCCAAACTTCAAACTTGAATTAATATTTCCATGTCCAAATTTACTTGTTATTCAATGCGTCAAAATATTGCGTGCTATCATGTCAAAATATGCACATGAGGTGAACACGGTTTTCGAAAAAAAATCAAATACTTCTTACTTTACCCCTTTTTCATGCTCAATTTTGTGACAAGAGAAAGGCCTCATTATGTTCACGTCTCACTGATCCTCTGCTAAGGTCTCCACAGATCCAATAACAACATGAATCACACAAATTGAAAGCACAGGCGCACACACCATGAACCACGGAATTTGCATTAGCGTGGTAAAATTGGTAAGCACCAGACGTAAAATGGGATCAATAGGTAACTTTTCCTGTTCGTGTTACACAGTGTATCCTGTGCATCCACCGATCACGATACATATATGGAGAGATACCGACTAGATATAGTCGGGCTCACCTCAACGCATAGCTTGGGCTCTGGAACCATCCATCTCGAGAGAGGCTGGACCTTATTTTATTCTGGAGTTGCTCATGGGGCGAGGCGGCGAGCCGGTGTGGGTATTCTTGTTGCCCCCCGTCTCGGTGCCCAAATGTTGGGGTTCTCACCGGTTGACGAAAGGGTAGCTTCCCTCCATCTTCAGGTGGGGGGAGGGGTCCTGACTGTTATTTGTGCTTATGCACCAAATGACAGTTCAGAGTACCCACCCTTTTTGGAGTCTTTGGGGGGTGTTGGAGAACGCTCCCTTGGGAGACTCACTCGTTGTCTTGGGAGACTTCAACGCCCATGTAGGCAACGATAGTGTGACCTGGAAGGGTGTGATCGGTTGGTACGACCTCTCCAGTCTGAATCAGTGTTTCATTGTTAGACTTCTGTGCTCGTCACAGTTTGTCCATCACGAACACCATGTTCGAACATAAGTGTGCTCATAAGTGCAATTGGCACCAGGACACCCTAGGTCGCAGTTCGATGATTGACTTTGTAGTCGTGTCATCAGATTTGCGGCCATATGTTCTGGCCACGTGGGTGAAGAGAGGAGCTGAGCTGTCTACTGATCACTACCTGGTGGTGAGTTGGCTTCGGTGGTGGGGGAGGATGCCTTCCAGGCCTGGCAGGCCCAAGCATGTAATTAGGGTCTGCTAGGAACGTTTGGCAGAGTCCCCTGTCCGAGAGGCCTTTAACTCTCACCTCCAGCAGAGCTACAACCACGTCCCGGAGGAGGCGGTGGACATGGAATCCAAATGGCCCATAGCTGTGGCCGGAAGGTCGTTGGTGCTTGTCGTGGCGGTAACCCCCGAACCCAGTGGTGGACACCTGCGGTGAAGGGGGCCGTCCAGCTGAAGAAGGAGGCCAATCGAGTTTTATTAACCTGTCGGACTCCCGAGGCAGCAAACAGGTACCGGCAGGCGAAATGTGCTGCAGCCGAGGCTGTCACAGATGCAAAATCTCAGGCGTGCGAGGAGTTCGGTCAGGACCTGGAAAGAGATTATCGGTTGGCCTCAAAAAGGTTCTGGACCGCCATCCAACGCCTTAGGAGGGGGAAGCAGTTCTCCACAAACACTGTTTACAGTGGAGGTGGGGAGCTGCTTACCTCGACTGGGGATGTCTTCGAGAGGTGGAGGGAATACTTTGAGGACCTCTTCAATCCCACCAACACACCTTCTATGGAAGAGGAAGACCCTGGGGGTTTGGGTGGCGGTCCGCCCATCACTGGAGTGGAGGTCACTGAGGTTGTCAAACTCCACGGTGGTCGAGATCCGCCCGGAATATCTCAGGGTTCTGGATGCTGTAGGACTGTCTTGGTTGACACGTCTCTGCAACATCACGTGGTCATCGGGGGCTGTACCTCTGGATTGGCAAACTGGGTTGGTGGTCCCGATTTTTAAGAGGGGGGACCGGAGGGTGTGTTCCAATTATCAGGTAATCACACTCCTCAGCCTATCTGGGAAAATCTATGCAGGGGTACTAGAGAGGAGGATCCGACCGATAGTCGAACCTCGGATTCAGGAGGAACAATGTGGTTTTCGTCCTGGCCGCAGCACTCTTGACCAACTCTATATGTTTCACAGGATTCTGGAGGGGGCATGGGAGTTTGCCCAATCTGTCCACATGTGCTTTGTGGATTTGAAGAAGGCTTTCGACCGTGCCCCTCTAACAATCTTGTGGGGCATGCTCCGAGACTACGGCATTCCAAACCCGTTGCTATGGGCCATTCGGTTGCTGTATCATCGGAGCCAGAGTTTGGTCCGTATTGGCAATAAGAGGTCGAATTCATTTCCAGTGGGAGTTGGAGTCCGCCAAGGCTGTCCTTTGTCACCGATTCTGTTCATAATTTTCAGTCGAGGCGTTGAGGTGTTCTGGTTTGGTGGCCATCGGATCTCGTCTCTGCTTTTTGCGGATGATGTTGTTTTTTGGCTTCATCAAGTCGGGACCTCCAGCTTTCATTGGAGCGATTCGCAGCTGAGTGCGAAGCATCCAGGATGAGGATCAGTACCTCCAAGTCTGAGGCCATGGTTCTCAGTCAGATAAGGGTGGAATGCACCCCCCGGGTCGGGAATGAAGTCCTGCCCCAAGTGGAGGAGATTAAGTATCTTGGCTCTTGGGGTCTTGTTCATGAGTGAGGGAATGATGGAGCGGGAGATCGACAGACGGATCGCTGCAGCCTCTGCTGTTAAGCGGAGCCTGTACCGGTCCGTCGTGGTGAAGAAGGAGCTGAGCCGCAAGGCGAAGCTCTCAATTTACCAGTTGATCTACGTTCCAACCCTCACTTATGGTCATGAGCTTCGGGTAGTGAACGAAAGAACAAGATCGCAGATACAAGCGGCTGAAATGAGCTTCCTTCGCCAGGTGGCGGGGCTCTCCCTTAGTGATAAGGTAAGAAGCTCTACCATCCGTGGGGAGCTCGGAGTAGATCCGCTGCTCCTCTGCATTGAGAGGGGTCAGTTGAGGCGGCTCGGGCATCTGGTCAGAATGCCTCCCGGATGCCTCCCTGGTGTGGTGTTTCGGGCATGTCCAACCAAGAAGAGACCCCAGGGTCGACCTAGAACACACTGGAGGGACTATGTCTCTCGGCTTGTCTGGAACCGCCTCAGTGTCCCCCCGGGAGAGTTGGAGGAAGTGGCTGGGGAGAGGGACGTCTGGACCTCTTTGCTTAGGTTTCTGCCCCCGCGACTCGATCCTGGACTTAGCGGAAGATGATGTGATATATATATATATATATAGGTAGATAGATAATGCAGCCGTGGGGGGGGGGCACAAGCCAGTGTCTCTCCCTCACGCCAGTCCCAAGCCCGGATAAATGCAGAGGGTTGTGTCAGGAAGGGCATCCGACGTAAAACCAATGCCAAACTTTATCATGCAAATCACAAATATTACCTCCATACCGAATCGGTCGAGGCCTGGGTTAACAATTAACAATGACCGCCATCAGTGCTGTTAACCAACAGGGTGCTGATGGAAATTGGACTACTGTTGGTCGAAGAAGGATAGGCGGGAGGCGTGTCCGTGGGCAGAGAGAGAAGAGGAAAAACATGGGTCTAGGACTAAGAGTAGGGACTTTGAATGTTGGAACTATGAAAGGAAAAGATAGAGAGCTGGCTGACATGATGCAGAGAAGGAAGGTGGTCATACTCTGTGTTCAGGAGACCAGGTGGAAAGGTAGCAAAGCTAGAAGCTTAGGAGCAGGGTTTAAGCTGTTTTATGATGGTGTGGATGGGAAGAGAAATGGAGTTAGAGTCATCTTGAAGGAGGAGTTTGTCAGGAATGTTCTAGAAGTGAAAAGAGTGTCAGACAGAGTGATGAGTCTCAAGTGAGAAATTGAAGGTGTGATGTTCAATGTTGTTAGTGCTTATGCCCCACTGGTAGGATGTGAGCTAGAAGAGAAGGAGAGATTCTGGAGTGAGTTAGATGAAGTGATGCAGAGTACCCCCAGAGGTGAAAGATTGGTCATTGGTGCAGACTTCAATGGACATGTTGGTGCAGGCAACAGAGGGGACGAGGAAGTGATGGACAGGTTTGGCATCCAGGACAGGAACACAGAAGGACAGATGTTGATCGATTTTGCAAAAAGGATGGAAATGGCTGTGGTGAATATTTTCTTTTAGAATAGACAGGAGCATTGGGTGACTTATAAAAGCAGAGGTAGGAGCACACAGGTCAACTACATCTTGTGTAGACAATGCAGTTTGAAGGAAGTCAGTGACTGCAAAGTAGTAGTGGGTGAGATTGTTGCCAGACAGCAAAGGATGGTGGTGTGCAGGATGATGCTGATGGTGAGGAAGGTGAAGAAGGCAAAGGCAGAGCAGAAGACAAAGCGATAGAAGCTGAAAAAGGAAGAGTATCGTGTTGTCTTCAAGGAGGAGTTGAAACAGGCTTTGGGTGGTCAGGAAGTGCTTCCAGATGACCGGACAACCACAGCAAATGTGATCAGGGAGACAGGTAGGAGAGTACTTGGTGTGTCCTCTGGAAGGAGAGTAGATAAGGAGACTTGGTGGTGGAATGAGAAAGTGCAGGAGTGTGTACAAAGGAAGAGGTTAGCTAAGAAGAAGTGGGACATTGATAGGATCGAAGAGAGTAAACAGGAGTACAGGGAGACACAGCATAAGGGGAAATTAGCAGTGTCAAAGGCCAAACAGAGGGCGTATGATGGCTTGTATGATAGGTTGGACAGTAAGGAGGACAAAATGATCTATACAGGTTGGCACAGCAGAGAGATAGAGATGGGAAGGACGTGCAGCAAGGTAGATTGATTTGTTTTTGTTTTAAATATATTTTATTCACTGATGAAATGAATTGGGAATAAGTTATCCAACTTAGAGAATCCTCTAATTTTCCATGATACAAGCTTCAATCCCACCAAAAATCTGCCACATCCAATGAGCAAAATTTTGATTTATGAGCTCTGCTGGGGAAATGTCTTTTCCGGGCTGGATAGCCTTGTATTCCGCCATGCTCTGAGAACGCCTTGTGCAGTGCTTCTCAATTATTTTCTGTGACTCCTCCTCTAGGAAGAATATAAAACATTTCACACCCCCTCGCACCTCGTGCATGACTATAAGTAGTGTTTCCTGCACTTCATATTGTTTGCTCGGTGCTTTTTCCCTACATCATAGCGTGACAATGAGAGCGCCACGACCCAACTACTGCAGTGGATGCGCAATTACACTGAATTATAGTACAGTATGGCAAAAAAGCATGTTCCCCAGGGTCACACGCGCCCCCTGGCATCACGCCGCTTCTCCTAAGGGGGCACGCCCCACTATTTGAGAAGCACTGGCCTTGTGGGAGCTCATCAAAAAATTCTCCTCCACTGTTACATATCACCTTCTGCCTGCCCACATGACCTCTTCGCAGCAGTCGCTGATCGGAAGGGCTAGTTGACATATTGTTTATTCTTGTTTTCTTGTTATTTATTATTGATTATTATTAATGTTAATGTACATGTCTTATTGTGAAATATTTGTTTTTACATGCTTATCTTTATTATATTAGGTCAAATATACGTGTTTGTGTCAGGTTATGAATTTGGGAGGGGGTTGGAATGGATTAATTGGTTTTTTGTTATTTCTTATGGGAATAAATGTTTCTTATAACAAACCTTTCATCTTATGAGCTTGCCCTCGGAACAGATTAAATTCGTAAGTTATGTACTTTTATAATTATAATTATTATTTGGATTTTTCCTTATTTTATTGATAATTTAGTTGTATCCAATTACAACCCATCAAATATTACCTTCCCTATCACATGACCACCACCAACCAGGGAGGGGCGACAACATGCACACGCCCCTCCATGACACCTGCCTCTTTTCAAACTGCAGCACATGCGCATTTGGGGCGGTCTAACACACTCGGAAGGAAAGTGCTATCTTCCCTTTCGTATGGATGAGCTCACAGACGTCCATGTTGATTGATTGATGAGCGCTGTGAGTGAACATATGCCATCCCTCCCTTTCTTTACCAATTAGCTCCCATGGACTCCTCGTTAATGTGTGTGGCATTAAACTGAATTTGAATGCGGGGTTAATAATCAGCCACATGGTCATGAATTAGCATGCTCCCTTATGGTACTTAGGATATGATGACATATAGGCAAATGAATAGCAAGATAGAGGTCAATCAATGCTTTGGAAAAAGCTTTCCATTTTCATCTAAATGTTGTTTGGGTGTTTGTGCTTAGACAAAAAAACGATCTTCTTCAATAGCCAAGATGTGTCTTAACCCGAGTCCTGCTCTCATCTAACTGCAGTAAGCAACCATTTTTCAATTGTTAGTATAGTTTCATTCATGCAAACCATATTAGCATTATAGTTATACTTTTATTATTGTGCGTACATCTATTATATTTTATAGCTTCAGCACTTAATACATGGCAAGCGATTTCTCAATAGCTAGATGAGGCAATACCTCGTGTCCCTACCCCAAATGATGATGTAATGGTTGCCATGGTGAAGGAGCTGAGGGCAGAGCTTGGAATGGCCCTGTTTGGCGTGGATGTCATTATGAACATAGAGACGGACACACTCACTATCATCGACATCAATATATTCCCTGCTAAGGGCATGCACAGATCACAACATATACCAACACCAAAAAAATTAATTTGGAAGATGGTTGATTGCAAGATTCTTCATTGCAGCTACTCGAGCATGCACAGATCACAACATATACCAACACCAAAAAAATTAATTTGGAAGATGGTTGATTGCAAGATTCTTCATTGCAACTACTCTTTTATTTCATTTGAACAACAAAAAAAAATTGTCCTTTTTTTTTTTTTTTTGTTCCTTGCAGGCTATGAGGGAGTTCCACAGTTCTTCTCATCCCTCCTCTGTCACATCGAATACCTGGTGGACATGTCACATGATTCCAAACATCAAACCTCTCAAACCACAACCAATCCAAGATGAGAATATATTTGCTCGTTTAGTATAATCCTAGCTGTTTGTTGTTCAAAGTGTAATTATTTATTAATCAATTTGTCAAACTGATTAATCCTACGAGGGTCATGGAGTCAGGAGCCTATCTCAACCAACTATTGGAAATGTTGGGAAACAGCCTGAACAGACGAGATCAGCCACTGTGTGGTATGTGATCCTGTTGTCTATGTGATCCTGTTGTCATGGTAACATCCTTATAATTACCTCTGTCAGGTATGTTAGTTTGTCTGGTTGTGAGCAAGACAACTCAAAAAGTTATTCATGAATTTGGATTAATTTCTTTTCTAAAATCTAAAATCAGTTCAGGTAAGAAACCATAACATTTTCAAGGTGACCCGTGCAAGGGACCATGTTGAAAAAAATCTCAAACTCCCAAAAAGTTCCAGTTACAATTCACTCATTCATATTCTGAACCGCGTAATCCTAACTATGGTCACAGGGAGGCTGATGCCCATTTCAGCCAACTCTGAGCGAGTGCAGACTACCCCCTGAACAGTTCACCAGGCCTGTTGGGAGTGGGGCTTGAACCCTTGGCCTTGGAATCAGTAATACAGCACGTTTCCCACGGGGCCTTCACTGCCCTGACATTTATAATATGTGCCAAAATATCCATCAGACACGCACTAGGGGGCGGACATTTTATTATACTGTAATTATGAAACTTTATAATAATCCAGCTGTGCCTGGCAGAGGCACCTTATATTTTGTGAGTATCCCACTACTTACGGAAGAAAACACAAAAGGGGTGCTGTGTAATAATGGAGCCCAGAGTTACAGTAATCACCCTGTATTTTCTTTTTCTATAACTCAGTGCTTCTCAATTACAGACGCACCCCGAATTACGTTTTTAATTAGTTCCAGACGGCCAAACGCAAGTTGAAAGTGAACTTAATGAAGTATGATGCTTATACTGTACTATACATCCATAATTACCATTGCAATATCTCATAAAACACCCCTAAATCAATTATTATCAACATAACATTGTAAAAAAAAATATCAAATAATATCAACATTAATTTCAAATGAATTAAATGCAAGCAAAATAATTTCAAATTGATACATTTTAATCAAATTCACTCATCAAATATCAAATACAGTATCAAATATAACCTTTAACATTCTCTATGGTGCGATCTTTCTGCTTGTAAATGGTTCCGATGGTCGACGGATGGTCACATGACATGAAGCTAATCTGACTCACTTTACATGAAGCTTAAAACAGCCAATCAACGCTTACAATATGTGAGGTGCTCAATACCGAAAGTAGTGCACTTGCTGAAAGTAGTTTACTTGCTTGAAACAAAGCACGGGTTATGCAGACTTCCGGCTTTCAAGTGAGCAAGGGCTTCGTTGAACTCGTTTAGTACTCAGCCTGCACTGATGTGAATCACCAGCAGAGCAGAGAGTTCTCTCTTTCCTGGATTCGGGTTTTCATATTTTACAACTCTCTTTGCTTAACTGAGTATGCATGGTAGATTGTGCCGATCCGAGCAGATAGTTAATTCATCTCTGTGTATGAGAATTGCACCCATGCTAGTAGGCTTACGCTTCTGACCAACCATATTTGCTTCGGGTTACAAAAGTCCACCAAACAGTGTAAACACAAAGATCACAGCGACGACGTCTTAACACAAGAGTAACACGCTATATAACATATATATATATATATATATATATATACACACATTATATATATATACACATATATAAAACTGATTTTATATATATATATATATATATATATATAAACTGATATATATTTTATACATATGTCGTCTGTGTGTCTTCCTTTCGGCTTTTTCCCTTTCACTCGGGAGTCGCCACAGCGAATCATCTGATTCGCACATTTGATTTGGCAGAGGTTTTTACGTCGGATGCCCTTCCTGTCACAACCCTTTTAGCAAGGGACAGAAACACGCTGACGACTTTGCAGCCTACTCTTTACGAAAGTCAGCAATGGTTCTTTTACATGCCTCTCACCATAGACAGTGAGAGACATGGCCCGCCTTTGATAACCCAGTTAGCCGCACTGGGTGGGGGGGGGGCAGTGACAACCTTGTGGAGAGTGGGACTCGAACCCCCAACCTTTGGATCAGCGATCCAGCGCCCTATACCACTAGACCACCACTGCCCCCTTATACATATATTATATATATATAAAAAAACCTATATATAACTGAACTGGGAAGGAGGGGCACATTCAGTCAGTCGTTTGTATACAATGGACGCGGCGTCATTGCGTCAGCGTACTATGTAGGTACATCTAAACTCAAAATTTGACTTTAAAAAAAAAACGTAAAAGCGAAAAAAAAACATAAAACGGATAAATGTAAGTCGGGGAACGTCTGTATTTTCTATGGCGCCTCCCCCCCGGAAGAAAAAAAAAACAATTCAAGTCCCCTCGCACCGCCCCGTGAGCAACTATAAATAGTATAATTTGTCTATGAAATTTTTATTAGTACACCGCTGCATAACATTGTACCTTTATTAACATTAAAAACAAACAAAAGAAATATAGTTCAACTTTCAACAGAGAAAAACTTCATATACATCCTTATTTAAATCCATACAACTTACTTGTCTTAATATCTCCATCTCTCTCCACCTTTCTCTCTGTTCCTGTTAGAAATTTTTTGTATTGTTTCTTGAGGGGTTATTTACTGCACTTCATATCATTTGCTCACACGAAAAACCGCTACACCATAGTGTGACAATGAGAGTACCGGTGCAATTACACTTAATTCTCATACATCTTTCCAGAAAAGCATGTTCTCGAGGGTCATACGCCCCTCCCCAATGGCATCATACCACACCGCCTTATTTGAGAACCACTGCTATAACCGCAAGGTCCTAACATGTCAACAATAACGTATTAGAATGATCTTTTAAATAAACACCTTCTATCCAATCAGTTTGCAGTAGTGATGCAATGAAAGAGTCTCGAACACTGCTTTCTCCATGTGTTCACTGTATTTTATTTAGCTGAGAGGTTAAGGATATTGCACAGCAAATCAGTCTTTACATACAAGTTATTCATGTTCTACATCAACGAATCTACATGGCCGCCCTCTCAAATGACCACAGACGTTACACTTAAACTTATTGCCCCTTTCCTTCACATCTGCATGCCAATGCAAAACTTATTCATTTAATTAAAAAAAATAAAAGTAAAATAATAAAACTCTCAGCATGAGAGCCAATATTAGCTATTGTAAGTAAAATTATAAACATTGTCATCTTAATCAAGTACTGAGAATAAGGACATGACCACTTCTGATGCCACACTTCTGCTTTTTTTTCCTTCATTTAAATTACTGACAAATAGATAGATTATTACAGGAAGAGTGGTCAAGCCCATTTTTAACATGATTATATCAAATAAATAATACCTATACATGTGCAACATATATATTATATTAGCATTGTATATCAACAGGATATTACTGCATGTTTTATTACTTGTTAATATAATACCCATTTAAATTATTATAAAGTGTCTGTGGTTTGTACATTACCTATATAGGAGTACAAATGAAATATTCTCAGTTGAAACGTTGTTTATTGCAGCTGAAGACATTAACCATGGTACCAAAACAGAAAAGAGTGCATTGCTTCTAAAATCTCTTCAAGAGTTTTGATACCCTGACTGACACCACTGTACAGAAAATAAACAAAATGTCCACAAGATCTTAATACTGAAATAAAGCTCACAACATTATCAGTAGTGTGTGTGAGTTATAATGGCTTAAGAGACCCATCCTCCTTGGCTTATTTTATACTGAGGGAGCCGTCGTGAAGCTTTTATCAAGGAACATGGGATTGCAATCTCTTTCTCACACACACACACACACACACACATTACAGTGGTACCTCTCCTTACGAAATTAATCCGTTTCAGAGCCTTTTTCGTTCCCTGGATTTTTCGTAAGTAGAACCGCATTTTACATGTAAAACATGTGATTTGTTCCAAGGCCCCCAATAATTCCCTTTAAAAATGATAAAAGCATACCTTTTAAGGTACTTACTTCGTGTTGACCATGTCTCCTTAGCAGAGTTATAATCTTACAAATAATCTTACAAATGCAAGGTTAAAAGCCTGAGCCAAAGAATAAAGTTCCAATAAGCACACTCAAACACATGAGCTGCTGCTCAAGGGAGCTGCGTCATCCCTCCTAGCCAATGGGAGGCCAGCAGGGCGGGATGGTGGAACATGTAGTCAGCGGGAGAGCAAGTCGTGTATTGTTTGAATGTTTGAATGGCGTGTTTCGTAAGGAGAACTTGTTTCATATACAGAGACAAAAATTTAGGAAAATGTTTTTCGTAAACTGGATTTTTCGTATTTTGGGACTATCGTATGGTGAGGTACCACTGTATATGTATTCAACATTGCATTCGACTTTTAGTGTTATGTTCCCAGTGGTTTACCATGAATAAATGTCTTTTTGCTGTTTAAATAGCAGTTAGCAGCAAGATCGCTCTCTCTGTCTCTCTCTCACACACACATTCAAAGTTGTTTTGCTTTGTTTATAATTAATGCCAATATTCCATAATAGGAGATAATTCCACGATGGGATTTTTTTTTTGTTACCCTTCCAATTCTGTCCGTCTTCCTTTCGGCTTTTTCCCTTTTACTCGGGAGTCGCCACAGCGAATCATCTGATTCGCACATTTGATTTGGCAGAGGTTTTTACGTCGGATGCCCTTCCTGTCACAACCCTTTTTAGCAAGGGACAGAAACACGCTGACGACTTTGCAGCCTACTCTTTACGAAAGTCAGCAATGGTTCTTTTACATGCCTCTCACCATAGACAGCGAGAGACATGGCCCGCCTTTGATAACCCAGTTAACTGCACTGGGGGGGACAGTGACAACCCTGTGGAGAGTGGGACTCGAACCCCCAACCTTTGGATCAGCGATCCAGCGCCCTATACCACTAGACCACCACTGCCCCTTTTTTATTACCCTTCCAATAGTTACCGTAAATACTGGAATAGGGGCAGTGGTGGCCTGGTTGGAAAGGTGCTAGATCACTGGTCCTAGTGCAGTTAACTGGGTTATCAAAGGCCGGCCATGTCTTTCACTGTGTATGGTGAGAGGCATGTAAAACAGCATTTCGACAAGCGTAGCTACAGAGCTGGCAGCGACCCTGCTATGGCCTGGTGAGCTGTCCAGGGTATACTCGGACACCAGCCTCCCTGTAACCCTTCTTATTTTCCTTTCGGCTTTTTCCCTATTTCAGGGGCCGCCACAGTGAATCGTCTGATTTGAATGTTTGATTTGGCATAGGTTTTTACACGTCAGATGCCCTTCCTGACACAACAACCCTTTAGCAAGGGACAGAAACACGCTGATGGCTATGCTTGAATCAAGGCTTTACCGAAAAGTTCACCTCCCTGTAACCCTAATTAGGATTAAATGGTTCAGAAAATGAATGAATGAATGAAATACAGTCGGCCCTCTACTTACGAAAGCCTCTGAATACGAAAAATCCAGGTTACGAAAAACATTTTCCTTAATTTTCGTCGTCTTTTTACGAAACGCGCCAAACACGCCATTCAAAAATTCAAACAATACATGAGTTGCTCTCTCACTAGCTGTCTCCCAACATCCCTCCCCGCTGGCCTCCCATTGGCCAGGAGGCAGCTGAACTGTACCCATACTTCCTGTACCCATACTTCCTGTTTGTCACACACGTGAGAGAGGGGAGTTGAACAGCAATGTTGGCTTGAAAGTTTATTTTGAGATTGATCATTGCAGTGTTATATATCGTTATCCATCATGGACCCGGATTCCAGAAATGCGGAAATACGGTGACTGAGGAGATTATTTCGGAACGATATTGAAGCAGAAGGAGCATGGAAACAGTGCTCCGTGGGACAAGACCTCTGATCTCACAAGGAAGCAAGTTAATATTGAATCAGGACCTCTGATCTTTCAAATAGGTACTGTAATTCCACTTTAAATGCAACATCCCATCCATTTAAACACAATTTCTCCGTCAGCTCTGCGCGTGGGCGGAGCCCGCATTCGTCAAAACAGGACAGAGAAGGAAAGAGAGAGCTGTATGTGTGTGAGAGAGCGAGAGACAGAGAGAGACAGTGTTGTGTGTGTATGTGCGTTAATAAAAAAATGTTTAATAATGGTTTAATTAATAAATATGCTAATAAAATGGTTTAATATGTTAATAAAATGTTTAAATGATTTCATAAATAATTTTCTTTTACTTTTCATACATATTTCGTACAAAATTGGTGTACTTTTATCATTTTTAAAGGGTTTATGGGGTAGTCTTGGAACGAATCACGTGTTTTACATGTAAAATGCGCCTCTACTTACGAAAACTCCAGGCTACAAAAAAGGTTGTGGAACGGGTTAATTTCGTAAGTAGAGGGCCGACTGTACTGGGATATATTATCTACATCTATCGAAATACAATAATAGACAGGCATAATTAATAGCAACTAAATTATGCAGGGAATTAAAAAAAATACTCCGTATATCACTTTGCTGTGTATGTCGCAATCATCATCGGGATTGGAGAGCAAATTTCTCTCCCTCTCTCTCTCACTCACACACACACACACACACACACACACAGTCATGTTCGCTGCAAAAAGCCTCAAACACAGGCTCTCTCTTAACAGTCTGAGCACGCTCTAACAGTGTAAAAGCCAAATACACGCACACAATGCCGTGTAGAAATGTATGCACATTAGAGAAGTATTCAAATCACAAGCCTCACTACATTAATCACAAGAGTTCAATAAAATTAACTATGAACTCAACTACTCAAAAGAAGATAGTTTTTCTTCCTGTGCAAAAATCTACTCAATCAGCCAAGATATTCACAAATATTAGCATCTGAGTTAGCCACACCTTCTGTATGGTGATTGGGGGGGGGTGCCTAAAAGCTCTGCAACAGCCTTTTGTTCTTTTAAACAAAGAATGGGGAGTGATAAAGAATAAAAATACCTGTGTGATTCATTGAACTCCACGAAGTTGATTGATTCATTTGGTACACAGTGCGAAACTGGTGGCTGTAAACTACCGTTACTTGTTCACCTTGCAGACATCACTCCCAGCATGTCTTGGCTGTTGTTTCAGGATTTTGATTCATTGCTTCACTTGATTCAGACTGACTCATTTTGGCTTGTTATTTAGTAAGCAAATCACTGTTTTAATTCATAACGATTGCTCTTAATGCATTGGTTATAGAACTGCAAATGTGTATAATTCTGAACACAAACACACAAACACATGTTACACAGCACTAAGCATAAGACTGGAACTATTAGAGAGATAAACTGTGTAATACTGTGTGTTTGTAGGTGTTGTGAAGAGCAACTGCTATAGCTTGTATTGTGTGTGTGTGTGTGTGTGTGTGTGTGTGTGTGTGTGTGTGTGTGCATGCGTGTTTGTGTGTGTTTTAGCCCCGGTGCAGTTTCCGTAGCTCAGCAGCCACTCTCCTCAACTGGGTTTCAATTTCCAACAGCTCCTATCACACACACACACACACACACACAAACCTGTATTATTATAATAAATAAGTAAATTAGTATTAAGAAAATTAATTTAACCCTTTAACGCCCAGTAGGACCATATGGTCCTCTTTCAAAAATGCTACTACTGGACACACGCTGCCATTCAGAACGTGTTCTATACTTGTTGTGGCATCGCCTGTTGCAACACAGCTTGGTCCCACATGCCTCAGTCAGCTGTGAGACGACCTTGAGTGCGCAGGATTGTGTCATTCATGAATCGGAGAGTGTTGTTATTATGTTATTATTATTATTGTTATTATAATTTTGTTGAAATAAATGTGTTCTGGGTGTTTCCTTAGGCCTTTTTGATTAGGAAAAACAATAATTATTTTTTAAATGCAAAAAATAATTTGGGCCTTAAAGGGTTAATATCATCCCGTTACTCTGGATATTTTTATTATTTTATTGATTTTTACTTCATATATAAGTCTTAAATGTCAGCTACATGTTTTTAACAACTTTTAAGGACCTCTGACTCATCTCGCTCCTCCTCCTCATCTTCATCTTCCTCCTCCTCATCATCATCACTGTATCGCTCATTCTCGAACTGCCGAGTCCTCTCATCACTTGCCTTCTCCATCTCCCTTTTCTGCTGTGGCTCTTTAGTCTCAGGAGTTATGTCTTCTTCCTTTCCCATCTCTCCCTCTGTCGGTATTGCCAGCTCCTTATTTGCTCTTTCCATCTTCTGCAGCAACTCCTGCAGCTCCTCCTCCTTCTCCTGTTTCTCCTTGATCTTCGTCTCATCGCTCGTCAGTACCTGGAGCTCACGCTCCACCTTCTCTTTCTCCACAGTTAGCTCTGCCTCATTCTTCATTCTCTCCTTGTCCTCATTGTTCTCTGTCTTTTCCTCGTTCTTCCCCAGCTCCTCCAGCTCAGCTACATCTTTTCTCCCTTTTATTTTTTTCCGAATCTCTTCAGCCAACAGTTCCTCCAGTTCTCTGGCACTCTCCTTCTGCTCTTTATCTTTATCATACAGTTTCCCATCCCCCAACTGTTCTTCAGCCCTACGTCGAGCCTGGTTCCCGTCCTCCTCGTCATCCACATCGTTCAGGTCATAGTCCTCTATCTGCCGGTTGTACTGACTCTTTCTTTCAAGCTCTGAAAATAAATATGAAGGTATTCATCTTTCTTACTTTCATTCTAAAGAGTATACCGTACACTATTAAAAGATAACAAATGTACCAAATAACATTTAGAGGGCGTGGCCTGTGTACTTTTAAGGTACTGTCTCAGTGTAGGAGGTGTCACCTTGGTGCTTGTCAGTCTTGGTGCCTTTGTGCTTGTCAGTGACAATAAAGGGGGTGTTGCCTTTGTGCTCATCAGTTTCAGTGAAGTGGAGTGGCCTGGCATTTGTGCTTGCCAGGGTGAAGGGGTGTGGCCTTTGTGCATCATCAGTGACAATAAAAGAGGTTTGGCCTTTGTAGTTCTCAGTCTCAGTGAAGAACGCATGGCCTTGGTACTTGTCAGTCCAAGCGAAGGAGGTGTGGACTTTGTGCTTGTCAGTCTCAGTGAAGGTGTTATGCCTGCTGTGCTTTTCAGTGAAGGAGGAGTCAGCTTAGTGCTTGATAGTCTTGTGAAGGGGGTGTGGCCATTTTGCTTGTCAATGTCATTGAAGAAGTTGCTGCTTATCCCCCTATGGCGGAGTTAAATATCTTATGTGTATGAGTACTGACCATGATCAACCAGGTCTTGGAGCTCTTTCAACAGACCCTGATGCCGCTCTTCAGAAGTCAAAATTCCATCTGAAACACACATACATTAATTTGTCACAATAAATTCAACTTATGTAATTTAGACAGAAACAGATTACAGAGCGAGTACTTTAAGGGGCGGGGTCAGAATCTAACCTGTCTCCTGTCTTTCACAGCCTGCAGGTGGCCAGTGTCCGTCAGTTCTCATACTCACATCCTCTAGGCAGCTGCTTCCCTAAAAATATATGCCCATTAGCCAGAGAAAAGAACACTGGCTGTATGAATATTTATTTACAACATGGTTCTGACCTTCACATCCAGCACTGGCAGAGATCCAACTGAAAAACAGGGGAAGGGGGTACTTTGGATCACACTGTGTTGAGCGATTTCTATTCATTTTGCGCCTTTTCATGAAATCTTCAGTGTAAGAAATCTAGACTAAATTATAAATTATAAATATTCTGTGAAACAAGGGCTTCTATCACCTCTCCGGTGCACTAGATGGCTACTGTATAGGCATTTATAAACCACAGACTGTATATGTTCCATGGACAAAATTCCAGGCCTCAAATGTGAAAAAGGGAGGCGAGCACTTGGTTGCAGTACGATTTTTATCTCTGCCTATACAGTACAGTGGTACCTCACTTTACAAAAGTCTCACTAAACGAAAAATGCAGGTTACGAAACGCATTTTCCTAAAATTTTTGTCTCTGGCTACGAAACAAGCTCAAGTTACGAAAGCGCCATCTTAAAAATTCAAACTTACCATTCAAACATTCAAACAATGCGCAAGTTGCTTTCCCATTGGTTGTCTCCCAACATCCCGCCCCGCTGGCCTCCCATTGGCTAGGAGGGAGCTGAATCTCCATAATACAGTACTGTACCCATAATGCTTTGTGTGTGCCTTCGACCCATTGTTCGACACACATGCGTGAAGGACAGTTGTACTGTTGGTTCATGAGTTTCGTGAGGTTTTTTTGAGGGTGAAATCACAAAGGAGTATGGCCGAAACCGCTATACAATTGGGACGATATTGAAGCAGAAGGAGACCTTAAAAGCGGCGATACAGTGACGGGGGCGATTATTTTGGAAAAAGCAACCGCCATATTTAAGGACCTCGTGAAGGAGGGTGGTGGTGAGGGTTCTTCAGACCCGCAACCCCCAGAGTTTAAAGCGTCGCATGGGTGGTTTGAGAGATTTAAAAAAGGTAAATAATTTTCTTTTACTTTTAACACATATTTCATACTAAATTGGTGTACTTTTATAATTTTTAAAGGGTTTAGGGGGTGGTATTGGGAGCCTTGAAATTAATCACGCGTTTTACATGTAAAATGCGGTTCAATTTACGAAAAATGCAGGTTGCGAAAAAGGCGCTGGAACGGATTAATTTCGTAACGTGAGGTACCACTTCTTCTTCTTCTTCTTCTTCTTCTTTTACTTTCGGCTGCTCCCTTCAGGGGTCGCCACAGCAAATCATCCGCCTCCACCTCACCCTGTCCTCCGCATCTTCTTTTCTGACTCCAACGACCTTCATGTCTTCCTTCACCACATCCATAAATCTCTTCTTCGGTCTTCCTCGAGGCCTTCTGCCTGGTAGTTCCAACCTCAGCATCCTACTGCCAATATACTCACTATCCCTCCTCTGTACATGTCCAAACCATCTCAATCTAGCCTCTCTGACTTTGTCTCCAAAACATCTTACGTGGGCTGTCCCTCTGATATACTCATTTCTGATCCTATCCATCCTCGTTACTCCCAGGGAGAACCTCAACATTTTCATCTCCGCTACCTCCAGCTCTGCCTCCTGCCTTTTCCTCAGCGCCACTGTTTCTAAGCCATACAACATCGCTGGCCTCACCACCATCTTGTACACTTTTCCCTTCATTCTTGCTGACACTCTCCTATCGCACATCACACCGGATACTTTTCTCCAACCATTCCAGCCTGCCTGCACACGCTTCTTCACCTCTTTTCCACACTCTCCATTGCTCTGGATTGTTGAGCCTAAGTACTTAAAATCCTCCACCTTCGTTATCTCTGCTCCCTGTAACATCACCGTTCCTCCTGGGTCCTTCTCATTCACACACATGTATTCTGATTTTCTGAGGCTAACCTTCATTCCTCTCCTTTCCAGGGCATACCTCCACCTCTCTAGATTTTCCTGCACTTGTTCTCTGCTCTCACTACAGATCACGATGTCATCTGCAAACATCATAGTCCATGGAGATTCTTGTCTCACCTCGTCTGTCAGCCTGTCCATCACCATAGCAAACAAGAAGGGGCTCAGAGCTGACCCTTGATGCAGTCCCACCTCCACCTTGAATTGTCGGTCACACCGACAGCACACCTCACCACTGTCTTACATCTCTCATACATGTCCTGCACCACTCTAACATACTTCTCTGCCACTCCAGACTTCCTCATGCAATACCACAATTCTTCTCTTGGCACCCTGTCATATGCTTTTTCCAGATCCACAAAGGCACAATGTAGCTCCCTCTGACCTTCTCTGTACTTCTCTATTAACATCCTCAAGGCAAACATTGCATCTGTGGTGCTCTTTCTTGGCATGAAACCAAACTGTTGTTCACAAATGCTCACCTCTGCCCTTAGTCTAGCTTCCACTATTCTTTCCCATAACTTCATCGTATGGCTCATCAACTTTATCCCTCTGTAGTTGCTGCAACTCTGCACGTCTCCCTTGTTCTTAAAAATGGGCACCAGCACACTTCTCCTCCACTCCTCCGGCATCTGCTCACTCTCGAGTACCTTGTTGAATGTTCTTGTCAGAAAATCTACTGATACCTCTCCTAGACACTTCCATACCTCCACAGGTATATCATCAGGACCAACTGCCTTTCCATTCTTCATCCTCTTCAGTGCCCTTCTCACTTCACCCTTACTGATCTTTGCTACATCCTGCTCCTCTTCCTCATTCATCAGCTCTTCAAAGTACTCTTTCCATCTTCCTAGCACACTTCTGTCATTAGTCAATACAGTTCCCTCTCTGTCCTTTATCAATCTAACTTGCTGCACGTCCTTCCCATCTCTATTTCTCTGCTGTGCCAACCTGTATAGATCATTTTCTCCCTCTTTACTATCCAACCTATCATACAAGTCATCATACGCCCTCTGTTTGGCCTTAGCCACTGCTACTTTCGCCTTACGCTGTGTCTCCCTGTACTCCTGTTTACTCTCTTCGGTCCTCTCAATGTCCCACTTCTTCTTGGCTAACCTTTTCCTTTGTACACACTCCTGCACTTCCTCATTCCACCACCAAGTCTCCTTATCTACTTTCCTTCCAGAGGACACACCAAGTACTCTCCTACCTGTGTCCCTGATCACATTTGCTGTGGTTGTCCAGTCATTTGGAAGCACTTCCTGGCCACCCAAAGCCTGTTTCAACTCCTCCTTGAAGACAACACGACACTCTTCCTTTTCAGCTTCCACCACTTTGTCTTCTGCTCTGCCTTTGCCTTTTCACCTTTCTCACCATCAGAGTCATCCTGCACACCACCATCCTATGCTGTTTGGCAACACTCTCACCCACGATGACTTTGCAGTCACTGACTTCCTTCAAATTACATCGCCTACACAAGATGTAGTCTACCTGTGTGCGCCTACCTCCGCTTTTATAAGTCACCCTATGCTCCTGTTTCTTCTCAAAGAAAGTATTCACCACAGCCATTTCCATCCTTTTGCAAAATCTATCAACATCTGTCCTTCTGCGTTCCTGTCCTGGATACCAAACCTGCCCATCACTTCCTCGTCCCCTCTGTTGCCTGCACCAACATGTCCATTGAAGTCTGCACCAATGACCACTCTTTCACCTCTGGTGGTACTCTGCATCACTTCATCTAAGTCACTCCAGAATCTCTCCTTCTCTTCTAGCTCACATCCTGCCTGTGGGGCATAAGCACTAACAACATTGAGCATTACACCTTCAATTTCTAACTTGAGATTCATCACTCTGTCTGACACTCTTTTCACTTTTAGAACATTTCTGACAAACTCCTCCTTCAAGATGACTCCGACTCCATTTCTCTTCCCAACTACACCGTGATAAAATAGCTTAAACCCTGCTCCTAAGCTTTTAGCTTTGCTACCTTTCCACCTGGTCTCCTGAACACACAGTATGTCCACCTTCCTCCTCTGCATCATGTCAACCAGCTCTCTACCTTTTCTGTGCATAGTTCCAACATTCAAAGTCCCCACTCTCAGTCCTAGACTCATGCCTTTCCTCTTCTCTCTCTGCCTACGGACACGCCTCCCACCTCTCCTTCGACCAACAGTAGTCCAATTTCCATCAGCACCCTGTTGATTGACAGCACTGATGGCGGTCGTTGTTAACCCGGGCCTCGACCGATCCGGTATGGAGGTAATACTTTTGATTTGCATCATCAATAATTGGCATTGGTTTTACGTCGGATGCCCTTCCTGACACAACCCTCTGCATTTCTCCGGGCTTGGGACCGGCATGAGGGGGAGAGACACTGGTTAGTGCCCCCCCACCTCATGGCTGCATTGTAACGTGAGGTACCACTGTATTTGCATATTTAAATAGCAAAGTTTACTTGTCTAAACCCTCTTTTCTTATTCAGTGCAGTTTGAACAGTTAGTTTATCCCTGGACAGACATCTCAACTTTTTTATTTTCCTGTAATTTTTAAAATGTTACTTTGCTAGAAAGTATGAAGTTGTGGCTCCACTTGACTGAAATATATGTTTAAACTTTTCTGAATTCCGTCTTATATTATATCTTATATTCACCTCCTTATATGAACTTGTCTGGAAACTTAAAGCACTTCCTCTAATTCTTTTAAACACAGGAGAATCATGCTCAAAAGCTACCGCCATAAGCTAGAATCCTTTATTTACATAATATTAACATCCAGCTGTGGAATTTTTTTATATCCAATACCATTAAGCTGTAAAAGAACCATTTCTGACTTTCGTAAAGAGTAGGCTGCAAAGCCGTCAGTGTGTTTCTGTCCCGTGCTAAAAGGGTTGTGACAGGAAGGGCATCTGACGTAAAAACCTCTGCCAAATCAAACGTGCGAATCAGGTGACTCGCTGTGGTGACTCCCGAGTAAAAGGGAAAAAGCCGAAAGGAAGACAGACCATTAAGCTGTGGGGCCGATGGCGTAGTGGTTAGGGTGCTGCGCTCATGATCAGGAGGTTGTGTGTTCAAATCCCACTGAGATCCCTACTGTGCTAAGACTCCTGGGCAAGGTCTTAAGCACAAGTGTGTCTCTGTTCACCCAGCAGTATAAATGGATACCAGTAAAATATACTGGGAAGGTAACCTGCGAAGGACTGGCGTCCCATCCAGGAGGAGTTGTACTCCTAAGTTGCTTTACCGGCCTGATTAGCCGCTTGGCTCGGGTGTAAAAACACAACAGACTTTACCTACTACTCGGGACACCTCCTCATTAAATCCATCTTAATAATCCCCACAGGTGTCCCGAGTAATACCTTTCAAACTCATCACAGACTGCTAACTGCTGTGTTAAAACAGGAAATCGCTCCTTGCAAAGCTAATTAGTTCATGTGCAAATAATAAAAGCCCCAAAAGCCTAGACACATCTGCATTCAGGTACAAAAAATTATTTCAACTCTACGGATAGATCTAATCAGGATTATTTAGGAATGTTATCATTGACACTGGACAAATGGCCTATCCAAAAAAAACAGACTGCCCGTGCTTGAGCTGGAAAAATTACTAGTTCAGGGTGGCACAGTGGTGTAGCGGTCAGCACGTCTGTCTTACAGCAACAATGTCCTGGGTTCGAGTTCTGGGCTCAGCGAGGGCGTTTTTGTGTGGTTAGTTTACATGTTCTCCCTGTGCTAGTGTGTGTGTGTGTGTGTGTGTGTGTGTGTGTGTGTGTGTGTGGGCGGGGGGTTCTTCAAGATACTCCATTTTCTTCCAACAACACAAAGACTATACAAATTGCCTCTAGATGTGAGTGTGAGTGTAAATGATTGTAAGTGCTGGCCTGTTGATGGTTTTCTGCCTTCAACCAGGGTTGGCTCAGACTCTACAGTCCAGCTTCAGGCCTCGCCGAGACCTTAATCAGACGATGCAATTCGCCAAATGAATAAATGAATGAAGATCACTCCCACAGATTCAGGTTACAGACTAATGGCTTATAAAATATGAAATGAAATTAATATTAAAATATTATCCACATATATGCAGTCAATGGGTTCGACAAATCAAGAGCCTTAGTTACTTAGTCAATTAATGACGAAATATAATTTCACCATGAATTAGTGATGAAAATTTATCACTTTGTTTAAATAAGGACACGAGGGAGCAGGGAGGCTGGTGCCCGTCTCAGCCAACTCGGGGCAAGGGTAGAGTACACCCTGGACAGATCCCCAGGCTATGCAGGGCGGAAACACGCTGACGGCTATGCAGCTCCTCTTTATGAAAGTCAACAATGGTTCTTTTACATAAACATCACACCATTAGACAGTGAGAGACATGGTCGGCCTTTGATAACCCAGTTAGTGTACTGGGGGGGGGGCACAACTAACTAAAAACAATTAATTATAATTCATTTTCATTTCTAATTTTATTCACGAACAGAAGCACATCACGTGTGCTAACACCTGCCACGACCTCAAGATTAGTAGATGAGATGCTTCCCAAACGCATCCCTATTGGTTACTAAGTGCCCTAGCTAGGATGCTACATGCCATCATTTCATACTATGTAAGTAGTGAGGAGGAAGGGTTTAAGACTCGGCCGCAACTTTTCTACCGTTAAAAGGTTTTTTTTACCTGAAATTTCAGGTCAGGTTATATTATATCTGAAAAATATTAACTCATGTTTATTTATGACTCGTATAATGATTACCTTATAGAGATAATTTAGAAACAGATTAATGTAGCGTGTTTAGCTTTTTTCTGTCCTTAATCTGACAAGTTAATACAAAATGTCTTCCTGCACCCTACACAGGTGCACTTTATAGGGTGCGCGGTATTGGAACAGGAGTTTCACGAGCCGTCTGTATTTCAAGTGAAGGAGATATTTGGGATGAAGCCGAGCACGAGAGAAACAAGCGGAATAAAATTAACAACCAATTTGGCTAAATAAATACATTCCGATTCTTGCTATGAGTTTGGTCGTGTCATAATATACATGTGTTGTGTGTGTGTGTGTATATATATATATATATATATATATATATATATATATATATATATATATATATATATATAAAGCTATGCATGTGCATGCGACTGCGACAAATTGCAGCTCCTAAGGGGAAAAGGGGAAAAGTTCAGTCTTACCTCGAGTTAAAATGCAGAATAACGCAGATATAAATAGCAGCATGATGGATTAACCTCGGAATTCAGAGACCTGCTTTAATTCGTCCTTAAACCGGATTCAGTGGAGGAATTTGAGACGAACATCGTGTCCATGGAGGCTGAACGTCAGGTTGCCAGATTGGAGTGACCTGATTTGTAAAATCCCCTTCAAACATTATGTTCACTTCATTTTCTGTAACCGCTTAATCCTAATTAGGGTCGCGGGGAGGCTGGCGCCCATCCCAGCCGACTCCGGGTGAGGGCAGCGTACACCCTGAACGGCTCACAAGCCATTGCTACTCTTGTCCAAAGTCAGCAATGGTTCTTTTACATGAACCTCTCACCATAGACACTGAGAGACATGACCGACCTTTGATAACCCAGTGAACTGGTGGTACAGTGACAACCTTGTGGACAGTGGGACTCAAACCCCCAACCTTTGGATCAGTGATCCAGCGCCTTATACCACTAGTCGACCACTTCCCTCAAACATTATTTCAGCAATACAAAATATTTATTCTTTCATTCACTGAAGCGCTTAATCCGACTAGGTTCGAGGAGACATCGGAACATATCTCAGCCGACTGTGGGGGAAATGAAGGGAGCACTCTGGATAGCTCCAAAGACTATCACAGAGCTAACACACACACCTCAGGGAAGTCATGAACAGCCAATTATTGTAATGTGCATGGACTGTACGAGGAAACCAGAGCACCCAGATGAAACCCACACACGGAAATACCCTCGCTATGCCCAGGACCTTTTTGTTTTGCTGAGGCAAATGTGCTAAATGCTGCACCACCATACCAGCCAACTTGCCAGTAGCTCCATGTGTGTGTATATATATATATTTTATATTTATATATATATATATATATATATATATATATATATATATATATATATATATATATATATATATATATATATATATATATATACACACACACACACACACACACACACACCCACACTAGTCCTTCTCAAAAAATTAGCATATCATGAAAAGGTAGTCTAAACGAGATATTAACCTCATCATCTGAATCAACAGATTAACTGTAAACACCTGCAAAAGATTCCTGAGGCTTTTATAAACTCCCAGCCTGGTTCATTCCTCAAAACCGCAATCATGGGTAAGACTGCCGACCTGACTGCTGTCCAGAAGGCATCATTGACACCCTCAAGCAAGAGGGGACGATACAGAAAGAAATCTCTGAGCGAATAGGCTGTTCCCAGAGTGCTGTGTCAAGGCATCTCAGTGAGACGTCTGTGGGAAGGAAAAAGTAAAACAAGGGCCAATTCTGTGGAAGCAGTGGACTGAGTCTGGAGTAGAAACATCCAGAGCCACCGTGCACAGGCGTCTGCAGGAAATGGGCTACAGGTGCCACATTCCCCAGGTCAAGCCACTTTTGAACCTGAAACAGCGGCAGAAGCGCCTGACCTGGGCTACAGAGAAGCAGCACTGGACTGTTGCTCAGTGGTCCAAAGTACTTTTTTCGGATGAAAGCAAATTTTGCATGTCATTCGGAAATCAAGGTGCCAGAGTCTGGAGGAAGACTGGGGAGAAGGAAATGCCAAAATGCCTGAAGTCCAGTGTGAAGTACCCACAGTCAGTGATGGTCTGGGGTGCCATGTCAGCTGCTGGTGTTGGTCCACTGTGTTTTATCAAGGGCAGGGTCAATGCAGCTAGCTATCAGGAGATTTTGGAGCACTTCATGCTTCCATCTGCTGAAAAGCTTTATGGAGATGAAGACTTCATTTTTCAGCACGACCTGGCACCTGCTCACAGTGCCAAAACCACTGCTAAATGGTTTACTGACCATGGTATTACTGTGCTCAATTGGCCTGCCAACGCTCCTGACCTGAACCCCATAGAGAATCTGTGGGATATTGTGAAGAGAAAGTTGAGAGACACCAGACCCAACACTGTGGATGAGCTTAAGGCCGCTATAGGAGCATCCTGGGCCTCCGTAACACCTCAGCAGTGCCACAGGCTGATTGGCTCCATGCCACGCCGCATTGAAGCAGTCATTTCTGCAAAAGGATTCCCGACCAAGTATTGAGTGCATAACTGAACATAATTATTTGAAGGTTGACTTTTTTTGTATTAAAAACACTTTTTTCATTGGTCGGATGAAATATGCAAATTTTTTGAGATAGGGATTTTTGGTTTTTCTTTACTTTTTCCAAAATGATCAATATTAAAACAATAAAAGGCTTGAACTGCTTCAGTTGTGTGTAATGAATCTAAAATATATTTAAGCCTAATGTTTATCAGTACATTACAGAAAATAATGAACTTTATCATCATATGCTAATTTTTGGGGAAGTACTATTATATTTGTTCATATTTGTCCATCATGGGGTAAAAGGTTCTGCCCTAAAATTACAGATCCCTTTTACATATTATTTTAAAAAGAAACAATATTTAGTGATCGATCGAGTGGAATTCAATGGCACAATGTCCTTGTGTAAGTCTCACTGGCTTCAGCAAGGTGCTTGTTTCAGCACCACTTCTTTGGAAACAGCTCCTCCTCCGCCTTTACAAACCACGCCCTCTTCGAAAAAGTGTGGTTGCCAGGTTGAGCTGAAATCCCATTGAGTCGGACTACGCCTGATAAGCTCACCAGACCATCACACGACAAAACATACAACTATTTACACTCACATCCAGGGGAAATTTGGAATGACCGATTAGCCTTAATGTGCACGTCTTTTGAATGTGGTAGAAAAACAGATGCTCCAGTGAAGACCCAGAAAATTTGCAAGAACATGCAAACTTCACACAGAAACACTTACCAGGCCCGGGCGTCAAGTCCAAGATACTGTGGGTGGATGTGTTGACACTATGCGCCACACCACTGGGAAATATCATAAGTCAATAAAATTACTTCTAGAAGAAGAAGAAGAATAAAATTACTAATCAATCTACTATAAAGGCGGCACGGTGGCGTAGTAGTTAGCACGGCCGCTTTGCAACAAGAAGGGATGGGTTCGATTCCCAGTCTGTGCGTTTCTGTGTGAAGTTTGCATGTTCTCCTCATGCTTGTGTAGGTTTTCTCCCACAGTCCAAAAATTTGCACAGTAAGTTAATCGTCTGTTCCAAAGCTTCCCTAGGTGTGAGTGTGAGTGTTGACCTTGCAATGGCCTGGTGAACTGTCCAGGGTGTACTGCGCCCGGAGTCGGCTGAGATGAGTGCCAGCCGCCCTACGACCCTAATTACCATTAAGTGGTTCAGAAAATGAATGATTGAATATAAAGATGTACTGGAACGTTCATTTCATTTTCTGTAAATCGCTTAATCCAAATTAGGGTTGCGGGCAGGCTGGTGTCCATCCCAGCTGACTCCGGGTGAGGGCAGAGTACACCTTGGATGGCTCGCCAGGCCATCGCGGGGCGGAAACACGCTGGCAGCTTTGCAGCTACTCTTGTCAAAAGTCAGCAAAGGTTCTTTTACATGAACCTCACACCATAGACCAGGGATCACGAAGGCAGACACAACCTTGTGGAGAGTGAGAATTGAACCACCAACCTTAGTATCAGTGATCCAGCGCCCTATACCACTAGGCCACCACTGCCTCACAGTACTAGAATTTTATCAACCTTTTATTAAAGTGGTTCTGCTGATGTTAATCACCAGTAAAGGCAGTTCCTATCACGACTCATTAGTGATGTCTCAAAAAATGTAATTTTGGTTTGTTTATCCATATTATTTAATTACCACTGCTTTAAAAAAATGTGTGTATACATACATACATATATATATATATATATATATATATATATATATATATACATATATACACACACACACATATATATATATATATATATATATATATATATATATATATATATATATATATATATATATATATATACATATACGTGTATATGTATGTGTGTACTAGTCCTCATATTGTGATAAAGTTCATTATTTTCTGTAATGTAGTGATAAAAATGAAACTTTCATATATTTTAGATTCATTGCAAGCCAACTGAAATATTTCAGGTCTTTTATTGTTTTAATACTGATTATTTTGGCATACAGCTCATGAAAACTCAAAATTCCTATCTCAAAAAATTAGCATATTTCATCTGAGCAAAAAAAAAAAAGTGTTTTTAATACAAAAAAAAGTCAACCTTCAAATAATTATGTTCAGTTATGCACTCAATACTTGGTCAGAAATTCTTTGCAGAAATGACTGCTTCAATGCGGCGTGGCATGGAGGTAATCAGCCTGTGGCACTGCTGAGGTGTTACGGAGGCCCAGGATGCTTCGATAGCGGCCTTAAGCTCATCCACAGTGTTGGGTCTGGTGTCTCTCAACTTTCTCTTCACAATGTCCCACAGATTCTCTATGGGGTTCAGGTCAGGAGAGTTGGCAGGCCAATTGAGCACAGTAATACCATGGTCAGTAAACCATTTAGCGGTGGTTTTAGCACTGTGAGCAGGTGCCAGGTCGTGCTGAAAAATGAAATCTTCATCTCCATAAAGCTTTTCAGCAGCTGGAAGCATGAAGTGCTCCAAAATCTCCTGATAGCTAGCTGCATTGACCCTGCCCTTGATAAAACACAGTGGACCAACACCAGCAGCTGACATGGCACCCCAGACCATCACTGACTGTGGGTACTTGACACTGAATTTCAGGCATTTTGGCATTTCCTTCTCCCCAGTCTTCCTCCAGACTCTGGAACCTTGATTTCCGAATGACATGCAAAATTTGCTTTCATCCGAAAAAAGTACTTTGGACCACTGAGCAACAGTCCAGTGCTGCTTCTCTGTAGCCCAGGTTCAAAAGTGGCTTGACCTGGGGAATGTGGCCCAGTCCACTGCTTCCACAGGTCCCCCAAGGTCTGGAATCGGCCCTTCTCCACAATCTTCCTCAGGGTCCGGTCACCTCTTCTGGTTGTGCAGCGTTTTCTGCCACACTTTTTCCTTCCCACAGACGTCCCACTGAGGTGCCTTGATACAGCACTCTGGGAACAGCCTATTCGCTCAGAGATTTCTTTCTGTGTCTTACCCTCTTGCTTGAGGGTGTCAATGATGGCCTTCTGGACAGCAGTCAGGTCGGCAGTCTTATCCATGATTGCGGGTTTTGAGTAATGAACCAGGCTGGGAGTTTTTAAAAGCCTCAGAAATCTTTTGCAGGTGTTTAGAGTTAATTGGTTGATTCAGATGATTAGGTTAATATCTCGTTTAGACTACCTGAACATGATATGCTAATTTTTTGAGATAGGAATTTTGGGTTTTCATGAGCTGTATGCCAAAATCATCAGTATTAAAATAATAAAAGACCTGAAATATTTCAGTTGGTGTGCAATGAATCTAAAATATATGGAAGTTTAATTTTTATCAGTACATTACAGAAAATAATGAACTTTATCACAATATGCTAATTTTTTGAGAAGGGCTAGTACTTTGTGTATGCCAATGCCAACAAATCCACGTATTTCACTTGCCCATCGTTGGTTTGCCAAGCTGCTGAATCCTATTAGGGTCGCAGGAAGGCTGGAGCCTGTCACCTGACTCTGAGCAAAAGATATGCGTAACTGCATTACACCCACACCCACACACACCTAAAGGCAGTCGTTGGACTGTGTGCGGAAACTGCAAGCATAGGAAGAACATGCAAACTCTCCAGAGAAATCCCTGAGCCTGGAACTTGAACCTTCTGTGCTAAAGTGAGACATATCCTGAGCAGACCACATCATAGCATGGCCAACACCCACTCAAGCCCTCACATCTCAGGGAGATTTGGAACAGCCCATTCACCTAATGTGCATGCCTTTGGACAGTGGGTGGAAACCGGAATACAAGGAGGAATCCCACACAAAGAGAGAAAGAACATGCAAACTTGATAAACGCCACTGTGAATGGTTGTGTGTGTGTTACCCTGCGATGGTCGAACAACCCGTTCAGAGTGTACTCTGCCTTCGATACGCTCCAACCTCCTTTCAACCCTAATACTGGGAACAAGCAGTTCGGCAAGTCAATCAGTTAGTAAGTGAATAAGAGAATGAATGAGTGAAGGAACTTGTCGTATACATTCTGTAGGATTAAATGCAACCACATGAATGCCCCTCCCTCTCCAAATGTGTATTAGAACATGCAGTGACCATCAGGTGCCTGTGACATACTTTCAATTACTTACGTACATTCACATTCCGTCATCTTGTGTTTTTCAAAATTCAAATAAGTTATGAAAGTTTTTTCCCCCTTCATCGGCATTCTTGTTTCTCTTGGGCAAGAAGAAGAATCATCAACTGCGCTGTCTGGAGTTCTGCTAGTAGACAGTTGCTCGTCGTACAGGTTCCACATTTCTGGGTATAACATCATGGGACGCCACTTTTTATCAGCTGAAGTCGAAAGATGAACAATCAGTGTTGGCATCCCTGGAGATTTAGTAGCAGAATTTTCCCCAACATATCAACAGGAAGACCAATAACTTTTTGAAAATGGTGAATCAGAGAATTGTGGTCTGTCCTAAGTTAGAGGATCAATCACAGCAGTGCTCTTACCAAGGTAGTGAGACTCCAAGATCTTATATCTGATTCAAAATCAGGTTCTAATTCTCATTTCTCTGCCAGCATCTAAATTCTGGACTCTGATTGGTCCAGAGTTGATCGTTTTGCAACAGCAGCGCTGATTATTTCTCTGAAAGTTGGTTGGCTCATCTTGTACAGCGGACACTCATCATGAACAGCTTTGAAAAGCAATGTTTGCTGTGAGCATTTAATTCAGGAGTCTTCGGCATCAGGTAAAGCGTGTTCACGATTCTTGGTCACATGGCTCCTGACGAGCTGTGTTGATTTTGGCCTTATTAACAAAACATGAACAGGACTCATGTTTACTATACCTCCTAAAAATGTGTATGTAACTATAAATGAGAAATAAAAATGCCGTCGGTTTTAATAAATAAAAACAGTTGTCCTTTTGGGACATCAACACTAATTCTGCCTGATCACATCGAGCCCATCAGCGATTACTTTTCTAAAACCGCCTGACACACACTTAGTGTTTCATTCCTCATTACCCAAGATTCTGGAGCTCGCTGGTGCTTCTTCCCCGGTTTCCTGAGAGATGAGCCGGTCCTTTCTGTCCTACTCACGTGAATCATGAAAACACACTTCTACATCATTAAACGAGGCTGATGGCGGTCCTGGGAATGTTGTGTCCAAGCCAGATAGTACTGAGCGTGTGTTTTTCAAGTGAAACATGATATCAGAAACAGATTTCATGGAAGTTTTACTAGAAAAAAAAAACAAACAAAAAAACAACAACAGACAGATCAAGCTCTGCAGGAAATAAAGAGCAAATCGGACACCTGTGCACGCTACTCCAAATTCTTTCTTTTTTTAAAATGGCTCTTAAGACTTTAACTGATCATCACGCTAGCAGGCTGTACCATGTGATGTCATTATAGGAGACCCAAAACAAACTATATATATATATATATATATATATATATATATATACACACATATATATATATATATATATATATATATATATATATACATATATATATATATATATATGTATATATATATATATATAAAAGCACCTTTTTGTGTTGTGAGTCATAAAATCTCTCGGCTGAAAGGGAGGGAGGATGAACATGGAGTGGGGAGTACATACAAAGGCTTGGTACTGAGAGAGTGAGAGAGTGTGAGAGAGAGAGAGAGAGAGAGAGAGTGTGTGTTAAAGGGTGTACAATTGGCACGTCCCTTTTGAAAAGAAAAAAGGAAAAGGAACGTTTGAGTCCAGCTCCGCCTTTTTTACATTTAAAAAAAAAGAAAAAAAAGAAGAAAAAAAAGTACAACCCTCACAATAGGCTGCTTCATAAAGATCAGTTTTAAGTGTCTCTCTGCTTGTAAACACGTCAATGCCAGAAATAAAGACTCTCGAAAGCTTCTCACGTCTTACATTTTGTCAGTCATGGCAGCAAAACTTAGATGTAGCATCTGTCGTGCTCAGACTCCCCGCCAAAAAACTGCAAGTGCCAACATGTTAGCAAAATGAAAACACAGGAGCAAGGGTTTGGGGGGGGGCAAAAAAAAAAAAAAAAAAAACCCAGCTGCACGATGACTCTTCTACGATTATTTGAAACGCATTATTTTGGATTAAGACAGAGTGAAAACGCCACGATGCATCACATCACGAGCGTAAACTTAGACAGTGGTGAACCTTGTTGTAAACAAGCTGACAATTTTCAAATCATGGCAATTTATGTAATTTAACCGTTTCACGATGACGCCCTAGCGACAGGCAACAAGACCGGAGCTTAAGCTGATGCCGATCATTGGGGTGTGTTTTTTTTTGGCCACGTCTTGCACCAAAACCCTTCATACTCGCTTGCTGAAACTTTCAGACGTCCAAATACGGAATGTCAAAAGTTTGTGACTCGTCGTGCTTTGGAACACACTACTCTCCCTCCCGAAGAGATTCGTCATCACACAACAACAGTAATTACTGGTACCCAAAAAAAAAAAAAAAGCACACGCCAACAACAAACCGTTGATGATGCAAAGAGTTTGAGTTGCTCTTAATGATTCAGAACATAATAATTCTGCCAACGGAATTCACAAAGTGCCCAGAAGCGTCTCATGCAGCGTGTCAGTACAAGGTGTTGAGTGAACATGATTTCCATCATGAACCAATCTGTGATGTCATCAGCAAGCACAGGTAACACTTCCAATGAAAATGAAGCATCAGGAAGCAGACTGTCGTGTTACTTTTTTGTTTCAGAAATATAATACAAAATGTGAATAAATATTGAAACAGTGACCGTATTTACATGGAATCCATCAAGCGTTCAGGTTTAGTATTTTGTTAGTACTAGCTGTGATTCAGTATTCGCAACCAAATCAGGCATTCTGTTCAGTTTTGTGATTAAAAGCAGATAAACAAGTGTCAAGCGTTCCAAAGTACAGCCTGGAAGTCAACACGGTTCATCAGGAAGAGTCAGAGGTGTACAGTGATGACATCACCAGATTGGTAAAAGATAGGAAATGGCGAGCTGGATTCACCGTCAACATTAAGGCTGTTTTCACAAGGACTGTTCAAATTTAAGAAGGAATGCAAGTCTCACTAAGATCATCCCCTATTGGCTGATGAGCACATGTGCCTCATTTGTGATGTTTGTTGCTAGCCACTGCCCTCATTTAAAAGTCCTTGTAAATACAGCTTCAACATGCGGGTGGTTAAGGAACCGATCGTGTACTCCTGGTTGAACGACAGAACAGGCCAAAAGCCCTTAATATCAGCACCAAATCATTTACACTCCTCGCCAACTCAGAGTTATGCTCGCTCTTTCATGCTCGTTCACCCGACAGACACGCAAAATACATCCAGGTTCGAGACTTGGACAGCGAGTCACATTACACTTCTCTTTCCTTCCTCTGGGTCGTGTGGTGGATGCCGAGCAGTCCGCACACATGCCACCTCCTCTCATTGAATATTCATCTGCATTCCATTGATAATAAACTTAGCATAATAAAAATAGAAAAATATCAAGAGCACGTGGACACGGTTCGTTTCTTCGCCGTTTCTGTTGTAGTGAATCGTTTGTGGGGGGGTTTAGCGTGGACTGCGCATTCTGTTCCGCACATGCGAGAAGTGGAGGGTTGAGACTGCAAAGTTTCTGCTGCACTTCTTTTCATATCGTTGATGTTCTGTCCATGCCATCTTGAGAGACAGAGAGAAAGAGAGAGACAGCGATAGAGTCAATCTGTCAAATCAGATACTCATACAACACATTTACTTCAGAAGCCTGCCGCAAGAGTAGGTGAGGTACAAGTAACAAACCAAAAACAATTTTTTGAAAATCTGGGGGTGGTCCATGCATTGGGTCACTTTACAAGAAAAACCGTTTGATTATGTAATTTGTGGGAAATGCTCATAATTCCCATTAGGGGGAGACATTTCATTATATAATACACACATTACAGTACTTGTAATTCCTGATGGAGGAGGTTTGTCAACTCTCACTAATTAGCAGTGCACCAATAATTTTCCTCAGACTTGGACTCCAACTCCGAGGTCATGGTTCTCAGATGGAAAAGCGTGGAATGCACCCTCAGGGTCTAGAATGAGGTCCTGCCCCAAGTGGAGGAGTTCAGGTATCTCAGGGTCTTGTTTACGAGTGACGGGAAGATGGAGCGAGAGATCGACAGGTGGAGCGAGAGATTTATAGCCTCTGCTGTAAAGTGGAGCAGTCGTGAAGAGGGAACTGAGCCGGAATGCAAAGTTCTCAATTTTCCAGTCAATCTACGTTCCAACCCTCACCTATGGTCACGAGCTTTGGGTAGTGACCAAAAGAATAAGATCGCTAATAAAGCGTCTGAAATTAGCTGCCGGTGGCGGGGCTCTCCCGAGTGAGAAGTTCGGTCATCTGGAAGGAGCTTGGAGTAGAATCACTGCTACTCCGCATGTCCAACCAGGAAGAGACCCTGGGGTCAGCCCAGAACACATGGAGAGACTATGTCTCTCGGCTGGTTTGGGAACGCCATAGCATCCCCCTGGAAGAGGTGGAGAAAGTGGCTGGGGAGAAGGACGTCTGGACCTCATTGCTCAGGTTTCTGCCCCCACGACCCAACCCCGGATTAAGCGTATGAAGATTACTCCGGATAATTTTCTCTTTTTTTTTGTCTTCTTTTTCTGTCGGCTTTTTCCCTTTTCCAGGGGTACTCTTTATGAAAGTCAGCAAGGGTTCTTTTACATGCCTCTCACCATAGACAGTGAGAGACATGACCAACCTTTGATACTCCGACATAAATTTTCTTTTTCTTAATTATGTAAAGCTTGCATGGTCTATTAACACATGCTGTGTCACCAACCATTTTTTTGTGTTGAGCACAGGTGTCAAACTCAAGGCCCATGGAGCAAATGTGGCCCAGTGCCACATTTTATGAGCCCCGGACGAGCGTTCAAAGAATATGATTATCGGACATTATTTGCACTGACCATTACCATGAAACCTAGTTCATCATTCTTCTTCTAAGTTGCAAAGTGAATTTTCGGCCCTTGATCACCATTAAATTTATTGATGTGGCCCTCAGGGAAAATGAGTTTGATACCACTGGTTTAGAAAATAAAAAACAATTACACCACAGGTAGGGTGACATTGTAATGCGAAAAGTAGACAGCATTATTTAATTCAGAGGTTGGCAAATGATTTGTTGCTTTATTAATTGTATACAGTTATTGGTGCCATTAACATTTCTTATATAAACTTGGGGTATTCCCATTCAAGTCCAGTGATTTTGAACTCTTGCCAGAGTGAAACAGCAGCCCTTTCAAACTGGTAACTTAAACTAATGCTATTTTTCCAACTTAAAAATGGAACAAAAACCACTTGATAATGAAAATATGCATAGCCCCATATGTAACAGGAGCATTTCGAAGGCTTTCCTTGTATTATACTTAAAGATATCTAGCATCTAATAGGTGAATTCTGGACTGAGATGATCAGAGAGTTGTGTGGAAAGCTGTGCAGTGATTGGCTGTTACCTCCTAAGGCGTGTTCAGTCATACTGAGGCACAGTGACTCCAGCGTGGGGTTGATCTCCAGATCAGTCCCTGGAACTGGGCAATCTAGAAACAAAAAAATAACGAATTGTGAGATGAGGGTGCACATGTGTGGAAGGACACACAGGGAGGCTCTGTGTTTGTGTGTGTGAATGTACATACCTGGTTGCTGGAACAGGAGCATGGTTTGTGGAGATGTGTGCACAGGGAGGGAGTGTGTTCTCTGTACAGAGCTCCGGCTCTGACTTGGCATACTGTTACTTCCTCCAGGATTCCCAAACCACAAGTTCTAAAACACATCACATCATTACGTCGACACAGTCCAGCATCTCGACCACCTCCCTCCCTCACACACCCATGCATAGGTAATCTCCCCCACACCTCACATGCGCAGACAAACCTGTCTTCCCTGTGCGCTGACAGCTGGCTGGTTGGTGAGTGTGTGTCGTGGAGAATGCGTGACGATGCCCATACGGTTGGGAAGTGGGGCTCCGCGAGGGGGAAGGGGGAACTGTCTCTGTCCTCGACGGGACCCACCAACACCCACAGAGCCTGCTGTGGGCAACGAGTTCGAACCATATGCCCACCTACACAAAACACACCCATCAAATCATGTTCTCTTTGGTCTTTTATATTAACAAACATTTTTGGTAAATAAAGAAACTCTAAACTGAACAGATCCACCAGTTTCAAAACAATTCTCCTGAGCATTTGAATGTTAAGACAAAGTGTGCAATAGGAAGAGAAGAAAGTGAGTCAGTGGAAAAAAACAAACCCTTTCTGTCGGTACACGGGCATGTCCAGCATGGCTTTCCGTGGGCAAAGGCGAAGCAACTTCAGAACCTGCTGCTTCCAAGACGCCAAGCGCTTTTTCTGAGTCTCGGTGAACGCCTGAAAAACACATGAAGACATGAGCTACAAGTTATAAGGAAACCTATGAGGGCATGACGAAAGCCCAACATTGTGTACTTGACCTTCCTCCACCTGAATGTAATACAGAGACATTGTAAAGTGGCACCAAAAAAAGAATGCAGCCAACATTACTAAATACACAGAAATGCCTTATAAGGTATGAGACTAAACTCAATAAATATCCCAATATTTTTTTAAATATAGTGACTTTTTAAAGCACCAGGGCGAATTTCAAAATGGAGAATTACATACATCATTGTTATGCATTTAAAATCTAACAGACATTTGTGTGATTCATTTATAAGTATAAAAAATTACCTTGAAATCAATAATACCCCCATTTCACTGGACTACAGCATGCAAGGATCGTAGCGGAAAGGCACGGAACGGAGTCTACAGAAGGGACTCGGCATTTTTACACGGAAAACGGGTGAAAATCCTACGGAAAAAGTGGAAATTCTTATACCCCATTTCACTGGACTCCGGCATGCAAGGATCGTGTAGCGGAAAGGCACGGAACACCGTCTACAGAAGAGCTTCGGCGTTTTTACATGGAAAATGGGCGAAAAATCCTACGGAAAAAGTTAAATTCTTACACTCTCGGAATGTTCACAGCATGTGCGGAACAGGTACGCCAAAGTTACCCCACGGAACACTCACGGAATTTTTTGGCCTGTCGGAAGTTTCCGGAAGTGGAGGAAGACTTAAGAAATAACTACGAAATCACACGGAAGATGAGGCATAATTGCAGAACGTTTGCGGATGACAACATTTTTGCTTCCATATATCTGCTGTGCTCCAGTGAAATGGGGATATAAGCAATTTGTTTTCTTCTTAAAATGAACGAAATTAACCACCTGTATTTGTTATATGGTACCGCGCCTATAAATGTGACAGGAAATTCTACTGAAAGTCCTTCCTGTTTTGAGTTGAAGGGGTGAATGATGCTTTTTCAAATTTTTCACTTTGTTCTTATGGTTTTGAACTGCCATGTTAGATGAAGCCAGAGTTTTGAATAATATGATTAGCACATTATTAAGTTTACTCTCTGGGCTGGAGGCAAACTCTTGAGCCGGCAGGAAACTCAATTTTGCAATCAATTTCTTTTTCTTTTTTTTTTCTTGCGTGTGCCTGCACGTGTTTGTGTGGGGTGGGTGACACATTAGTGTACCACAGTGTGCTGAGCCTTCCAATTAGCTGGCCTTTCTCTCCATGCACAGCAGCATCCTGCCCATTCTTGTCTTCCTCTGCCCTCACTGAGCATGTAGCTTTCAGGCAACCAATCAAAACAGATCAAGCACAGAAACAGGCTGCCGTTGATTCAGGGGGAAGTGCATGGGGAAGAAGTTTCTTTAAAAGCTATTGCGTTTTTCGGTTTAGGAGTCGCACTTTGATGCTTCTCTGGTATACGATATGAAAAAAGTCTGAAAACTATCATTTTACCTTTAATGTTTTCTTCAGACACTCACCTCATGTGTTGAACATTTCTCAATGAGCTGCAGGTAGCAGCTGATATTCTCCTCATCCGGCCGTGACACCAGCAGCTGTGTACACACTAAAACACACGCTACATTTAGCACTGCTGTGTTTGTGTAAAGCTGTGCGTGTCTACCACGTAGCACATGCAACATTACCTTTCCCCATCACCCGTGTAAACTGCCCAGGAATGTCTCCTTCTGAGATGGGTGTGGATGATGTCTCCCCGTCACAGGGTGGAGGATTGTGGCCCTGAAAGCTCTCAACAGCTGCATCTTTGTCCTCCACGGAATTGGCTGCCTTATCAGTAGGTGTTGCTCCAGGCTCCACCTCTCTCTGGGCAGCAGTGGGCGGGGTGTAGGCTTTTATGGGTGTGATAATAATTTGCTGCAGTTCTTGCAGGGCGTTTCGGACGTTGCCACCTTCAAGTATATCCTGCATAATATTGAGACAATGAAAGATTTCTGAATTACGTACAAAATTAATCCTTGATTGACGTGGACATTTTGTGATGGCTACCTTTTCAAGAGACTTTAGAACGCTCTGGCGCTCTCTCAGCTTCTGAATGCTCAACGCTATCTTGTGTCGAGCTCCTTTGGTGACGTTCTGTAAAACAAATTGAATTATTTATTTAAACTTGAAACCACACCTACTTGATAAAATCCACTCCGACTGTAGAAGAAAGACACTGACCTGTGACTCCAGGTGCTGTTCGGTGAGGACCATCATCTCCTCATAACTCATCTGTGAGAAAAGAGAAGCGTACTTGTGCAGACGAAGGCTCTTTAGCCATGTTGGTACGTCTAGAACATGAACACACAAGCAATCAATTCGGGAAAGTTAGATTTCACCTAAATAATAAAAAAAAGTAAAACACAGAGAACAAAGATTTATTTTATAAAACAAAGGCGTCACCTTTCATACCGCTGCCATCCTCCTGGAACGTGTTTCGTGTGTTGGTTTGATCCTCTGTTTGCTCACTTCCTGATGAGGCAACACTCCCCTGTGGAGACAGTGGTGCATGCTCCGCCCCTGCTGCACCCTGGCGTCCACAGACATCATCCTGACCCAGCCAATCAGTGCTGCAGCCCGGCTGGTTAGCAGGCACAAGAGACATTGTGCGAGTTACTGAGCTCGACTGTACCTGACCGGAAAGGCCTGAGGAATAAAACACATTTTTCTGAAAACCGCACTCGTACGCACCACTCCCAGGCCCCGACCCCGCACCTCACTCCGAAGCGCCATTCCGAAACCCTGGACCACACCGCACTCGTACGTACCGTTCCCAAACCCCGTACCAGCACTGCACTTGCATCTCCAAAGACTCCAAACCGCACGCACCGCACCTTTCCCAAACCCCAGACTTGCATTGCGATCATATACACACTTCCCAAACCCCAAAACCACACAACAATCATACACACTGCGACTGTACCCACGTCCCAAACATCAAACTCCAGACTTACCCACCTCTTCCATACCACAAATATTTCCTTATCAGTTCCACCGGCACTACTGACCTGTGCAGTTGCTGTTGATGGTGGAGGGCACCCCACCTACACTAGTAAAGGCCATGTGCCCGTTCTGGCCAGCAGGTGAGCTACATGAGGATGGTGGTTTATCGTGCCAGGCATGTGCCACTTCCAGGGACTCGGCTGGACCTGTCCATTCATCTGAGCCCTGTCGGACATGATGATGGTGGTGGTATGGTACAGGCGGTGGTCGGGCAGACAGGTGATCCTCAAGATGGTTGAGCCACAGTGCAAGGTTGTTGCGATCATCAAGCGTGGTAGCCGGATGAATAAGGGCATATGAGAGTAATTGGCGGCTCTCCTCGACAAACAGGCTGCTTTCAATGGTGTGGCTCAGTACTTGCTGGAGAAGCTTCATGTACTCGCATTTGGCCTCGCCATTACGGGGCTGTAGCAGGGGAAGATGTGAGAGCAGTAGGGATACGGCCTTCTCTTTGGGCTCCTGCTGCCACTGGCTCACTATGGCTGGAGAAAAAAGTTACAACAGGGTTTTAGTAGGTGTTTTACATCAACATGTTACGAGAAATGATTTACAAGCAGTTCGTCAGAAGGGACACACTTCAAGAACAACTCTGAGAACATGTTAAACTCCTATTTCCAAATAGTCTTTCAGGAGGGTGTCTCCGTTCCTATCTCTCTAATTCTCACCCACTTGCCACTTATCCCCTGCCACAGGACAGCTCCACACCTTTGAATCAGCACAGAAAATTTAATTTGGGGTTTTGAAACTGACCCAAATCTCAAATAACATACCTGCATTGTTGGCTTCAGCCTCACGTAAGTGAATCTCAGTGCAGTCAGCCAGCCAGTGCTCCAGGCAGATATGGAGGAACCGTGCTTGAGTCCTCGAAACTCTCTTAAGCAGTGACAACAGTGCCACCGTCTGTTCGCATTCATTCCAGCCCTTAAACCAGTCGGTCAGTATCCCCACCTGGTCCCGGAACATCATGACGAATCGTAACAGTGTCTTCTCGAGGGGCAGGTTTTAGGAAAGGGGCCGTTGCCTTTTCGCGTAGGATAGGGAATGGTGACAATGTTAAAGATGCCCACTCGAGGTTATGGGTATTACTGCAATAGTCTTACAGTTCACTCGAAAGCTGCATGAGAAAGGTTTCACATGGTTCTGGCCCAATCAAGAGACAGCGGCACAGGGACGAGGCAGTGAGCAGTCGGCAGTCAGTAGTCACCCAAAGAAAGAGATGGAATTTTGGAATGATTCTTCACAATATTTTTAATGATAAAACATTAAATCCACAACCAGGGGCACCAAGCCACTGTGAACACACAAAAGCAGCAAGAAAGTTTGATTAATCAGATGTTTGAAGAGATACACCAGCATGACTACTTCAAGTACACACTCCTTTCAGTGGGTGTTTACAAGACGAAATTATGATTTGGTGCAGCTACCAAATAGCTGATAAACTGAATCTCACCTATCAGCCCAAATATTTTTCTAACCAGCATGAGAACATCATTAAAATTAAAGAAACCATTAATTGACAAACTGAAAATCTAATAAAAATTGAAATGCAATCAGAGTGCAGACGTCCACCAAAGACAGCTAGCTCATCTTTAGGTTGATCAAAGTGGCAGATGTAGAATTATGGCACCCCCTTGTGGCCTACACCACAACTATTTTTGAGCTCTGAATTTTTTTCTCATGGCACATTCCTGGTGATTTATGCCTCCTTGCCTTTTTGCACAATGTTAAACCCTTCAAAAATCTACCCTGGACGTAGATCAGGATCACCCCCAAAATTTAAATCAGGGTTTGTTTGGGTTTTTTTTTTGTCTAAGACACACATTTTGGTTTAAATTTAATTGTAATTAGTTTTACAAGTTATCAGTGTCATGGGCACACACGGCAATAACATTTATGGCAGGGTTAAGGGACTTGCTCAAGAGACCCAACAGTATCAGCTTGGTGTTCATGGGACTTGAATGCTCAATCTTCTGATCAGTAACCACTGAGCATTGGTGAAAGTAATGAATTTTCAAATTTGCACTCTCTGAGCTGATGGCGTATTTCATTCACCTTCATACTAGTCCTTCTTTATCACACTATGCTAATTTTTGACAAGGACTAATATTTATTCACGTTTGGTCGGCAAGAGGTGCAAATTCTGCATCTTACCCTTGAGCAGGGCAGGGTGGTCTAGTGGTTAGGGCACAAGATCGCTGATCCTAAGGTTGGGGGTTCGAGTCCCCACAAGGTTGTCACTGTCAACCCAGTGCAGTTAACTGGGTGAACAAAGGCAGGCCATGTCTCTCACTGTCTATGGTGAGAGGCATGTAAAAGAACCATTGCTGACTTTCGTAAAGAGTAGGCTGCAAAGCCATCAGTGTGTTTCTACAACCTGGAGAGGGATGGGCTCTGCCAGGCCAAATCAGCCTAAGTCTCGCCATGAAGGCACCCCAACGACATCCTTGGATGTTATGGGATAAGTGAAGTGAAGTGAACCTTGAGCAAAGCTGAGCAGAATCTCCACTTGTTGAGGGGTTTAGCAGATAAACTTTAACTGATCTTTCTTCGTAGATCCCCTTAACCGACTTTGTAGCTTTTCCCTTGAAGGAAACGGTGAAAGGATGTAGGAAGCAGGAACAGAAACAGACTTCCTCCTCACTGAGGAATCATGTGACAGCAACTGGTTGCAAATATTGTTATGAAAACATCCCTAACAACAGAATGTGACTAATTTCTGAAGATGAGGGAACCAGAGTCACTTGAGTATTAAGGAACACCCGATGCCTGATGCCCTACATACCACCATACAACATTTGGGTGGTGGAAACGTTTCTTGGAATGGATTAAAACCACAGAGGATGGGAGCTATTTTTCAGAATCATAATTTGTTTAGATGGCATGTGGATACAAAAAAAAAAAAAAAAAAAAAAAACTCCAGAGTTAACAGAAATCATTTTCTCAGAACAGAAATCCCCTGTGAAAAGCAGCAAGAACATTTCCCTCCTGGTTATCACATCCTCCTCATCATCTTCCTCCTCCTTCTTTGACATCTCATACACATCAGATTACGAACGTACTTAAAGATAATCGGCTTCCCTGAGCAAATAGAGCATCTTAGTACAGACTACAGCAACTCTCAATTCAGGATTCGCAAGATCACCTTGTTCACCAACAACTGGGTACAGCTAGGAAAAATGACAAACTTCCTGTAAAATCTGTATCCGCCTCCGCAGCTGCATAAGCCTGATGGAATAATATTAATTTGTTTGTCTCCTATAAAGCTGTTTTAACCCTTAACTTCCTCCGTCCAAAGCGCTAACCAAGACTTCTTTACACACATCAGTACAAACTCCTTGTTGACCATGTTGTTTACTTTATGAACGTAATTGGGAGAAATTTCTTTTTTTATTTAGCGCACACGAACCCATAGCTAACAGTCATGCATCAAAGTCCTGAGTTGATGTGAAGCTGAATAATTATACAATACATTAACTCATGCAGCACATGATCAGAGTTACGAAATCATAGTACAGCATTCACACGCATCATCTCTACTCATCTGGTTTTTACATTCTGAATTTAGAAACAAGCTGCTGACTGACACTCCCGAAATCTAATGATAAACCATCTTTTTTCATAATTTTCCTCTGAATTCAGTATATATATATTTTTTTAATATGACTTTTTGCCAAAAGTCAAACCAAGAAATCAAACTGGTTCTCCCAGAGGTCATGCGTTTAAAACCCAGTGGCGCTTTAGGACCTTCTGGAGGTGAAAGCAAGCACATGAACATTTGAACCATGAATTACTTACACTGCTGGGAGAGAAACAAACACAAGCAAGGTTCATTTTTTTCTCTTACAGTTTTTTTTCTCCAAGTCCTCAGATGCAACAACCTGGATCAAGATCCAGTTGTCTTGAAACTTCTTACTATTAAATAAAGTTAATTTCTAATATACATTCCTAGTCATGTACAAAATGCATCTTGCAGCCCCAATTTCCTTCATTCACAATTTTTGTGGGTTTTTTAAAGTGTGTGTCTGTGTGTACATATGTGAGCCACTCCACCGAAAGTAGGCTCTTGTGTCCAAAAATGAAAAATGAGGTTTTTTTTACACAGTCAGATAGAGGAGGCCCAAAGCTGCAAAATGCAGCAAAAAGTTTGTCAATATCTTGAAAACTGAGCGAGTTATGCCATTTCTTGTGTCAGCATTCAACTAAAAATTTCAAAAGACATTTCAGTGAAAAATGAGCACAAATATTTCACTTCTTCCAAGATCATTAGTCCTGAGCAACCAAACATTTTTATGCACATCAGCCATATAAACTTTTAGAAAACATGTCTAGGGAGAGGTTTATAATGAGATGATAAAAGAAATCCTCATTTTAATCTGATAGGCCCTTTTTAAACCCATTTCTGTTTATTCCAATAAGATCAGTTCGTATCTTTTAGACCATTATATAAAGGTTCAAATGCCTTCAAATGATACTGATTGAAAAAAACACTGTCAGGTTCAAACAATCACACTGAAATTAAGAAAACTTTATATCAGAAAACCAAAGAACAAAACTCTCTGATCTCTTTATACAAGTAAGCTTCATCAACTCTGCGCTCAGGATCATCATCTTCATCTATATCTTGCTTAGCAGATAAAATCACATCTTCACAAACACCACTCATCACACTTTTATTAACAGATGCCTCTTCTTCATCAACATCAAAATCTTCATCAACACAGCTGGCATAGTTATCATCAGTTTATATGTAAAGGGTAATGAAACATTTAAGTATTTTTCAGGTCTTTACCAATTTTCGTACAAAACTAAACAACCCTCGATCCAGCACGTACAGTCCAGACAAGATTACACACAAATCAAATAATCAAAAAAATTCCATAATCGAATTTTGCATGAAGAGAAAAATACCAATACAGTACTCATACAATACTCATATTAAGTTCCTAAAGTACATAATACTGAGCATATGGTATTTTCTTTGACTGAATTGCAATGGAATCATGTCTTTTTCTTAATATTCCAGCAGTTCCTGCAGACCTGAGGTATCATACACACACACACACACACACACACACACACACACACACACACACACACACACACACACACACACACACACACACACACAAACGCAGTAAGCAGTGGGTGACTGCTCATTTGTGCATCTATCGCACCATTTGCACTCAATTGCCATACTCACTTCAGGCACTACTTTTTTCACATTTTGTAGACCCATACATAAATTTTCTTCCATTCAAATTGCACTAGTTCATCTGGATGCTGCTCATTTAACCGTTTGCACACTGTATGTGTGTGTGTGTGTGAGAGAGAGACAGAGAAATAATCTTCAAAACCGAATTCTAGCATTGAATTTAACATCTATACTAATACTGCTAGACATCACAGATGACATTTCACTCTCCTTTTCCAGAAATTGTGTATTCACAATCTTATAAATAAACTTATTTACTGTTATTGAAGAGAAAGTCGGAGATAAGTTCCGCATGCGGTACACTAGAGTCAGGAAGTAACGGGCACTGAGCATGTGCAAGCCCGAGCTGACCAATCAGTGTGCTCGTTTCAGATCTTCCTTTGCAACTAACCTGCATTGTTTACGTGCATATAGTCTTTATAACCTTTATTTTGTTCACTGAAACAGCATTCTAATATCAAAACAGTATCCAAAATGGAGAGACGACTTCACGACCATTCTTCTGGTCTATGGATTATAGTGTGTCTTGTACCGAACTCAGTGAATAATTGCAACGTAAACCAGCCAGTTTGCTACTGTTTTTATCTAATTTTATGAGGGTACTCGTCAAAAAAAAATCATCTGCAACCAATCGGCAGGAGGGAGAAACAAAAGCTCTCAGCCATTGGCTAAATTTGCATCACGTACCAGTTACTTCCGGGTTTGTTGCCAATCCGCAAGTATGCGTATAAGCACACACATACATACACACACACACACACACACACACACACACGCACACACACATATACACATACACATATACAGTGGAACCTCGGTACTCGAACTTAATCTGTTCCAGACGGCTGTTCGGATTCCGATTTGTTCGGATTCCCAATCTGCTTTTCCCATTACAAATAATATAAATGGCGTTAATCCATTCCATCGTCTTTTGAACGGAAGTTAATGGTCCCGAAAGTAAGTGGTTCTTAAATAGTGGTGCGCCCGGTACATGCTTTTTTTTTTTTTTGCCGTATTAGGATAAAGTGTAATTCTACATCCACTACAGCAGATGGCAGTGGCTTCCTCACCGTCAGAGTGTGCCCAGAGGTAAAATAAGAAGTGAAGTTAATAAACCCACGATGGAAATTTTTAACAGGGATGGAAAGAGAGGCAGAGAGAAAGACAGAGACAGTGCGAGAAATGAAAGTCTCCAGAAAGCTAAGTTGAGGAGGTATGATGAAGCGAATGTAGCACTCAGTTTCACTGTGTTGCGGTGAGAAACAAGGAAAAACCGCTGTGTTTACTTTGTCTGAAAGCATTGGCAGCGGACAGCATGAACCCAAATAAATTCAGGCGCCACTTAGACATCACACCCCAATCACGTGATGAGCTGCGTTAGTTTTTTCAGCGAAAATGTGCCGAGTATTACCAACAACCATCCCGCTTTGTGAATGATATTCTAGCAAACCGAGCTCTGTTATCATCAGATAAGGTGGAGTACCAAACTGCTCAGTGTAGAAAACCCCACAACACAGCAGAGGAACTGATCCGACCTGCAGCGCACACGGTCTCTGTCAGGCTGGATGATGTCACTGCTGTGAAAATAAGTCCAGGTCCCAATTCAGCATTGAGCAGGGGCTGAGGGTTCAGTCTGTCTGTCTGTCTTCCTTTCGGCTTTTTCCCTTTTACTCGGGAGTCGCCACAGCGAATCATCTGATTCGCACGTTTGATTTTGGCAGAGGTTTTTTTTTTTTACGTCGGATGCCTTTCCTGTCACAACCCTTTTAGCAAGGGACAGAAACACGCTGACGACTTTGCAGCCTACTCTTTACGAAAGTCAGCAATGGTTCTTTTACATGCCTCTCACCATAGACAGTGACAGACATGGCCCGCCTTTGATAACCCAGTTAGCCGCACTGGGGGGGGGACAGTGACAACCTTGTGGAGAGTGGGACTCGAACCCCCAACCTTTGGATCAGCGATCCAGCGCCCTATACCACTAGACCACCACTGCCCCTAAAACCTGCTTCGAAAAGCTGTGCACTGCGAAACGTGCTCATTATAGTCATTAATCTGGACTTAATCATTTTGACACTAATAATAATAATAAAATAATATAAATTGTCTTTTTCATTTTTGTTTTGTAGGTTAGTGTTTTATATATTGTGCTCCTGAGTTAATATTGCTGATCAATTTGAATTTATTGTTAATTATTGATTTTATTTAATTTTATTTTAACATGGTACAAATTGTTGGTTAAAAAATTTTGACAGTTTAAATAAGGATACTTTTTCCTTTCAGGCGAATTAATGCACTTTACAGTAGGCCCTTGTTATTCACGGGGGTTTGGTTGCGGCCCCTCCCGCGAATAGATAATCCGCGAGTTCTGTCCCCAGAAGTAAAACCCCATGTATCATATTACATGCGCGAATGATCAACTGGGAGTAAAATACTATGTATCTATTACATGCGCTAAAATATGCTTCTAAAACACATCCTATAGACAGTCTTACTCATTAATACAGTATTAATGTAGTAAAATGTAATAATGCTTCAGAAAAACTTTTTAATTTTGTACTGTGATATTTATTGATAATAAAATATTAACATTATACAGCATGTGTACATATATACATATACAGTCGGCCCCCAACTTACAAAGACCCCTGTGTACGAAATCCAAGGGTTACGAAAATATTTTCGTCTTTTTGTCTCCTTTGTGCACAAGCTATCAACGTGACTGCCTGAATTGCAAAGTACTTTTTTTTTTAATGTTTTTAATGTTTATTTAAGCCCTATGATGTCACTCAAACGCCCTGCATCGTCTCTAACTTCTGCTAAGGAGCCTAAAGCGCTTTATTTATTCATAAATATCACAGGACAAAACTTTAAAGTTTTTACTTAATCAATACTACATTTTACTGCATTACTACTGTATTCATGAGTAAGACTGTCTATAGAATGTGTTTAACAAGTATATTTTAGCACATGTAATATCATGCATAGGGTTTCAAAACCGTGTCAATAACTTGCAGATTTTCATGATCCGCTCGCTGGAAGGGCCGGAATTGAACCATCGCGAAAAGCAGGGGCCCACTGTCTCTTTTTCTTTTCCTTTCAGCTGTTCCCTTCAGGGGTCGCCACAGCAAATGATCTGCCTCCATCTCACCCTATCCTCTGCATCTTCTACACTTAGTCCAACTACCTTCATGTCCTCCTTCACCACATCCATAAATCTCTTCTTTGGTCATCCTCTAGGCCTTCTGCCTGGTAGTTCCAACCTCAGCGTCCTACTACCAATATATTCACTATCCCTCCTCAGTACATGTCCAAACCATCTCAATCCAGCCTTTCTGACTTTGACTCCAAAACCTCTTACATGTGCTGTCCCTCTGATGTACTCATTCCTGATCCTATCCATCCTCGTTACTCCCAAAGAGAACCTCAACATTTTCATCTCTGCTACCGCCAGCCCTGCCTCCTGTCTTTTCCCCAGGGCCACTGTTTCTAAACCATACAACATCGCTGGCCTCATCACCATTGTGTACACTTTTCCTTTCCTTTTCTCCTATCACACATCACACCGGACACTTTTCTCCATCCATTCCAACCTGCCTGCACACGCTTCTTCACCTCTTTTCCACACTCTCCATTGCTCTGGATTGTTGAGCCAAAGTACTTAAAATCCTCCACCTTCTTTATCTCTGCTCCCTGTAACCTCAGCGTTCCTCTTGGGTCCTTGTCGTTTACAAACATGTATTCTGTTTTACTGAGGCGAACCTTCATTCCTCTCCTTTCCAGGGCATACCTCCACCTCTCTAGATTTTTCTGCACTTGTTCTCTGCTCTCACTACAGATCACAATGTCATCTGCAAACATCATAGTCCATGGAGATTCTTGTCTAACCTCGTCTGTCAGCCTGTCCATCACCATAGCAAACAAGAAGGGGCTCAGAGCTGACCCTTGATGCAGTCCCACCTCCACCTTGAACTCTTCTGTCACACCGACAGCACACCTCACCACTGTCTTACATCTCTCATACATGTCCTGCACCACTCGAACATACTTCTCTGCCACTCCAGACTTCCTCATACAATATCACAGTTCTTCTCTTGGCACCCTGTCATATGCTTTCTCCAGATCCACAAAGGCACAATGCAGCTCCGTCTGACCTTCTCTGTACTTCTCGACTAACATCCTCATAGCAAACACTGCATCTGTGGTGCTTTTTCTTGGCATGAAACCAAATCAAATGTGTGACTCGGATGATTCGCTGTGGCGTCTCCCTTGTTCTTATTCTTATATGTTCTATACTACTGTATACAAACAAATACATACATACATACACACACACATATACATACATACACACACACATATATATATATATATATATATATATATATATATATATATATATATATATATATACACACATATATATATATATATATACACACATATATATATATAGGGATCCCTCACTAATTCGCGCTTCAATTCATGTGGCTTCAGTGCAACCCGCTTTATTTTTTTAATATTCATCAAATTAAAAAAATAAAGAAATTAAGAAAGAATAGGGGAAAAAGTTAAGTAAAATGCCACAAAACATGACCTCTTCTTCTTCTCTTTCGGCTTTTTCCCTTTCTCGGGAGTCGCCACAGCGAATCATCCGAGTCACACATTTGATTTGGCATAGGTTTTTACGTCGGATGCCCTTCCTGTCACAACCCTTTAGCAAGGGACAGAAACACGCCAACGGCCTTGCAGCCTACTCTTTACGAAAGTCAGCAATGGTTCTTTTACACGCCTCACACCATAGACAGTGAGAGATATGGCCCGCCTTTGATAACCCAGTTAGCTGCACTGGGGGGACAGTGACAACCTTGTGGTGACTCGAACCGCCAACCTTAGGATCAGCGACCGATTATGCAAAAAAACAAAAAACAAACACAAAACAAAAAACAACCCAAAACCTCCCACCAAAACGAGTTAGTTAGATTTTTGTGAGTTGTGCATCTAAATGCTAGGGGTGTCATTGAAAACCTATTATTGGTATTAATATATTGATAAAAAAAATTCCCATGTATCGATACATTAGAATATTGCTGTACTGTTCCATAAATGCATTAAATAGAACAGACTAAGATATATTCCAGTAGTTTGTATAATGCATTGAATATTTTATTATAAAGTGACCAATTACTAAAGCCAAATCTGAAATAAAAGGCAGGAAATAGTTTTCCACCGACAAGATTTTAATTAACACCTTTTTGTATTGAACAAATCTATAAACACTTGTTTACTAGTTAATTTCAAGCAAGTTGTTTCTATTCTACAAACACTTGTCAATTGAAAAGTTTAATTCATAATTATGATGCAAGAAGATGCACATATCTGCATTATCCGGTGATAAGTGTCTCTTCTTGTTGAAAATGTTCCGTGCTGTTGAGAACACGCTCTGAGGAAGCAGGGACGTACCATTTACCATACAGAGAGGCGGGACGTACCATTTACTAGGGGTGTCATTGAAAATGCCATTTACTACAGACGCTGTCATGAACACAGGAAGTTATAACATTAGAAGTATCGAAATCCCTTTTATAGGTATTGATTATCGATCGACATAATTATATAGGCGATATTCCGATTGTCTTCGACATCCCTACCGAGTGCATGCACGCGCATCTGCATGTGTATTTATATTTTATTTACATCTTATGCATTATTTTTTAATGCTTAATTGGTATTATAAGCATTTATAGCATTTAATATGTATTTATTGATATTATATACACATATACGTCAGCGGGAGAGGGGGGTGTGTTGTGGGGGGGTGATTCGACTTCTTGGAATTCGGTGGTCAAAGGGGGATCTCAGTCCCAATTAACCACGGAAAGTGAGGGATCCCTGTATACATACACACACACACACATATATATATATATATATATATATATATATATATATATATATAAATAAAACACACACACACACGGATCCCTTGCTACTTCGCGCTTCAATCCACGAGGGTTCAGTGCAGCGCGGTTTTTAAAAAAAAATACATCGAATTAAAAAATAAGGAAATTGAATAAGAATAGGGGGGAAAGTGAAGGAAAATGCCACAAAAAAAGCCAATTATGCAAAAAAACAACCCTAAACCAACACAAACCAACAAACAACCCAAAATCTCCCATCAAAACTACTTACATTGTTGCATCTGTGTGTGCACGCGCATCTGCGCAAGTGCGTGCGTATGTATGTGTGTCATCATCTCATGCAATACCATCTGTATTGTGTGTGTATTTATATTTTATTTACATCTCATTTTTTTAATGTTTAATTGTTATAAGCATTTATAGTATTGACTATGTATTTATTGATATTATATACACATATACATGTATGTATACATCAGTTAGGGAGGGTAGGGGGGGGTGATCCTACTTCACGGATTTCGAAGGTCACGTGGGGATTCCTTCTTCCCAGTTCAGATATATATACACACATACACAAAGTATATTATATATACACACACACACACACACACACACACTAGTCCTTCTCAAAAAATTAGCATATTGTGATCAAGTTCATTATTTTCTGTAATGTACCAATAAAAATTAAACTTTCGTATATTTTAGATTCATTGCACACCAACTGAAATATTTCAGGTCTTTTATTGTTTTAATACCGATGATTTTGGCATACAGATCATGAAAACCAAAAATCCCTATCTCAAAAAATTAGCATATTTATATCCGACCAATAAAAAAAGTGTTTTTAATACGAAAAAAAAAGTCAACCTTCAAATAATTATGTTCAGTTATGCACTCCATACTTGGTCAGAAATTCTTTGCAGAAATGACTGCTTCAATGCGGCAATGGCATGGAGGTAATCAGCCTGTGGCACTGCTGAGGTGTTATGGAGGCCCAGGATGCTTCGATAGCGGCCTTAAGCTCATCCACAGTGTTGGGTCTGGTGTCTCTCAACTTTCTCTTCACAATGTCCCACAGATTCTCTATGGGGTTCAGGTCAGGAGAGTTGGCAGGCCAATTGATCACAGTAAGACCATGGTCAGTAAACCATTTACCAGTGGTTTTGGCATTGTGAGCAGGTGCCAGGTCATTCTGAAAAATGAAAATCTTCATCTCCATAAAGCTTTTCAGCAGATGGAAGCATGAAGTGCTCCAAAATCTCCTGATAGCTAGCTGCATTGATCCTGCCCTTGATAAAACACAGTGGACCAACACCAGCAGCTTACATGGCACCCCAGACCATCACTGACTGTGGGTACTTGACACTGGACTTCAGGTATTTTGGTATTTCCTTCTCCCCAGTCGTCCTCCAGACTCTGGCACCTTGATTTCCGAATGACATGCAAAATTTGCTTTCATGCGAAAAAAGTACTTTGGACCACTGAGCAACAATCCAGTGCTCCTTCTCTGTAGCCCAGGTCAGGCTTTTCTACCGCTGTTTCTACTTCAAAAGTGGCTTGACCTGGGGAATGCGGCACCTGTAGCCCAGTTGACTGCTTCCACAGATCTCCCAAGGTCTTGAATCGGCCCTTCTTCACAATCTTCCTCAGGGTCCGGTCATCTCTTCTGGTTGTGCAGCGTTTTCTGCCACACTTTTTCCTTCCAACAGACGTCCCACTGAGGTGCCTTGATACAGCACTCTGGGAACAGCCTATTCGATCAGAGATTTCTTTCTGTGTCTTACCCTCTTGCTTGAGGGTGTCAATGATGTCCTGTCCTTTTATTTTTGTGTGTATATATATATATATATATATATATATATACACTGTAAATATCATTTCTATTTTATATATATTATTCAGATATATATCAGTTATATAGCGTGTTGCCCTTGTGTTAAGACGTCGTCTCTGTGATCTTTGTGTTTACACTGTTTTGCGGACCCTTGTAACCCTAAGCAAATATGGTTGGCCAGAAGCATAAGCCTACTAGCATGGGTGCAAGTCTCATACACAGATGAATTAACTGCTCGGATCGGCACAATCTACCATGCATACTCAGTTAAGCAAAGAGAGTTGTAAAATGAATGAAAACCCGAATCCAGGAAAGAGAACTCTCCACTCTGCTGGTGATTCACATCAATGCAGGCTGTGTTCTAAACGAGTTCAAAGGCACCCTTGCGCACTTGAAAGACCGGAAGTCTGTATAACCCACAGCAAGTACACTACTTTCACAAGTACACTACAGTAAGTTATCGACTTATAACCTATGCGAGTTATGTCTGATCGACTTTACGACCACAAAAGTCGTGACGCATGATTCATGGCAGTGCAGTGCGAGTGTTGTGTACGACAGTTGCTTGCGGTGCCAGCAGCACCAGCATCTTAAAAGGCAAAGCAGGAGATGATGCAGCTTCACTTTCTAACTGCGCGGAGCAAATCTATTCATCTACTTTCAATGCCACGTCACTGTGGCGCGACGCGGAGAGCCAATTCTTTCTGTGTGGGTGGGTCCGATACCTTGAAACTCTAATTTTATTGGACTCACACACTGCAGTGTTTATGTGACAGGAAGCATGTCCCAAGTTTTGGCAATCCGCTGGTCTGTGCATTGAAGTTTTTCCATGTCTGTCCATTTGTGTTTGCTTGCCAGCTGTTCTTGGCTTCATGGACATGAGCTCATCAAAACGAGGGAAATTTATCTCTTTACTCAAACAACACGCACAGTCTGAGGCTGTTGTTATAATCGAAATAAAATTGGAGTTTGAAGCTATCGGACCCGCCCACACAGTGGAGTACAGAAAGGATTGGCTCTCCGCTGCGTGTCACAGTGTCAACTCTGCCTGGGCTTATTGTTAGCCGGGGTGCGGCTAGCATTGAGCTACCATAGCATATTAGCTCAGGATAGCATATTAGCCTACAGCTCATAGCTTTTGTAGGGTCGACCAGTCATAGACGCGCATAGTACAAAACATGAACAAAAAAAAAAAAACCAACAAATAAAATTAAAACGAACAAAGAACCAATTTGACTAGAAAACTCCACGACGTCACCCTCAAGGCAGCGCCATCTTGGAGACGTCACTCCAAGCTGTCACTCCAAGTTCAATGTAAAAGGACATGAAGCGTAATAAACTTTCTCCTTTTTGTATCGTTTGTTAAACATGCTACAGAACATAAAATCTCACGCAAAAACATTCTAAACATGAACTTAGGTACTGTACTAGAATAATAATCAAAAAAGACTTTAATACGAGAGCTTTACAACAGTATATGCTGTATAATGTTTATATTTTATCATCAATAAATATAACAGTAAAAATTGAAAAGTTTTTCTGAATCATTACTACATTTTACTACATTAATACTGTATTAATGAGTAAGATTGTCTATAGAATGTGTTTAAGAAGCATATTTTAGAGGCATGTAATAGATACAGTATTTTACCTCCTGTTGCTCATTTGCGCATGTAATATGATACATGGGGTTTTACTTCCAGGTACAGAACTCGTGGATTATCTTCATTCGGGGGAGGGGCCGGAACCAAACCCCTGCGAACATCGAGGGCCTACTGTACTACTATTTATTGTGAAATGTTTTTTCTTCCTAGAGGGAGCGTCACAGAAAATAATTGAGAAGCACTGCATTTGGCTAAATTGGCATGACAGTGGTGCAAATTATTTTAGTTTGGCGCAAGAAATTGTTTGAGTCGGCGGACCAGTAATTTTTTTTGTCTATGTTTTAAGTTCCAAAATCTACAACTTGTTTGTAAATAATGTTAAACAGCTGTCAAAATGTTCGCATCTATTGAAAATACATCAATTCACTCATGAGACATTTCGGGGTAGACTGGTTCCTGCACCACCAAGATCCCACTATGTTATATGCACAATGAATGCTAGGAATGCTTCCCTGAATGTTTAAATGAAAACGGACAAAACAATCAGCACATCAACAGCATGTATCAAGAATGGCAAGAAGAAAAGTGCTAGCAGTAGTAATCGTTCCACTTAAGCGGAATGTGACAGCGGCAGTGTCTGTGATCATGGTAACGATATAACACTTGGAGAAGCTTAAAGAAGATAAGGACCGTGCAAGCATCAGCAAGGCTGTCAGACAGTGATTCTGATTTGGAAGACGATTTTTAGTACTGATTTCAAGTTGATATTAGAACTTGTTTCACTCGTGAAATTAATTTTAAGTCACCTATGAACTATGAATAAAAGTTAAAACCACCGAAATTAAGTATATGATATTAAGTATATGTAAGTATATGAACAAATACTTGTTTTTACATTTTTTTTAAATAAACATTTTTGTCTCCAGATTTTCCCAGATTTCATATTTCAATTGCAAATTTAGAAAAATTTTCTGGGGAAGGCCCCCCAAATCCTCCTGTAGGTGAGGGACACCCCTTCCCGCACCCTCCCTGCACTTCTTGTCATCAAGCAAGCTACGCCATCAAGATTGGCTGCTTTGCAGCCAATGCCTCCAGCGTCCAAATCATATGAACACAGTATTGGCACAAGCTCAATTTTCCTTAATTGGAAATTCACACACAGCCGGTGGCATAGTGGTTAGGGTGCTGCTGCACTCATGATTGTGAGGTTGTGTGTTCAAATCCCAGTTAGAGCCCCACTGTGCTAAGACCCCTGGGCAAGGCTTTAACCACAAGTCTGCCTCTGTTAACTTGGCAGTATAAATGGGTACCAGTAAAAATATACTGGGAAGGTAACCTGTGATGGACTAGCGTCCTATCCAGGAGTTGTAGTACTCCTAGTTGCTTCACACTAGGGAAATCGGGGAGAAGCACCAGTCCGATGAGCCACAATGGCTCGGGTGTAAAAATCCCAACAGACTTTACAAATAACACAATCACTGAACATTCATTCGCTAAACCCCTTTATCATATGAGGGTTGTGGGGAGAATGGAGACTATTTCAGCAGACTCTGGGTGAAGGTGGGGCACACCCTGAACCATCTGGCCACCAAAGGGCAAAACACACAACTGTTCACACGTGGGGCAATTTGAAAAAGCTTATTAGACTAATGTGCATGTCTTTGGACTGTGGAAAGAAACCCACCTAGGCATAGGTAAACTCCAGACAGAAAAGCTCTTGTCTGAGACTCAAACCTTCTTGCTGTGAGGCAGACATGCTCACCACAATGCCACTGTGTTGCCCACACATGATTGAACTGTTGGGATTTATTTATTTATGTAAAGCATGCACACATCTGTTAATCAGACCAAAATGCCAATGAAATAACAAATGAATAAAGAGTAAATGACCACATGTGCTCAATATTTCTGCATGAGCATGTCAATTTTTATTATTAATCCCATGTACAGCTAATCTTTTCAGAACAGGGCCAGACAATAATACATATATTTTTTTAATCAAAATTGCATGTACTCCACATCTCTCAGGCCAAGGTTCAAGGCTAGTTTGGTATTTTTCTGCAAGAGCTCAGATGTTCTGAGGCTAAGATGCACCATACTTTAAAAATGTGCAAATTTATTTACATTGGGGGGGGGGGGGTAATGCATATTTGGTTTAAAAAAAAAGCCACCCAGAACATTATGCATGATTTTCCTCCTCTAACCAATACACACACATTCGCATTTTTTTTCCCTTTTTGCACAGAATGTTGCAGTACTTTAGATGTGAGTGTGGATTTTTGGAGAGGGCTTGGCTCCATTCATCCAACAACAATGTTTTTTCTGACATTTATCCAGGACACCCCTCCCTTTTAAACATTAGCTACTTCACTGTAAGAGGAATGTAAAATAAAACACACTCGGTGTATTACGTAGTAAGAAACGTGACACCAAGTGCAGAAATGCGTTTATGTTTTCCTTTTACTGCTTTAGTTTTAGTGAACAATCCAAACCCAAACCAACACGGGATTAATAATAAAGTACTGTACCTATCTATCGAAATACATCCGCATAAACATAAACAAGCTAGCAAGCTAACTCAATATTTTCACACAGTATCCACACTTCAAGCTTTATAAATACTTAAAAACAGTTAAAACAAATCTTTACCTTGTCTCGCCGACCAGGTTTAAACTAATTTAAATTGACTACAAGTTTATACTGTGTGATGCTAATGAGCTAAGACGAGCCGCTGCCAAGGAGACCGAACGCCTAGAACGTGAGCTAACTAATACACTAGCATAAGACCCTATTATCAACAAATGTGCTAAAATGTTCGCGTAAAATCTAATAATTAAGGACTGCGTGGCTGTAGACATAAACTAAAGACACACGTATTACGAAAAAGCGTCACAATGACGCCGTGAATTAAAAATATTTATTCAGTGTTGATAATTTAGTCCGGGGTTTTCCTCACAAGCTAGCATCGTATGCTAACGGCCCACTTGAGTTCTTACACCGAGCACTCCTCTGCAAAATTAGCTGTGATAATTTTACTTCAACGGTGCATTTATATTAAACATTGATCAAAAGTGAAAAAATTAACAATATAAATAATGCATACATAATTCCAATCATCGAATTCACAATTAAGCGATACAAACGCTATCCAGTGGCAATCTGGCTTTAGCGTTAGCATGCTATGCTCACTGAACAGAGGTAGACAGCCCGAATCACTGCGCTATTAAAAAATATTCCACAATGAATAAACAACATGTGATGATTTACTGTATTTTTTTACCAGGGTGGTTAAAGCCAAACGCTCTTCTGGAAAATGAAAGCAAGGCTAGTTCCACTAGCAGCTGTACGTTAGCCTCTTCAGCCGAGGCCTCACCGTTAGCGTCCGAACATTTTGTGTCTTCTCCAGAGCTCAGAGTGGTATGAACCTCCTTCGTGCTGTTTGTGTATGTGATTGTATGGCTCTCTGATTTACTCGCACACTGTTTCCATCCTCAGCTCTCAGTGCTCTATGTGTGTGTATGAGCGTGTAATAAAGCGCCGCTATTCATTGCTGCGAATCGCGGCATCGTGGAGGAGGAGAGTCGCTCCCCTGAACAGTGAGAAATAGTGTGTGTGTGTGTGTGAGAGAGAGAGAGAGAGAGAGGGGGCGTGTGTGTGTGTGTGAGAGAGAAAGAGAGAGAAAGTGTGAGTGTGTGTGAGAAAAAGTGTGTGTGTGTGAGAGAGAGAGAGCGTGGGGTGTGAGAGAGAGGAAAAAATAAAGTTTGAGAAAGAAAAGTTTGTGTGAGAGGCAGAGTGAGAGTGTTTGTATGAGAAAGAGAAGGGTTCGTGTGTGAGAGAGGGCAAGAGAGAGAAAGTATGTGTGTATGAGAGAGAAAGAAAGAGAGAGAGAGAGAGAGAGAGTTTGTGTGAGTGAGATTGTGTGTGAGAAAGAGAGAGAGAGAGAAAACAAAGTTTGAGAAACAGAGATTGTGTGTGTGTGTGTGTGTGTGTGTGTGTGAGAGAGAGAGAGAGAGAGCAAGAGAGAAAGAAGTTGTGTGTGAGAGAAAGTGTGTGTGTCTGCGAGAGACAAAAAAGAAAGTTTGAGAAAGGGGAAAGTGTGTGTGAGAGTCAGAGAAAGTGTGTTTGTGTACGAGAGAAAGAAAGAGGAGAAAGTGTGTGTTCAGCAAGCAAGAAAGAAAGCCTGATTTTGAGAGACAAAAAAGTGTGTGAGAAAGAAAGTGTGTGTGTGTGTGAGAGAGGGCAAGAGAGAGAAAGTATGTGTGTATGAGAGAGAAAGAAAGAGAGAGAGAGAGAGAGAGAGAGAGAGTTTGTGTGAGTGAGATTGTGTGTGAGAAAGAGAGAGAGAGAGAAAACAAAGTTTGAGAAACAGAGATTGTGTGTGTGTGTGTGTGTGTGTGTGAGAGAGAGAGAGAGAGAGAGAGAGAGAGCAAGAGAGAAAGAAGTTGTGTGTGAGAGAAAGTGTGTGTGTCTGCGAGAGACAAAAGAAAGTTTGAGAAAGGGGAAAGTGTGTGTGAGAGTCAGAGAAAGTGTGTTTGTGTACGAGAGAAAGAAAGAGGAGAAAGTGTGTGTTCAGCAAGCAAGAAAGAAAGCCTGATTTTGAGAGACAAAAAAGTGTGTGAGAAAGAAAGTGTGTGTGTGTGAGAGAGAGAGAGAGAGAGAGAGAGAGAGAGTAAGAAGTGTGTGTGTGAAAGAGAGAGAGAGAGAAAGATAAAGTATGTGTGAGCGAAGGAGATAAAAGTTTGAGAACTAGAGAAAGTGTGTGTATGAGAAAGTTTGTGATTGTGAGAGAAATAAAGTGTGTGTAAAAGAGAGAGAATGTGTGTGTTGAGGGAGCAAGAGAGAGAGTGTGTGAGAGAGAGAGAGATAAATAGAAAGTGTGTGTGTGTGTGTGAGAGAGAGAGAGAGAGTAAGTGTGAGTATGTGTGAGAGAGAGAGAGAGAAAAGAGAGAGAGAGATAGTCTGTGTGTGTGTGTGTGTGTGTGTGTGTGTGTGTGTGAGAGAGAGAGAGAGAGAGAGAGAGAGTGAGTAAGTGTGTGTGTGTGTGTGTGTGTGTGTGTGAGAGCGAGAGAGAGAGAGAGATAGTGTGTGTGCGAGAGAGAGAGAGCGAGATCGCGAGCGAGCGCTTTAGTGTTCACGCCCTCTCTGTGCTGCGAGGATGTCACGAGCATCCTGGGACACGCCTGCTGTTGAACGCGGAACCGTGTGTGTGAGTCCAGGACGATTCTGCAGTCATGGTAGGAAACTTCCACTCTCTCCACTTTCACTTTGAGAATGTTCTAGAATCATTCCAGATGTTCCACGATGTACGTTCCGACAGATCACGCGTGTAGTGAGTGTGTATTTCGGGTCTAGTCTTCACGTTAATATGTTATTTGCTGCATGTATTATACCAACAGGAAGTCGGGTTGTTTGGCTGCGCGTGTTGTAACGCTTCCTGTCTCCGTGTACACTCACAAGCGCTGAGGTGCACCATTCACGATCATAAAGGGCTTATAGTCTCGCTCGTTATGTGGGTGATGCTGTTATTTTTAGACCAATTTAAGCAGAAACATGTTTAAACTGAATGCATTGAAGAATGTGGAATTTCAAATACATCGAATAGCAGCACTTTAAGACTTGAATGAAACTAAACAAGTGCATATCATTGCTAAGCTTCTTCTGTTTATCATTGTTTTTAAGTTTCACCCATCATGTGTTGCATTGTATGAAAGTGAAGGTATATATTTTTTCAGTACTGTAATAACACCAACTAATCAACAACAGTGTGGTGTGAGTGCGACCCAGGGTTCACCGAGTTAGCGAAAACTAGCAGAAAAAAATATGTAGTGCACGGTGGTACAGTGTTTAGCATGTTCATGTCATGTGGGTTTCTCCGGGGTGTTCCAGTTTCCTCCCACAGTCCAAATGCATGTACAATAATCTAAATGGCTGTTTCAAATTGCCCCAAGGTGTGAGTTTGATTGTGTGTGTGTGTGTGTTGGCCATGTGATGACTGGTGAGCTTAACCATGCGTTACCTGCCCTCACCTAGAGTCGGCAGAGATGGGTACCATCTTCCCCATGACCCTAATTCAATGCTTATAAATTATTTTCTGTGGTGCCCCCTCTAGGAAGAAAAAAAAAATTCACTCCCCCGCCCCGCGAACGACTCTTTCTTTCTTTCTTCCTTTTAGCTTTTCCCCTTTTCTCGGGAGTCGCCACAGTGAATCATCTGATTCGCACATTTGATTTGGCATAGGTTTTTACGTCGGATGCCCTTCCTGTCACAACCCTTTTGGCAAGGAACATGAAACACACTGACGGCTTTGCAGCTACTCTTTACGAAAGTCAGCAATGGTTCTTTTACATGCATCTCACCCTAGACAGTGAAAGACATGGCCCTCCTTTGATAACCCAGTTAGCCGCACAACTCTAAATTGCATTATTTGTCTATAAAATTATTCGTACACCTCTGCCATGACGTTGTAGCTTTATTAACATTAAAAACAAAAACTTCATTCACATTTTTAAAAAATCTGTAATAGAAAAGATTTGCCTGATTTGCGATGGTCCAGGGAGCTATCCAGGGTGTCGACTGAGATGGGCATCAGCGATTCTCACGACCCTAATTAGGAGTAAGTGGCTCAGAAAATGAATGAATGAGTCTAAATCAGTGGTTCTTAACCTTGTTGGCGGTACTGAACCCCACCAGTTTCATATGCTTATTCACCGAACCCTTCTTAGTGAAAAATAAAATATGATTTTTTTTTCAAATTCAAGACATAGGTATATGTATTTATTGAGGCACCAAAATGAACCGTGCATTAACATCACTGAGTTCAAAGAACAAAACCAATACAATGCATGAACTCCCCCATCACAACTACTTACATTTTTATGTGAGGTGCGCATCTGACTGTGAGCATGTGCGTGTGTCTGTATGTGTGTATTGGTTTTATTTACATCTTATGCATTATTTTTGAATGTTTAATCGTTATTATAAGCATTTATAGTATTGAATATGTATTTATTGATATTATATGTACATATACATGTACGTATACGTCAGTCAGCACAGAGTTGATCCTACTTTGTAAATCATGCAGATAGGACGCCGACTAATATCACGTATTGTTATATATGTGAATCCATGTTGTACATATGCGTCCAACCACTTTCTTTTTTACTCAGCATAGTATGGATTAAAACAATAAGAAAGAAATCACATGACGTACCATCATAACAGTCACAATTCGACTACTGAGCGCACCAAATTTCCTGCAGCACAGATTGGCCAAGCAATATAGCGTGCTCACCTGCAGCCAGTGATGGCCAAGCTGGGCGTGTCGTCATGAATATGAGTCAGGTGTGTGTCTTGACCTCCGCCGAACCCCTGAAACTGACTCACCAAACCCCTAGGGTTCGATCGAACCCAGGTTAGGAACCACTGGTCTAAATACATGCTTATCATGCTAATTGTTTGTTTGAAAGTGTGAGTGTGATTTGTGAATGGTTGTGTGTGTTGGTGTGATGAAGAACTGGTGAGCTTTTTACCAGACTGGGGGGGAAGGAAGAGTATGGTTAAGTGGTTTGGTGAAAAATTGAAAAGAGGAAAAACAAAATTAAAAATGAAATAAAATGATGAAGAATTGCAGATAAATTCAGCATAATGTTTATATCTGTTTTATTTTCTGAACTGATTAATGCTGAGTTTGTGATTCCACTTTGAAAATAAAGATAGGACAGTGACAGAGAAGTTCCTGAAGGTAGCAGTAATGTGTGGTAAAGTTAAAAACTAAACTGACACTAAAATAAAAGAAAAACTCAACCAAAGCTAGCCACTGCCTTAAAAATCATAAAAATACTTCAGAACTTGTCAAACTAAAACTAATTAAAATTCACATTCACAATTCCACCTCGTGGCAATCATGGAACAGCGAATTTGCTTAAAGTGCATGTCTTTGGATTGTGGGAGGAAACCAGAGTCCCTGGAGGAAATCCATGTTGAGAATATGCCTAGGCCATGCCGAAACATTCCAGTGGGGCCCAGGACTCAAACCCAGGACCTTCTTGGTGTGAGAAGGACGTACTGACCACTACACTACCATGCTCCCCCATTTCTAATTTAAATTAATTGAATTACCAAAGCATAATAACTTCATATTAACTTCCTATTAATAACTTTACATTTATTCGACAATGACACTTTTTTTTTAAATCTGTTGTACTTTCACAATTCATGTTGTGGTACAGCCACAGGATGAAACCTTTCCCCTCTCTCGAAATGTTAGAAAACACAAAGTAACAGCTTTAGCAGTGACACTGGAGACTCCTTTCTTAAATGGCAAATAGAGAGATGTGTCCTCTAAGAAACGTTTGCCACAACAGTCATTGCAAATCTTTCTTGAGTAGTTTTTATTTTATATAAAAAAATGAATGGTGGTGGTGTGTTTCAGTCGAGCTCATTAGTCGTGTGTGAAGTGGATCCGAGTCTGAAGGAGAAACTGACAAAGTTTCGCTTTCGGAAGGAGACCACCAACGCCGCCATACTGAGTGAGTTTTTGATTACAAATTCTAACAGTATTGATTCTCACTGAATGAGCTTTTGAAATTTGATGTATGTATTTATAAATTTCAGTTAAAATCGATATGGAGAAACTGCTGGTCATTTTAGAAGAGGAATATGAGGTGGGTGTCAGAAACAGCTGATCATTAAATCATATATAAATTTTTTGAGGTTAAACATTTTATGTTCATGTTGTAGGATATTTCACTAGACGATCTGAGGGAAGAGCTTCCCGAGCGCCAGCCCCGATATCCTTTAACTATCGACATTACAGTCAATACAGACTTGATGTTTTTTGGCACCTGTTATTAGCCAGCTAATTCTGGGCTGTTCCAAATAATACCCATGTTGTTATGCACCCTTATCAGTTTCCCCCATAATTCCATTTTGCACTGTTAGTGAGCTAAAAATAAAGTTATACATGTGGATGGCAGCGTACATAGTTTTTTCCGGCCATTATTTATGATGTAGATTACTACAGAGAAAGTGTATTGGTAGGATATATAATAATAACAATGTACATGTAAAATTACATAATAAACGCGGGATTCGTTCCAAGGCTCTCAAGACTACCCCATAAACCCTTTTAAAATGATAAAAGTACACAAATATTGTATGAAATATGTGTTAAAAGTAAAAGAAAATTATTTATTAAACCATTTAAACATTTTATTAACATATTAAACCATTTTATTAGCATATTTATCCATTAAACCATTATTAAATATTTTTTATTAACGCACATACACACACACAGTCTGTCTCTCTCTCTCTCTCTCTCTCTCTCTCTCTCTCTCTCTCACACACACACACACACACACACATGCGTGCACACACACACACACACACACACACACACACACACACACACACACCCATACAAACAAAAACAGTGTCTCTCTCTGTCTCTCTCTCTCTCTCTCTCACACACACACACACACACACACACACACACACACAAACAACACACATTTGTGGCGTGCTCCCCCGAATGCGGGCTCCACTCACATGCAGCGCACAGCCGATGCCGGAGCTTTTGAGACGGGTATTCAAAGCGCACTCCCTGCTTGACAGATCGGAGGTTCGGACTCAACATTAACTTGTTTCCTTGAGGGATCGGAGGTCTGGATGAGCCACGTTTTGCTCACATTCAGCGGAGCGCATCACATTTATTAAACATTTACTGAATTAAACAACATAAAAAAATGAAAAATAAGCTGAGCACTCTCAAAAGAGAGTTAAAGAACACCTGCCTCCTTTCATCTCTGACTGACTCTGAATGCAGTCCTGTGTGCATGCAGCCAACGCCGGAGCTTTTGAGACGGGGCGCGGCTTGTCCGGACTTCCAATATATCAAGCAGGCAAGTACGCTTTGAAAACATACTCAATATTCACCTGTTTGCTTGAGGGATCGGAGGTCTGGATGAGCCACATTTTGCCCACATTTGGCGGAGCGCGCCACATTTATTAAACATTTACTGAATTAAACAACTTAAAAACAAAAAATAAGCTGCAATGAGCACTTTCGAAGCTTACAAACCAACAGTACGGCTCTCCTTCACGCGTGTGACAAACAAGCTTTATGGGTGCAGTATTATGGAGATTCAGCTCCCTCCTTGCCAATGGGAGGCCAGCAGGGTGGGATGTTGGGAGACAGCCAATGAGAGAGCAACTCGCGCATTGTTTGAATGTTTGAATGGCGCATTTGAATTTTGAATGGCGCGTTTGGTGCTTTTCGTAAGAAGAGGTTGTTTCGTATGCAGACAGCGAAAATTTAGGAAAATGTTTTTCGTAACCTGGATTTTTCTTATTCAGAGGTTTTCATAAGTAGTGGGATGACTGTATATATATATATATATATATATAAAGAGCACCTTTAAATGTAGTTTTCTTGAAACATACAGCACTGTAGTTTTCAAAAATGCCCACTAGAGGGATATATTGCATTACTTTTTGTGAGGCGCATTTCCGAGGCAGCGTGAGATGGCAGAGTGCATTTATTATTCAAAGGGGAAGCAGTTCAACTGAGGTGAGCGTGCGGTTTGTGTTTATAGGGAGTAATGAGGACTGCATTCAGTCCGAGCAGCTCAGCCAAGCCCCTCAACCGGAGCGGGTAGATAACAGAGTTTTAGAGTTAGAGAGTTAGAGTACAAAAGAAGCGGTGACGTGATATGAAGCTAATCCTCTGGTGCAGAGGTGAATGTTCTTGTGTTTATTGAGAGTAGATGAGAATAGTGAATTCAGGTGTGTGTGCCACAGAGCAGCTCAGCCATGCCCCTCAGCCGAAGCGGAGAGAAAACAGTTAGAGGCACAGCCGCAAAAATCAAAGTCCCCCAAAAACATAGACCATAACAAAAAGAACATAAAAGAACATGAAATGTAATAAATTGAACAAACAAAACAAAATGATAAACATGCTACACCACAGTACATAAAATCACACACACAAACATTCTAAACATTAACTTAGGTACTGTACTGGAATGAGAGATTTCCTTTCTGATTTCTCCTTTTATCAGGGGTCACTACAGCGACTGATTCGCCTGATTGGTTTGGCATAGTTTTTACATCATATTTCGTCCTCTGTATCCGAAACAACCTCTTCTTACGAAAAGCGCCAAACGCGCCATTCAAACATTCAAACAATGCACGAGTTGCTCTCTCATTGGCTGTCTCCAAACATCCCGCCCCGCTGGCCTCCCATTGGCCAGGAGGGAGCTGAATCTCCATAATACTGCACCCATAAAGCTTGTTTGTCTCACGCGAAAAGGAGAGCTGTACTGTTGGTTCGTGAGTATCGAGAGTGCTCATTGCAGCTTATTTTTCGTTTTTAAGTTGTTTAATTCAGTAAATGTTTAATAAATGTGGCGCACTCCGCCGAATGTGGGAAAAAAACGTGGCTCATCCGGACCTCCGATCCCTGAAGCAAATGAGTGAATGTTGAGTACTAAACAAGTGTTCAAAGCACACTTGCCTGCTTGACAGATCGGAGGTTCGGACAAGCCGCACCCCGTCTCAAAAGCTCCGGCATCGGTTGCGGCGGAGCGCGCCATGGAGCGTGTCGAGTGTGGGTGGCGTCGCGACCGACACCAGAGCCCCCGAGACGGGGCGCAGCTCATCTAGACCTCCGATCCCTCAAGCAAACGAATGAATGTTGAGTGCTAAACAAGTGTTCAAAGCGCACTTGCCTGCTTGACAGATCTGAAGTCCGGACAAGCCGCGTTCCGCCCCAAAAGCTCCGGTGTCTGCTGCAATGCCTCCTGCACTTGGCATAGCACGTCATAAATGTTTAATAATGTTTAATATTGTTTGGTTTGGTTAATAAAAAATTGGTTCATAAAAAATGTTTAATAATGGTTTAATCAATAAATATGTTAATAAAATGGTTTACTATGTTAATAAAATATTTCAATGGTTTAATATATTATTTTCTTTTACTTTTAACACATATTTCACATATTTCATACAAAATTGGTGTACTTTTATCATTTTTAAAGGGTTTATGGGGTAGTCTTGGTTGCCTTGGAACGAATCACGCGTCTTACATGTAAAATGCGCCTCTACTTACGAAAACTCCAGGCTACGAAAAAGGCGCTGGAACGGATTAATTTCGTAAGTAGAGGGACGACTATATTATGAAGATCCACAAATACAGACACAGAAACCAAAGGTAAAACAACTTTCTTGGTGAAAATAATACATGGAGTTTGTTTAGGTCTCAAGCTCTTGAGTTAGATCAACTGCATTTGTACTCGATGTATTACATACACATTTCCACTCCATGATGGAAAGTTAATATTAAATCAGTACCATAACACAATTTCTCAGTCATTTAAAGTGTACACCACTTAACCAAAGTGCACATACATCGTATACAGCTACAAGCTCACACACTCTGATGGCAGAGTGTCCTACCCGCTGTGTTTCATTTTTTGCAGTCCTGTTGGTAAGTAGATCTTTTTGTTCTGCCTGGCGTTATGAATTCCAATCATTTTAGTTTTCAAAACAGCTGTAAAAGACCTCTGAATCTAGGGATGCTCAAGAGAACTTACAAATCATTCACTTGCTCAGCTGCCTGTTGCAGGGAGGCTGGATTTCAGCCAACACTGGGTGAAAGCATGGAACACACTGAACATCTCACCAGACTATCACAGAGACAATATAAAAACAATCATTCACATTCACACTTAGGGGCAATTTTACAACTTGTTACGTCTGTATCAGGAGTGACTCAATTGTCGTACTGTATACCGAAATGCAATCTGTACAACTGCAGCCCTAGATAGTACATTGGGGTGTGGTTATAGATGTACTGTATTTTATTTATACCAGTGCACATTAAGCTGTTTTTTTTTTGCACCCAAGCCTGTACAGCAGGGCTATTCAATTAAGATAGAATGGTGGCAGGTACATGAAAACAATCCTAAATGGGGGGGGAGAAAAAAAAATAACATTAAAAGCTACAGCTGTAGTAAAGTACAACAACATCGAAGTGCATAAACTGTATTTAGTAAATGTATAATAACATTAGTATGTTGTAATATATAACAGCATACAGACTCAAAGTATTTCTACATTCAAATGCCAGTATACACCACACCGAGTAATCAATCCACGTAAATCACATGACCCACTTACACTTAGAATTTATAACTAACAGGCCATGTCCACTTCACCCAACTGTACCAACAAAAGCAACAGGAGTGTAGTATGGTATTAAATACAACTATAACAACATATGTGTGAACATTATAATAACTAGAAGAAGAGAATTAAGTGAATATCAAGAAAGAAAAGCAAGGCTTTGAATTGTTATACAGTGGCCCTTGACTATTCACGGTTCAGCGTTCGCGCCCCCACATACTCACGGATTGGCAACAAACCCGGAAGAACTGGTGGAATGTGATTCAAATTTAGCCAATGGCTGAGAGCTTTTGTTTCTCCTGCTCCTGATTGGTTGCAGATGATGTGTACACCTCATCATTCAAACACCCTGCATCTTCTCTAGCTTCTGGTAAGGAGCCTAAGCGCTTTATTCATTAATAAATATTATCACAGTACAAAATTAAAAAGTTTTAACTTAATCATTACTGTATTTTACTGCATTATTACTGTATTAATGAGTAAGGCTTGCTATAGAATATGTTTTAAGAAGTATATTTTAGCGCATGTAATATCATATATAGGGTTTTAAAACCACGTCAATAACTCGTGGATTTTTCTGATCCGTGGGAAGGGCTGGAACCGAACCATCGTGGAAAAACGGTGGCCTACTGTAATACTAAGAGAAAGGTTCAGTTGTAAATATTACAATAAAAAAAGATAATGTGAAAAGCACGCGGAGGGCGGATACCTCAAATGGTGATTGGTTCGTGATAGCAGCTTGTGTACAGTGAGGCGGGCCTAATCTGGCGTGAAACAGTTGTGACACAGAATCATCCAAAAGTACATTGATGTCAGGGATTTTTTAATTAATTGTTTAATATTATTATATATAATATCATGTATTTTAATAATACATTTTTTTTACTTTAAAAAAACAAACAACAACAAAAACCGAGTAGCCAATTTAAAGGGCCAGTGCAAAGTGTCTTGGCTTGGCTTGAATAGCTCGGCTCTACTGGATCATGACAGCCGGAGCTTGGAACGGTTTCTCTAGTGTGAAGCAGCTAGAAGTTCAACAGGCACACTAGTGGTTCAGATCTTGCCCTGGTGTCTTAGCACAGTGGGGTCTAACAGGAATTAAAACCCATGACCGCTTAATCATGAGACCAACCATTGCTGACTTTTGACAAGAGGAGCTGCAAAGCCGTCAGTGTGTTTCCGCCCTGCAATGGCCTGGCGAGCTATCCAGGGTGTTCTTTGCCCTTGCCCGGAGTCGGGTGGGATGGGCACCAGCCTCCCCATGACCCTAATTAGGATTAAGCGGTTACAGAAAATGAACCGAAGGGTCAAGGGGAAGCTGGCTCCCATCAATGGTTCTTTTACATGAACCTCTCTCCACAGACAGTGAGAGACGTGGCCGGTCTTTGATAACCCAGTGAGCTCCACTGCGGGACAGTGACAAGCTTGTGGAGAGTGGGACTCGAACCCCCAACCTTTGGATCAGCGATCCAGCGCCCTATACCACTAGGCCACCACTACCCCACCCCCTTGACTCTAATTATGGTTGAGCGGTTCGGAAAATGAACGGACTTTATTTTTTTAACCATCATAAACTGAGTTGTGTCAGTGCAGCAGTAGTAGTAGTAGCCTTTGATAACCCAGTTAGCTATAGCGGAGGGACAGTAGTGACAACCCGTTGATAGTGGGACTTGATCCCCTGACCTTTGGATCAGTAAGCCAACACCCTACTGCCAGGCCGCTGAAAATAAAGTTAAAAAGGATATTTTTTTTTTGTACAGGATGTAAGCCAGAGCAGCAGATGATGTATGCTGGTAGTAAGAACAGTCTCGTCCAATTAGCTGAGCTCACCAAGGTAAACAAATACTACACAAAAAATAATATTAACTTTCTTTTATTGATGTTTAACCAGCTATGTCATATTTTCATGTCAAATGAAATAAAATCCCTCATCACTCACACTACCCAAACAAAGTACTTTCACTGTGCCCAGACCTGTCGTTATACACCTTTTTTTTTTTTTAACAATTTTATGGTTTTACTGTCGGCAGATTTTTGAGGTCCGGAACACTGAAGATCTCTCAGAGGAGTGGCTGAAGGAAAAATTATCATTCTTTCGCTGAAACGCTCCACCGATCATCAGTGCTCCATTCATCTGTATACCAAAGAGATCTTTAAACTCAGATCAGTGGATGCGCCATGCATTCATTTTATTATTTTTTTTTAAGAGTTGATATTTGTAGAAATATAGTATTGGACAAAATTTAAATTTTTTTTAAATGTATTTTATTTTTTAAAGATTTTACAGCAGAATAAACTATCAAAATAACACCAACTCAAAAAAACCTGATTGTAAGGTTTTACACGTAATTAATAACAGAGGCTGTCACACATTCATAACACGTGTGTTAATATAAAGTATGACATAAAAGACGACAACATGGATCAAGGAAATGTTACTGTTCGCACTTATCAGTTTTCTGTACCAAACATACAAGCACAATGAATTAAAGAATTAATGGAAAGTTGTTGATGCTGCACTTCTATGAATTTCCTGTTTTAACTTGCATTATGGCAGCGATAACTGGTCGTCCTGAGACCTGCCTCATCTTGAAATGAGAAAATATAACCCATCCAAACACCCATTCATTATCCTCCACTTCTCTGAAGCCGGCTCGCGCAGACAACCGATCTGGGACGAAATCTCAGGTGTCCCTGTCCATAGATTCACTTTCCAACTTTTCCTGGTGAATCTCAAGACGTTCCAAGGACAGACCGCATATATATATATATATAATTTACCCAGGGAGTTCTGGGGTGGCCCGGGACACCCTCTCAGTTGGATATGACCACAACACCTCTAAAGGTGATGACCAGGAGAGCACTCTAATCAGATGACTTCAACCGACTCCTTTCAATATGAAAGAGCAGCAGTCAGACCCTGTATCACCCCCAAATGTCTGAGCTCCTCACGCTATCAATCATGCCAAGCCCAGCTCTACCCTCAGAAGAAAACAGATTTTTGCTGCTTGTATCTCATTTCTTGCTTCACCATAACAAACCTTCATGACTACTGACCCAGTAGAGACTCATCTGTCCATTCTCCCGTAACTTGTGAACAAACACTCATGAAAATATAGTTATGGTCTGCTACACTGTTCAGGGTGTACCCTGCCTTCGCCTCCCATGAGTAGGATTCAGACACCTAGATGCTGAAAACAGTTCCCCCCAAGGTATGATTCTGCAAAAACAGTTGAGGTGAAAATTTGCAGCCTTTTATATTGTGGGGAATAAAAATTAATGCTCACTGTGAGCATCGCACAGTACCACCAGTGATTGGCATACAGACCTTGTTCACAGTGGTTAGACGATGCTGGCGCTGGTGTCACACTTTACATGCAAAAATGTGGCATAAAAATCAAACATGATAAAATTTATCGCAAGTAGCCGCAGAAGGCCGAGGTGCTGACGGTTGTCTGCAGCAACTCGTGACAACAAATATGTTTTTTGGTGGAAGTGTTTCGGTGAACTTTTGCATCGGTGAGAACGGGGTATAAGCAGTTCTGGAAATGGGAGTGAAGTCCGCAACGCTGAAAAAACACCCAGGATGATGACCTCACCTAGGCATATGTACTATACAGTTGTAGATATACTGTACGTACTTTAGTTTTTTAATTTATATAGAAAATAAATCATTGTTTTTTTAAAACAAACAGGATATTCTTTATTTACAGCAGTTTTTACAGCAGTGTTGATAGGTGAACTCTTTTCACAACTACTAAAATGAAAAAAAAAAAAATACAGAAGCTTCAATATGATGTTTAGATTATAATAAAGAAAAGAAAGGGGAGTGGAACGAGTGTGTTAGGAAGAGCAGCACTGGGTAGACCTTGATGATGTATATATTTAGATTGATGAGGATGTATATAGCTCCACATCTGCTCCAGCTGTGACATACAAGCATCTTGCTTTCAGATTCTGAGCAACTGGATTTAGTGGTTAGCATCCTTCTTGCTCTAACAAATCTTCCCTGATACAGAACAATGACAACGTGAAAGCCGAGGTCGTTTAGGACAACTGACTCTCCACCAGACATGCGCTTGGGGCATTATGGGTAATATGCACCCATGTGTCTCTCAGCCACAGAAATGGCTTGAAAATAAGTAACAGCTGCTGTTTTGTTAGAAGTCAGAAGGACAAACAACATAGAAAGGACATGAGGGCATCATCAAAATGAAAGAAACAAACACGTCATGTATGAGAGGAAGTATAAGCTGCAGAAAAGTACACAGAGCTGTAAAGTATACACAAGCTCCAGTTGTAGTCGCTGTCATCTCATTCGCTGTCACTGCCATCACTGGAGTCCGACCTCCGGTCACTGCCGCTCTGCCCTCCCGCTCCCTCGGACTGGCCGCTGCTGCTGTGAGCAGGTGAGGCACTGCCACTAGCCCGTCCTCCCTCTTCCTCTGCATCGTCGTCCTCGCTGCCGCTTCTTCTCCTTCTTCGCGCTGCACCATCATCATCTTCGTCACTGTCAACGTCACTGCCGAAGATCTCCTCCTCATCACGTGCCTGCCGGTCCTCTCCACTCTCACTGCCGCTCGACTTCCTCTCCTCTTCTTCCTCTTCTTCATCCTCATCTTCGCCACGCCGTTCTTCATCTTCGTCCCGGTCAGAACCACTGTCAGAGTTCTCGCTCTCACTGCCCTTCTTCTCGTCGCCTGCATTGTAAGAGACAGTATTAATTATATCACAAACATACACTGGAGTTGGAGGAGCCATTGTTATTACCTACTTCATGCTCTGTGTGTGTGTGTGTGTGTGTGTGCAAGCACGTGCATGTATTACCAGAGTCCTGTACGTCCTTGTCCATGTCTTCCTCCTCATCCTCTGGCTCGTGGTTCTCCAGCTGAGCTTTGCGAGCCTCCTGCATGTCAAACACACACACTTCAATTTCACTCGACATAATTCCTTTTTTACACAATTCACAACAGTATGTGCATGTGTGTCCTGCATGACAGTACGTTCGGGCATGATTATACGTACAGAATTAGAATGTGTGTGTGTGCACCGTGTGTAAGAGAAAACATCACTGTTATGTAGCGTGTGTGTCCAGACCTGTGCTTCCAGCTCCTTCTCGTTCATATCTCTGTGTTTGCACACCAGTACAGCATTAGTGGTGGACTGAGCTCCAGCCTTAGCACGTCTCTTACTCAATCGCACCCTAACAGACACACACACACACACACACACACACACACACACACACACACACAAATCTATAACACTCATATGTACAATATACACTTTCTTCACTCACACTGCAGAGCTACACTCGTCATTAGTGTTAATTTTCTTCTCGTCATAAATGTGAATGCTTTTCGGAGACAGGTGTGATGATACAGGAAATTATGTCATTCAATAAGGAACAGAGCCACTCCCAGATTATGTGTTGATATTTTTACAAAAGATCTGTTATTACAGGGATTCCTCACTTTCCGCGGTTAATTGGGACTGAGATGCCCACGCAACCATCGAAATCCACAAAAAAGTAGGATCACCCCCCCCCCCCCAAGTATACGTACATGTATATATAATATCAACAAATACATATTCAATGCTATAAATGCTTATAATAAGAATTAAAAATTCACTAAATAACAAGATATAAATAAAATATAAATACACACATACAGATGGAACTGCATGAGAAGAGAACACGCATACATACACGCGCACGCATGCGTGCAGATGCGCATGCACACACAGATGCAACAATGTAAGTACAGACACTCCCCAGATTACAAACGAGTTAGGTTCCCTACGGCCGGTTAGTTGAATTTGTTAAGTCGTTACAGGGCATTCTTTAGTATGTTTAAACCTTGTATAGGTTACTTATACGAGTTTGTACTCTATACAGTCTCAGTCTCGCTCTCTCTCCATAATCATTACATTATCAATATCATTATGTCCCATGTTTAAACTCCTGGTTCCTCTCAAGCACAGCGGATCTGATCAGATTTACAGAGTTTCACTCTTATCTAGTTCATTATAATACTGGAGTCAATTTGTTTCTGCAGTTGAAACTTTTGGCTATCGTTCTGCTTCTCTTCCCAACAAACCCCTCTGCTGGAGCCAAGGGTGTTTCTGTGCGGAGTTTGCTTGCTCTCTCCATGCTTACATGGGTTTCCTCACAAAGTGCCATGTCCAGTAATATGCAAACATGTGTATCACGCTAACAGGCAATTCAAATTGTCTATGGGTGAGAATGTAAATGTTTGTATGTGTTGGCCGTTCAATGGACTGACAAGCTGTTCAATGTGTACCCTGCCTTCATCCAAAGTTGGCTAAGATAGGCTCCAGCCCCACACGAGGCTGGCAAATGAATGAAAAAAACTGCTAACTAGCACCTATTTAACAAGAATAGTTTAAAGCCTTGTCCAATTATGACCTCCTGGGGTATTATTTTATAACACTAACAAAATTAATTCTCCATGTTGAGCAAACATGAATTATATTTTATATCTAATATTATACTCGACATCTCACAGCTCTTATTAAAGCTTCGTGCAACTTGAGGCTGCTCTTAATGCTTTTATCTGTTAAAATACCGTGGTATCTCACCTTAAGAAAGTCCCAACAAACAAAAAAAATCCAGGTTACGAAAAACATTTTCCTAAAATTATCTCTGGATACCAAACAAGTTCATGTTACAAAAGTACCATCTCAAAAATTCAAACAATGCATGAGTTGCTCTCCCATTGGCTCTTTCTCAACATCTCGCCCCGCTAGCCTCCCATTGGCTATCTCCCAACATCCCGGCCAGCTGGCTTCCCATTGACTCTCTCTCAACATCCCGCCCCACAGGCCTCTCATTGGCTCGGAGGGATGACGCAGCTCCCTCCCATTGGCTATTATGGAGCTGCATCTCTATAATACCCATGATGCTTTTCGTGTAAAGGACAGAGTTACTGTTTATTTGTGAGTTTTTCAAGTGTGCTCATTGCAACTTTATTTTTTTGGCTCAGGCTTTTAACTTTGCATAAACATTTGTAAGATTATAACTCTGCTAAGAAGACATGGTCAACACACACGTGCACACACACACACACACACACACACACACACACACACACGTGTGTGATTCCCGGTGCGAGTGAAAAGAAGAAGTGGGCTCGTGGCATGCAGTTGAGTGATATCGCAAAAGAATATGACCAAACCCGTCTACCATCGGTATGATATTGAAGCAGAAGGACGCCTTAAAAGGTATACTTTTCTAATTGTTAAAGGGTTTAGGGGGTAGTATTGGGGGCCTTGGAACGAATCACACGTTTTACATGTAAAATGCAGTTCAACTTACGAAAAATCCTGGTTACGAAACCACTTCTGGAACGGATTAATTTCGTAAGGTGAGGTACCATTGTATATCAGGATCCATTTATGCTTGCTAGAAAAAAAAAGTTTAGGTTAACGTTAAAGTGAAAACACGTGAACTGACCTGGTCTCGAGCTCATTATAGTAAACACCATCTCCGTCACGGAAGATGAAGAAGTAGTTCTCTTCATAGCCTTTGCTGGCTTTGTTCTTCACGTTCCAGTTGTACTCTCTTGCTATCTTATAGTCGTATCTATACAAACATACACACACACACACACACACACACACACACACACAAACACAGTAGGTGACATTATTCTAAAAAAGAGCTCTGGGGAATATTTATCAGGAATAATACACTTGGTGTGATGCAGTAGTAGGAAAATAACTACACCATGACGACAAAGAAATAGAGTTACTGAGTATTTACCTAACTTGGATACATATACAGTTATATAATATATTTAAATATACACACCATATGAATAAATAAATAAACAGTATATCTTAGTGGGGTGTTTTATCCCTTTTACTCCACACCAAGTGCTTATATGGTAACTGCTGATGATCAGTCTCGACCAATCAACAGCCCTGAGGTATAAAAAATATAACATTTTGATCAACTGTATCTTGCCGAGTTTTAACTTGGATGAATGATGATACATCATGCGTGTGTGTGTGTGTGTGTGTGTGTGTGTGTTCATACAGCTCCTCAGGCATGTAGTCCACCTCCTCGTCAACATCTCTTTTTCGCTTGCGCAGCGTATCCTCATTGGGCAAGAAGTACGCCACAAACTGGTTCCCTTCTTCGTCCATCATTCCTCTGTGGACCAAACACACACATGGTTACTAAAAAAACACTTTATTCACATGCACACAAAGCTGCAAATTGAGAGATAAACCATTTATTAGCAAGCCACACACACATACACACCTGATCATAGCCTGGGACATCATGTCCACAGCCACAGACCCAGACATGTCTTTAGGAGCCGGGTCGGAGTCGAAGATGACCTGCGCACACGGGTTTATCCACATCTGCACAGACAGGAAAAAGAAGAACACCAAAATTACATTTTTATATTCATTTACAGTTATAAACAGTGAATGGAAAAATGAAGTGTCTGTGTACATGTGTGTGTGTGTGTGTGTGTGTGTGTGTGTGTGTGTGTGTGTGTGTGCTGAAGACCTTAAAGTCAGGGAAGACGGGTAGAACCTCAACAGGTGTAACTCTCGGTTTGCTGTAGTGCTGCACAATCTGGAAAAGTGAGAGGATGGAAAAATAACAATTCAATTATAAATATTAATAATAATTTCAAGCCACTGTCAAGCCTTCAGTTTAAGTGTATGAGCACCACAATCCTAAAATATAAATAAAGTCGGCCCCCTGCTTACGAAATTAATCTGTTCGTTTTGTTTTATGTGCTTGTCGTATAAGTTATCGACCCGAAAGCCGCCATTGCTAAATGTCTGCCTACACAAAGTTACCGTGACATCACTGGGTGGGTACAAAATACCACATGAAATATAGTGCATGCATATCACAGCATATTATAGGATATAAACAACATGGAATCTCATGCCAACAACACGCACAGTTTTTCAGCAGCAGACGATTCATCCATTACTCTCATAAGATGAATCAAATATTATAGTTCAACCAAAAACATTCTCAAATATATTTCAAACTACATCTGCAAGTACATGTGCTAAATACATTTACAAATTGAGCTAAAGTTATTTATCTATTCAAGGGCACAAACAAATATTAATACATATTTACAGCACAAAAACATACTATAAAAGTTTTATAAAAGTACTGATTATTTAAACCATTATTAAACATTTTTATTAACGCACATACACACAACACTTTCTCTCTCTATCTCTCTCCCTCTGTCTCTGTCTCTCTCACACACACACACACACACAGAATACAAATACAGATTAAACATGGCGCCGCTGAATGCGGGCTCTACCCACACGCAGGACGCCGGAGCATTTTAAGATGGAAAATTAAAAGCGCATTTCCTGCTTGACAGATCGGAGGTCCAAACTCAACTTGAACTTGATTCCTTGAGGGATCAGAGGTCCAGATGAGCCGCGTTTTGCTCACATTCGGCCGAGCGTGCCAATTTACTAAATATTTACTGAATTAAACAACTTTAACTAAACTAAAAACTAAAGGGTTAAGCCTCCTTTCATCTCTGACTGACTCTGTAGGCAGTCTCTCTCTCTCTCTCTCTCTCTCTCTCGCGCACACACAAACACACACAAAACTCTGTCTCTATGGCTCCGCCCACACGCAACGTGTAGCTGATGGAACAATTCTATTTAAATGTTTAAATTGATAGGATGTTGCATTTTAAGCAGAATTACAGTACCTGTTTGAAAGATCAGAGGTCCTGATTCAATATTAACTTTCTTCCTTGCGAGATCGGAGGTCTTGTTTCACAAAGCACTCTGTTTCCATGTTTCTTCTGCTTCAATATCGTGCTGAAATAATCGCCTCTATCACTGTATTTCCGCTTTAAGGTCTCCTTCTGTTTCAATATCGTCCGGTTATAGAGGGGTTTCGGCTATAACGAAATATAACGCTGCAATGATCTCAAAACAAGCAACAGTCCTGTTCAACTCTCCTTCACGCGTGTGATAAACAAGCTTTATGGGTGCAGTACTATGGAGATTCAGCTCCCTCCTTGCCAATGGGAGGCCAGCGAGGCAGGATGTTGGGAGACAGCTAATGAGAGAGCAACTAGCGCATCATGTGAAATTTTGATTGGCGCGTTTGAATTTTGAATGGCACACTTGGTGCTTTTCGTAAGAGGAGGTTGTTTTCGTGTCCAGGGACTAAAACTTAGAAAAATGTTTTTTTTTTGTAACCCGGAGTTTTCGTACCCAGGGGGTTTCGTAAGTAGGAGGCCGACTGTACACTCTAAATAAACATACCACAACCTCTCCAAGCAAGTATACAGTGGAATACAGCAACAGCGCTAGTTTTTCTATATTAACACCATGTACGCATTAGCACGATATAGTACTTACGTTTTTCTGTGCATCTTCAAAGGTCTTCTCGATGGCAGCAATCTGACTATCTCGGTCCTTGTAGATCTCTTCTTCTGTAAACTGCTGCTTCACTGACACACCAATCCTAAACACACACACACACACACACCGTATTCTCACAGAAGTGACAAGCGAGCATTTCTGTTGAGGTGCAGAATGTATGTGTGTGTCTACTCACTTGACCTCCACTTTATCATTGGACACACCATATCTGTTGAACTCTGTGGAGATGTACTCAGTCTTCCTCATCCATGGCACCACCTTAGCATGCTGCTGGGACCTACACACACACGCACAGATTAAAGAAGCGTTGTATAGTGTTCAGAGTCCTCAATGTAACCCTGAAACCAATTTCTACAAAGAAACACGTTTGACCTCTGACCTTTTGGAGCTCGTGGGTGCCTGGATCTCCTCTTCGAGAAGCTTCTCATCCGCAGGATCTAGAAGAACTGAGAATCACCTTACATTAGTGTCTATGCTTTGTTTATTAACCATAGGCTCACTAGGGAGCAAATTCGGCAGATGTTCACGGTCAGTAAATGTCCAGAAACTGAAATATAATGGACGGAACCCATTCCTATAGGTGGACTTTAGTACGGTCAAGTGACCAGCCATTGTCCCTCATTACAACACAAACAGTTCATTATGCCAAAGAATGCAGACTGATGCAATATCTCTCTCTAATTACATTCAAAGTCTTCCCATTTTGGCACTGCAGAGATACCTTCAGAAATTATGGGTTTCACTCAGTTGCTTCTTCCCAGCTAAACTACATAACGCCACACACCTTCCCTCAGTCTGTGCTTTGTTTCAATATAATTCTTTCTAATCAGTTGCTTTCTCATCATTCTAAACAAAAACACAAAATATTAGCTTTGCATGTACACTCACCAGTTAATAATAATAATAATATAGTACAGGGATCCTATACGACTTCGCGCTTCAATTTATGCGGCTTCAGTGCATCGTGTTTTTTTGTTTTTTTTTTAACTATTCATTGAATTAAAAAAAGGAAATTAAGGAAAAATAGGGGGAAAAGTTAAAGAAAATGCAACAAAAACAAGGCCAATCATGCAAAAAATAAATAAATAAAAAAAACCCTAAACAAACAAAAAACAACCAAAAATCTCCCATCAAACTTAGTTACATTTTTGTGAGGTGCGCATCTGAGTGCGTGCACGCGCATCTGCATGCGTCTGTATGTGTGTACAGACGCTCCATGACTCATGTTCATCCGTTTTACGTTTTTTTTATTTTACGTTTTTTTTTTTCCAAAAAAAAAAAAAGTCAAATTTTGAGTATAGACGTACGTAGTACACTGACATAATGACGCAATGACGCTGCTTTCACTGTTTACAAACTACAGACCGAGTATATACACACATATACATATGTTATATAGTGTGTTACCCTTGTGTTAAGACATTGTCTCTGTGATCTTTGTGTTTACAGTCATCCCTTGCCATTTCAGGATTTGAGCATCGCGATCTCGGTACATCGCGATATTTTAATAAAAAATAAAATAAAATAAAAATATTCATAAAAATTCAAAATTCGTGCTGAAACTCACATGTAAGCAAGCGGAAGGCAGGGACCCAAAGGCAGGCCGCGTCCATTGTTTCCAAACGACAGACTGAAGTGCCCCTCCTCCCCAGTTCAGGCAGGGACCGCCCACTCAATTCAATCTCACAAGCTGATTGGCTTAGATGCGTGATGCTGTTGCCTCCTGCCCACTCAACTCAATCTCGCAAGATGATTGGCTTAGACGCGTGACGCTGTTGCCTCGCAAATTCCCATGGGATTTTTTGTGATTTTGTGATCTTACTATATAGTGTTTGTGAACGTCCTGCACCGCGGAGAAGAGCTACTGTGAGAGTTGAGTACAGTACTTAAAGTATTTTTATATAAATTCTATTTAAATATTAATACATTACAGTATTTAAATATGCATATAACTGTGTAACGTTTAATATACACTTCTTGATATTGTATAGACGCGAAAACATGAGACAACATGGTAGAAATGGGGGGGTGGGGGTGGTTCCTACTTCGCAGTTTTTCGAATATCACGGCCAGGTCTGGTCTACATTATCCGCGATATTCAAGGGATGACTGTACACTGTTTTGTGGACTATTGTAACCCTAAGCAAATATTGTTGGTCAGAAGTGTAAGCCTACTAGCATGGGTGCAAGTCTAATACACAGAGATGAATTAACTATCTGCTCAGATCGGCACAATCTACCAAGCATACTCAGTTAAGCAAAGAGAGTTGTAATATGAATGAAAACTCGAATGCACAAATTACAGAACAATTAAAGATATTTATTATCTTTTAGCAGAATCCTAAGAGTGTATACTTATTTTTATATGAATATTCATTAGGATTTGTACTTGTTCTTTGTATGCATCTCTTGAACAAAGTTTACTTACACAAAAGAAAGAACTCTCCGCTTTGCTGGGATTCACATTAGTGCAGGCTGTGTTCTAAACGAGTTCAAGGGCACCCTTGTGCACTTGAAAGACCGGAAGTCTGTATAACCCACAGCAAGTACACTACTTTTGCAAGTACACTACTTTCGGTATTGAGCACTTCACATATTGTAAAGTCATTGTCATATTGTCATACATCACACGTCACTGTAACAACTAACGTTCACTTTCAACTTACGTTCGGCCGTCCGGAACAATTAAAAACGTAAGTCAGGGAGCGTCTGTATTTAGATTTTATTTACACATTATGCATTAGTTTTGAATGTTTAATTATTATGATAAGTAGTTATAGCACTGAATATGTATTTATTGATATTGTATATGTACATGTGGAAATGGGGCAGTGGTGGTCTTGTGATATAGGGCGCTGGCTCGCTGATCCAATGGTTGGGGGTTCAAGTCCCACTCTCCACAAGATTGTCACTGTCCCCTCAGTGCAGCTAACTGGGTTATCAAAGGCGGGCCATGTCTCTAACTGTCTATGGTGAGAGGCATGTAAAAGAACCATAGCTGACTTTCGTAAAGAGTAGGCTGCAAAGTCGTCAGCGTGTTTCTGTCCCTTGCTAAAAAGGGTTGTGACAGGAAGGGCATTCGACGTAAAAAAAAAACCCTCTGCCAAATCAAACGTGCGAATCAGATGATTCACTGTGGTGACTCCCGAGTAAAAAAAGGAAAAAAAGCCGAAAGGAAGACAGATAGACATGTGTATATGTCAGTTGGGGGGGGAGATGATCCTACTTCATGGAATTCGGTGGTCGCGGGGGGATCTCGGTCCCAACTAAAACTAACCGCGGAAAGTGAGGGATCCCTGTATAATAAAATGTTCACAGCAAACACAGAGCTTAACATCCAGATCTGCTCTGAAGATGTTGCTGAACCAGGGCAAGCAAACTAAAGAACTCTCCTGAAAAAAACAAGCTATATGGTTTGCAACAGATTACTCCTCTTTGCAACAGATTACAGAGTATTTAGTCTACGTTCTACAATCACACCCTCTGTGTGGGCCACCAGTATGGTGCTGCAGCAATACTTTCTCATTGGCATCTGGGTTGTGACACATATTGCAGAAGATCTATAGCTTCCGAGGGGTGGACACTGAAAAGTCATTGAGTTTTCGGAGTCCTAGAATGTGGTGTTTAGATCTACCTTGGGAGCATGTTTCTTTTCATGGAGGGCTCCATCATTCACCACCATGTTTCTGAAAAGACATACACGCTTACACACCGGGTCTTTATGCACACACTCACTGTTTGGATCGATGCGGTAGGTGTCAGGGTTGATGAGGTCGATGGTCACTCCCAGGTCAGGTTCTGTGAGCAGGTCATGTTTGTGTTGTTTTTCAAGCGAGGTGGCTTTATACTGCACAAACCTACACACACACACACACACACACACACACACACACACACACACACACACAGAGAGAGAAAGACACATACAATTACAGTAGCCTTCTCGTGTCTAAATGATCAATAATTTAAATAATAATAATTTTGGTGATTATCTTGGAAGTGTTCTGCACCTGTGTTGGTCAAATGGATATGTAATGAACTTGGGGTCGAACGGGATGTCAGGGAGACTGTTACAGTATTTAACCCGGCACACAACACCGGACCTAAAAGAACACACAAAACCAGCATTCTACAATAAATCTAACAGTTAGATCAATAAACAATAACAACAATAATAAAATTTGGTTCAAGTGGGACCTCTCTGGGACGGTTCTGTGTGTTGAGCTTCTGTGTGGAGACAAAAACAAGACAAAACAAAATAAATTAGACACATCTAACAAAAAGGTCACATTCACACCACTCGCAAATAACTTCCTGCACCCTACCCAAGTTCACTAGCTCTTTCATTATTTTATTCTGAGTGATATTCAATTATTTATAGTATCCCATAAAAGTGCATGACATGATGTACAGTATTTCATATGGTGTAAATTCATTCTGGGTTAATGTGAAAATTCAAGATTGGGCCTTATGTAGTATATGGGGCATTACGTCCATCCAGTCAGGAATCAAGTAAGTAGTGTTGATTTCCTGCCTATGTTGTGCACAGTACAGTTCCAAGCACTGACACAGGGCTTTACCATTATGAGTTGAGTCCTCTGCGCCATTTAATTTCATTTCGTTTTAAAAAAAAAAAAAAATGCACTGTGATTCACACAAGCTCCACCCATCTCGTCCACCTGTTACTGGGTTGACTCATTGCTGCCACTCAAACCATAGTTTGATTTGATTTGTCCCCCCCCCCAGGTCTTGCCTTCCCTATCACACTACCTCCATCAACCAGCTTCATGATGTGCAATGCTAGCAACCTGCCTCCTTTTGAACTGCTGCACATGTGTATTTGAGCGCGGTCTAAGACACTTGGATGCAAAGCAAAGCGTTATCCGTACCCTCGGTCGCATGAACTCACAGACAGGTACGATCATCTGGTGATCGATGTGAGTGACAAGAAAGTGAGTGCATGTCTCCCTCCCCATGAGAGCTCGGCCAATTAGCTCCCATGGACTCCCGGTTACGGACGGCTGTGACATTAAACTGGATTCTAACTTGTGATCTCCAGGTTAATAGTCTCACATATTATCGATGTGCCACTCGGAAGACCGCCTTCACCTTCTGCACAATCGGTCCACTGTTCAGGACTCCGTATGCATTGTAGTATGTCTGCTTGAAGACTATGCCCCCTATCATGTATTCTGCATATGCACTAATTTACTCATGGCTTTCAAACAGTAAAAGCACAGTGAGTGGACAACTGCGGCCAGTCTGACCCTGAAGTGTGGGTTCAAACGGACACCTAAATTAATAATGCATGTGCCAGAAATTAACACAGATATCAGTTTGTAAAATACAATGTGGTTTAAAGCAAACCCAGATTCAGACACATATCAATAGAAAGACCTATCAGGAATTCCTCTTATAGGGCATTGCATAAAAAACAATCAAGAAAGAACTTTTTGTTTTTGGGTTTTTACAATTTAAGGATAAGTTCAATAAAAGCAACCACGAATTTTTTATATGATTCGAAATATTAAAACAAATTCACGTTATTTGTGGACTCTGGGTTCTAAAGATTAAAAAAAGATATGTGGGGGGGGGGGGGGGGGGGGGGCAGGGGGGGGTGTCCGTTCCAGACCCCATACCGTGTGGCCAGACGCCAACTATGGGTGTATTTACAATAATCTAATCATCACTTCTGGTCCTTATGACGGAGAAGCAATAAACCATGAGTCTGCTAGACGCTTAAATTACTAATAAGGTATAAAAAATGAAGGGGGTGTTATCCAGGTAGGAGCAAAGGGTGTGTGTGACCAGATGACCGGGTTTGGAACAACTGGGTCAACAACTGGGTCGTCCAACAGCTAAATGAAAGACTTTAGGCACACAGCCTTTTAAACTGCCGAACCCCAGTGCAGCTAACTGGGTTAACAAAGGGCGGCCATGTCTCTCACTGTCTATGGTGTGAGGTTCATGTAAAAGAACCATTGCTGACTTTCATAAAGAGTAGCTGCATAACCGTCAGCATGTTTCTGCCCCTTGCAAAAGGATTGTGTCAGGAAGGGCATCCGACATAAAAACCTATGCCAAATCAAACATGCCAATCAGATGAGTCGCTGTGGCGACCCCTGAAAAAAAGAAGAAGCCCTTTAAACTGCCGACTGGTATAATTCACAGCACAACAGGTGGACTACAGTCACCGTTTTGCCTTGCACTACATAGGTCAACGGCTGACCTTGCTTGTGATGTGTTCGTGATTACTTTTATATAATGCATTAGCTGAATTAGGTTGCCCACATAAACCTGCTGTAAACTTGCTATAAATTCAATGTAAAACTGTTGTAAACTTACTGTGATTGTCCTGTACACTCACTATACACTTGGTGTAAACTTGGTACAAACCAACAGTAAGCACACTGTAAACTTGTTCTAACATTGCAGTGAATGGACTGTAAAGTTGGTGTGAACTCGCTGTAAACTCATTATCCACCTGGTATAACCTTCCTATAAACCTCACTCCAAACCCCTGTAAACTTCATTGCAAATCAGCTTTAAACTTGTTGACTCACTATACACCCACTGTAAACCTACTGTAAACTCTCTGTATAGCTGCTATAAACTCATTATAATCCAGTTGTACATGTGCTGTAAACTCACTATAAACCTATTACAAACTAGCTGTGATGATAAATGTAAAAAAACAATAAATATCGTATTAAATCTCACTAATAATAAATGAATATATGTAATAAATCTTAAATCCTCACAGAAAACACGGAATGTTTGCTGAAGCTTGAACACTTGCTAAACACGTGTTTGTTAAAGAGCGGGTCTGTAACGGCGGTAGCAGGTGGCAGACAGGGGCATTCTGACGCACAGCATCGATCTCGTTAAGAATTTTCCATTGCTCACACAGAACGCCCAGGCCCTCGGCTGTCTGGAAGGTGCGCTTCAGCTGGCTCGTCCGTGACTTTAGATCCACAAGCTGCTGGTCCACTATGAAATCCCTCAACGCCAAAGCAAACACTTACCGGTGAGCAGACAGGCCCGAGTCGCCTCGATCAGACTCTTCAGGATGTGTTCATTCTCTCCATGACTGCAGGGCTAGATGGCGTTTGTGCACACAGATGTTCACAAGATAGCACACAATCTTGCACAGGATGTGATCCTGCAAGGGGTTCACCTGGAAACGCTGACCTACATTGGTCATCTGGATGAAGGAGTGCTATTTGTCGTGCAGTAGGATTTATAACAAGTTTACAGTTTGTTTACAGTAGGTTTACAATGACCCTACAGTGAGTTTACAGCACATTCACAGTGAGTTTACACAAAAGGCTGGCCATGTGTTTCACTATCTGTGATGAGAGGCAATAAAAGCACCATTGCTGACTTTCATCAAGAGTAGGTGTACAGCCTTCAGTGTGTTTCTGCCCTGCAAAGGCCTGGCGAGTTCTCTGGAGTGTGCTCTGCCCTCGCCCAGAGTTTGTGGAGATGGGCACCAGCCTCCCAGCAACCCTAATTAGGATTAAGTGGTTCATAAAACGAATGAAGCATAATTCACACACACACACACCATCAGTGCAGTGTCGTGTGTCCATCAATTTCTCAGAATAATACAGCATCTTCTGCATCATTTTCAAGTTGGTCATGGGAATGATGACATCAAGAGGGCAGAGGTGCCTGCTATTCAAAAGCAACTTTAAAGCTATGCTGCCAACATATATATTATACTTAAAATATATAAACTGCAATAACTAAATCATTACAAATGTTATGAACACTTTTGCACAAATCCACAATATTAAACATCTACCATGCTATAGGAGTGCACTACATAGGGCACCCATTCCTTTGGATTTCTCTCTCCTCCAATGTATTGAACAAAATACACTACACGGATTATTTATAATATATTTATAATCATTTATACCTAAATGCACTTCTAATCTCCAAGAAGTCAATATTCTTATTTTAATTGTTGAAAAATGAAAAACGTTCACGTGCCTTCAATAAGTCAATGATAGCTGTTATGCTAGTTAATACTTGTTTGCTCATTTGTGAATATATAAATGTGTTACTTTTTTAAAGCTAATTACCGAAGGTTCTATACGTTTCTTAAAGAAAGTTACCAATATTCAGAAAAAATATTTGTCGACAGTTTTTGTATAAACTAAAAAAAAGCTAACGAATTAGCCTAGCTGAAATGCTAATCCTCTTACCGATGCCCGTCCTCGCGCTGCGCTTGGGTTTGAATCGTTGGAGCCATTTTAGGCTGACTTTCCCCTGTATTTTAGGTTTAAAATCTAATAAATCTTTAAAATGTATCACAGTAAACCCCAATAAGTCTAATGTTTATCCTCCGTTGTTTGGTCTTCCGTCGCATAGTACGAATCCCAAATTCTTCCCTCCTCCCTGAGAAAGTGCATGACACAATAGGCACAATAAGGGCCTCCTACACCCTATCTAGTGTCCTTATGTAGAAAAGTAACAGTGGTTTTAAACGAGGCTCAAGTTAACCGGAAGCAAGCGGTGTGTTATTTCTGACCGCCCGGATTTCGGCGACAAGCGCAATACAGATAGGAGTCAGGACCCCATGGATTTCTGAGGTGGCTTAAACTAACGTCATGGTAAAAAAGTAACATGATGTAGTATTTTAGGGGATAAATGTTTCTCATTTATTTATTATAAGATCGCCTGATAAAATGTTTAGGAGAAGATTGTCAAAGTGGAAATTTAGTGTTCAGTGAAATAATGCGGGTGAGGGGCATGACTACGAGGAATTAAATGGCAAAGCAAAGTGGGGAAGACAGAGGAAGAGCCTGTGGTGAGCACGTCGAGCAACAAGAAAACACGAGGTTTGACGAGGACGTTTCGATGTTGGTTTCCTCCGGTTTCGTCACATAGTTCAAAAAACATGTTGCCCTGTGATCGTCTGGGAGTTTTTGGGGATGTAGTCTCCCCTCAACCCATAAGACGGACACCACTACCACCACAGTAGTGAAAAGGGTTCAAAGTTAAATGCAAACGAATCCAGTTTGAAGGAAAACAACACTGAATTGAATCAACGTTCTGAACATGTTAGTTTATTGTGCTGGAAAAAAGGGGGAGGAGGGAGGAGACAAAAACAACAAATCCACCTTGCATGAAACAACCATTCTGCAAAATAGAGAGTACAGAATTTTCTTTAAAGAAAGAAAATCAAGTCGCATGGAAAGCTAAACTTTTAGAGTTCATTCACTTGAAACAGCAGTACAAAAATTCTAAAATCAGGATCAGCTGAGCCCAACCTTCTAGAAGTTCGTTTTGATTGTTCTCTTCTGGGTGTGTCTTTCAAATGAATTATATAATTTCTAAAGTAAAGTACAGTACTCATTAAATACAACCTGAATAGCATGTTCTTCGGTGTAAAAATTACTTATGTGCTTCAACTTGTGCTAGCTTCGTTGGTCAAAGCACTAAAAAGCCAACTCCACTAGCTTCCCAGAGGTGCTCACAATCTCACGTCCATCACATCCTTTCAAGCTTTACTGGGTTTTTTTTGTTTGGTAATGCCTTTGAGTGATTGTAAATTACAGAATTAGATATCACCTTTTGTATATCAATCTATATAAAAGTAAACAAATCACAGACAGGAACTAAAATTGAATAGGTAACAAAAGATGTTCCAAGGAACCAATCACTCACACCCTTGCCAAATCTCTGAACTCTACTGTTGGGTCATCGAGAGGCTGGAGCCTATATTGGCTGACATTGGGAGAAGGCGGGATACACTCGGAACTACTCGACAGACCATTGCAAGGTCAGCACAAAACTATTGATCGATTAGGTGACCTAGGGGCAACTGAGAAGTCAGTTAGCCTAATGATTCTAATGATCACATCTTCCTACTGTACGAGGAAACCCAAGTAGCCGATCCTACAGTGCAACAGTGGTTAATACTCCCAAGTTACTGATCTGAGGGTCAGAGGTGAAAGCCTCAGCACCACCAAATGGCCACCGTTAGGCCCTTGAGCAAGGTCTTTAATCCTCAGTTACTCAAAATGTATTTTAAAATATATATATATATTAAAAAAAAAACTCTGCAAAACAGTACATGGAGGAAAACTACACAAGCAGAAGGCCTTTATCCAGAAACACCTGAGCCAAGGATCCCCTACTGCAGGCAGAAGTGCTCCAAGTAACCATCTAAACCAATTTGTAGTTTTACAACTTTGTGTCACAAAGAAAAAGTCAATCTGAATGTCACTTTACGGTTGACACACACTGGAAATACTATCATCCCAGCACGAAAGGATGTGAACAGAGAGAGAAACATGTGGCGCAATCATTTTAAGGAAAATGGAACTTAAAAATACATACACAGCATATTTTACTGTATTCATAAAAAAAAAAAAAAAATTGTTGGTTTTCAGTAAAATAACAGCTGTCTCACATGGCAAAAAAAATTTGCTTTTCCATATAGGAAAATTTCTTTTCCTTTTGTGCACTTAAAAAATATCGATAAAAAAAATTTTTAAACACCAATAGGTGGTTCGTTAGGACAGAACGAGCTAAATGCTAACAGGTCATTTAAAAAAAAAAAAAAAAATTACCCAACATTTTACCTCAGACAGGAAGATCTGCCCCCCCCCAACCATTTCAGCCTTCGACCTGTTCTCTGACCAATAGGAAACATGAACATGTGTACATGGGGGTGGGGCAGACCTTCCACAGCAGAGGAGCTCCTGAGAATTCCCCCTTTCCTGAATCAAATTATTTTTCCTCAGCTCACTACGAAATCGATTCCCAAACGACTTATTACCAGATTTTTCTTTACGTTATAACTCTGTCGAAATATAGCAGAAATCGTTTGGCTAAAAATATACTTTCAATTGTACCTAAATAAAACCCATTTAAATAATTGCAATCAGGAAAAAAGTAAAAATTAACCGATTCATACGGTATCACCGTTTTAATGTTATTGTGTCTTCGTCTCGGATTAGAATTATTTTAATAAATGTAATATTGTAATTAGCTGTTTAAAAAACCCCCCACTCAAATCAAAGATTCATTGTTAGGGTCATTCACTTTTTTGCAAATGACTTCACATAAAAAGATCAAATTTAAATACTGACCACCCCTCAAAAGAAGGGAAAAAAAAAAGTATCTAAAAATGTTAATTACTATTTGACAGGAGTGCAAATTAGCCAACTGGGTTACATACTAGTATGTGTCTCTTTAGACAGAGGACTGTCACTGGACCAAACATTCAGCCAGCTGATTGCATCGGTCAATCTTCATAGTAACGTTATGTGCACTGCCACATTTCACTAAATCGCAATTCACTTTGCATCCAAGACTGCATGTTGGTGTGTGTGTGTGTGTGTGGGGGGGGATATCATACTATTTTTTTGAAAAACATCGAGTGTCTGTCTCCTGACGCCTCACACATCTCACTAGACAGACTCAAATACAAACCAGAGAAAAACCGCCATGATAACATCCCAATTAAATCAAGCTGCTATATGTGCCTCAACAAAATGAGGTAAAGTGAGTAAATTATAACAGAAGGCAGCTGTATTGTTTGCTCCAATCACAGAAACACAAGATCAGAAGTCAGACTTTGACAGATGTTATGCATTTTAGCTACACTGAGCTGCTATTTTTAAGAAGAGAATCTCCTTTTAGAGGAGGCAAAGTGAAAAACGTAATAAAGGTTCCCCTTTTCACAACCAACACAGAATCTGCGCTCGGCTGCGAGGCCCGTGCCAAGTCTCCATCTCAAGCCATGGCACAGATTGTTGAAAGGCGGTGGTAGCAGTCAGAAGGGAAGCCATTTTCCTCCCCAGTTCTTCGGTTGATTGGCGTTCCCAGCTGTCGACAGGCCACAAACTCAGGTATGGGTGTGAACGGAGTGATCAGATCTACAAGGAGGAGAAAAACAAACAAATAATCAGTTGAGGTTTTTCTTCCGTGAATCATAATTATACAAAATAAGTAAATACAGAAATCTTTTCCCCCACTCAGTATTTTCCCCAGATTTTTCTCCCCTAATTTAGTTTTAGCCAATTACCCTGTCAGGTATTCCCTCCTTATTAAATAACAACCAACTAGAAATGAGCAAGAACAAGCATGCTGCAGCCCACATCTTCATGAACTACTGTAAATGCCTATTCAGATGCAGTCTAACACACTTCAAGGGAAAGTATTAGCTGCTCCCTTGTACATGAGCTAAGAGGCCCAAGATTGGCTGATGAAGAGACACACTGAAAGAAAAATGAAAATGTATCAGAGCTCAACCATTTGGCTCCCATAGACTCCTGTCCACAGCATGCAGTCAACCTGGAGTCAAACTCCTGATCATTAGGACAGGAGCGAGAATCTCATCTTGATCTTTTGCTTAAGCAGTCTCAAGTGCAGGACTAACACAATCAGAAGAAAGCCTGGCATACACTCCTCTACATACTTGGACTCACAGGCTGATATGATTGACTAGAGTGTTCCGATTGACAGCAGGAAGAGAGAAAGAGGTGGCATGGTGAAGAAAAGATGACTGAATGTTCACCTGCTCAGCATATAGAGCATCTGACCAGGATCTTCAGCAAACACTCTGCAAGACAGAATGAAAGATACGGTGCTTGGTGAATTGCAGTAGCACACATGATAATTCAGAACCTTCTTTATTGTCCCACAAAAGAAAACTAAGCTCTGTATTGAATCCACCCCTGCTCATACACCGAAGATATCAAGGGCACTTCAATCGTGAAACATTAACTGTAGAGAAAAAGCTGTTGTTTATGCCTCAATACACATGAATACACTCACCCATCACTCCACTGATAGAAAGCTCTGTCCTGATAAAACAGACACAGGAACAGCCACACACTGATGGTCTCCACCCAGAACACTACAAACAGCAGCCACACTGAAGACAGCAGCAGCTCACACACCATTTTGAAGAACTGCAAAGGGACAAAAAGCCTCAACTATAACAAACCTAATATTACGTCATACGGATAAAAGTCAATAATATTAAGGTGGTCCTCATCCCTTCAATGTAAACAAAAGCAAGTTAAGATATTACAAAACTAACGTTTTAAAATCATTCTTACTTTATACTTTATGGGAGGAAATCATTTTAACTTTTTTTTTTAAGTTCATAAAGAACTCACCTCTTCGTTGTACCTTGAATACACAAACTTCAATGTTTGAAAAATACTTAACCCCCCACAGAAAAAGCAATACTAAACGTGATGAAATATTATAAACACCAAAAATATATTTCTAGAGTAAAAAAGTCAACATACAGCAATATTTCTTAGGAATGTGGCGTATCTGCCTCTCAGGAAGCTAACTAGCGTGTGTAGCTAACAACGACTTCATTAGTCTTTCAAAATAGAAAAAATATCCACACGTAATGTCAATAAAAACACACAAGCAAAAATTGGTCTGATATTATCCGATAATTTTTAAAAAGGCTATTCGTACAAAATAACTTGGATCAAGTATTTTTACCAAGGAAAAAAAAACTGGCGTTTGAACAGCTTTAGCCTCATTAAGCGACAACCCAGCACACATTCTTCTTCGTTGGTACTTACAACCCGGAAGTACGATTGAACGTCTTTTAAACCATCTTATCACTTTATTTATTTCTCACAAATGCAAATAAAGCAATATTACAATTATGTATCGTATATTTTCATTTCCCGTTTTAAAATACATTTTCTCAAATTAATATAAATATAAACGTAAATTTAATATTGATATTCGATTTACCTTTGGATTGATTTGGACCCTTTCCGCTCTCGCGCAGTAGCCCGGATGTAATCAGCATGTCCGCCATTTTGTTGGTCAAGCAAATAAAAGACACTGTGTCGGGCCATTGTCATTCAGTGATCGCATGCGTGAACATGACCTCATTTTCCAAGGCGAAGACGAACTCCAGATACACTTTGTGTTTCTCGAGAGAGGTACGATGAAAAGTTGTTGATCAGCCGAAGAGACCCGTACGAAGACATAGCGCAAGAGTGAACGAAAGACAGAGATACTTTTCCTGATGTCACCTACATCGACATCGTAAACTATCTGGTGAACGGAAGAAGTGCGTGCACACTTAAAGAATTAAAGGCTTACAAATCCCTAGAAGCATACAACCAGTTCGTCTGTGGTTGGGTGACAGACGTGTGCCATACAAATATCAACAACAACGGTCTACTATAGGCAAGAGTAAGTACACTTGATGATATTTTTCAACTCGCCTACCCGGTTTTAAAGAAATGTTGAGATACAACGAGTATAAAAGAAGGACCTGTTTTTCTTTTGATGGAAGCCATACTAAATTACTAGTTTATATCACTTTCATTTTGTTGCTGTTACATGTATGTCATATAACTGCGTTTGTGTAGATTAATCTCGCTGAGAAATCTCTCATTAATTTTTTTTACCAATAGAATTTTGTCACGTGTAAATGTTTAAAAAAATTTAATGATCCACCTCTTAAACCATGGGTTATAGCCAGCAAGAAAGGGATCATTCGCAAACATCTTTGTCGACTCAGCTCTTCCGTTCTTTCGCCTTCAGTCAAACGCACAGCTGGAAAAGAGAAATTTTTTAGCTTGATTTCCTGATTGGACCGATTGCTGCAACCGATTACAACACGCGTGTGAACCATTGTCCGTTGATATTTACAAGAAACAAACAAAAAGCTTTCCCCGAGCAATTTTCGTCGTGATGTAACCGATTATCGTTCAACATCAGCTTGACCCAAAAAATGGCTGCTGTCTGGCGAAGCCCGGATGTGTGATGATACGTGAAAAGGGGACAACCAATCAAATTAGGACGGAGTGCGATTTTTGTATAGCTGCCCGATCTGACGCGACATGGAATTCTCCGACCGATAGATGGCGCTGGGGAATTCGTTCCTTTCCTGGTTTGTCTTCAGAAGTCTGCTAGCCAAACGTCAAAAAAGTGTTTTTAAGAGGTTCAAGCATGCCTTTTTTTATTTCTTTAGTATTGTATCCCATAAACAATATTAAAAGAAAACTATATATATATCTCGAGTTAAAATTTTGAAAAACATACAACTGTGTAATACGTGTTGCTGGTGAGCAATACTGTTTACGCGTTTACCGTCATCAGCTGTGTCCTAAACCCTTTCTTATATCCTACTCTCCACCGAGTGTAACAATGGCTTCGGGAGCACATGTAGTGCACTCATCATGTCAATCAGAGGGGTATCGGATACAGCCCTTCTTCTTCATGCTTGGTTGCTGCGTTTCTTTTTACAGACAGCAGAGTTTTTTCCGGTGATTTCTAAACGTGAATAAATGGTTGGTATATTAAAATACTTTGAGAGTGGGTTATTTCATATGCTATTTTTTTTAAGTGTTATATTCATAGAAAACTATTGAAGTATAATTGGTTGTGAAGCAATTAGGAGCCTGCTATCTTGGTTTAGCTAGCTCTGGCTAGCTTTTGTTCATGTCAATGGTTTGTTTAAAAAAAAAAAATAAAAAAAAAATTAGATACCCTTTTAAATAACTGTGTGAGAGTCACAGTGCTTTTTAAAGTTTAGTGAAATCTTGCATAGTAATCTAAAGTTCTGTGTTGGTTTAAACTAATCACATTTGACATGATACTTCCTGTTTTTTTTCTTCTTTTACAGAAACATGGGCAGTTGAAGAAAAAGCTCCAAGCACTCCTCTATCTGGTGCACAGGGTGTAGCTGTTATGTTTAGGACACGAAATGTGTTTCATAATGTCTTCTAGCTTTAAGAGATTTTTCTTCTTTTCATCAGAAGGTTTGCGTTGGTCACCATAGCAACAACTACCTCTCACGGATTGTTTGTTGAGTCGTTATCCACAGAGACGCCTGTCAAAAAATCTAACCTACAATGTCAACTGGAGACACTGGTGATCGTGGGAAAGAAAGGGAACGTGGCGCTCGACCAAAAGTGCGCCAGAGTCGGTCTGAAGAACGACAGGACGGAGGGCGGCGGAAAGGAGGTAGGGGTAAAAGGAAAGGTCGATTGGCCCACGAAGTAGCATCAGAGAGGCCAGTCAGCGATGGATTTGAATACAGTGAATATGGGATGGAAGCTGGACAGGGAGGCTCTTCATTTCGTGAGCGCCGGTGGCGACAAGTCCTTAGCTCACCTGCGACCTCGTTAACTGAGAAAGTTTCAGCCAGGATTTCTCAAAACACTCCAAACGATATACAGCCAGTGCCTGACACCAACAACAAGTCTTCCAGTGCCAGTCGTACCCTCAGGCAAAAGATTCAGGATGCCGTTGGCCAGTGTTTTCCAATCAAGTCCCACAGTGGATCTTCCGCTTCTGGACAGGACATCTCGGTGTCTCCTGTCACAGCTTCCTCCCGAAGGAAGATCCATTTGAGTGAGCTCATGCTAGACACTTGCCCTTTCCCACCTGGCTCTGAGCTTGCACAAAAATGGTACCTTATTAAGCAGCATACAGCCCCTATTTCCCAACCTCCTGTACTTGATTCTGTCTCCGGTGCAGGGGCATGGGCGTCAACGTGTTCAGCTTCCTCAGCTTCCGTAGTAGAGGACGAGGATGATCGCTTGCGTGAGAGGCGGAGAATTAGCATTGAGCAAGGTGTTGACCCTCCACCCAACGCTCAGATCCATACCTTTGAAGTGACTGCGCAGATCAACCCACTGTACAAGCTCGGGCCTAAGTTGGCACATGGGATGAATGAGTTGGCCGGGGATGATAGGGCCACTCTTCAGCAGCAGCAGCACATGCTGCAGAGGCAGCAGCAGCACCACCAACTGCTTCTTCAAAGCTGCTTGGACACTCTTGATGAGGTTGTTGCATCTTCCTCAGGATCGGCCCCATCTTTCTCAGAGTCCCATCCTGATTCTGATTCCTCCTCATCTTCGCCTTGTTCCTTACCAAGAGGGTCTCTGGTGACAACGGAGTGCTTCAAACCTCAAGATGGCCATCATCGTGCCCACACACAAATCGACTACATCCACTGTTTGGTGCCTGATCTGCTCCAGATCATCAACCTGCCATGTTACTGGGGGGTCATGGACCGCTATGAGGCTGAGACACTCCTAGAAGGCAAGCCTGAGGGAACCTTTCTTCTTCGTGACTCAGCCCAGGAGGACTACTTATTTTCGGTAAGCTTCCGCCGCTATGGTCGCTCTCTGCATGCCCGTATTGAGCAGTGGAATCACAACTTCAGCTTCGACGTGCACGACCCCAGCGTGTTCCATGCACCCACAGTAACGGGCTTGCTGGAGCACTACAAGGACCCCAACTCATGCATGTTCTTTGAGCCACTGCTCTCAAACCCCATCCATCGCACACGACCCTTCAGTCTTCAGCACATTTGTCGTGCCGTCATCAGCAGCCGCACCACCTATGACGGCATCAGCGCCTTGCCCATCCCCAACGCCCTTAAGGAGCATCTGAAGGAATATCATTACAAGCAGAGGGTTCGTGTTCGCAGACTCGACACCGGCTGGGAGTGAAAACCTCCAGTGTGTAATTTTCTAACTTTTACTATGGCCAGTAAAAACTGTCACAGACGAATCCAGCACTCCTAACGCAGCCATGCTAAGTGCAGTATAAGCAGGAAAACTGAATGTGCTAATGCTAGTGGTAAAATTTATTCAGTACATTACCACGTTAAGGCTAGCTTTACAGAACTGCTGATCCACAGAATTCAAGCAATGTTAATACAATGAAAACTCACTCTACTTAATTCTACCATAGGCAGTATAGACTAGCGCAATGCGTCTAAAATGAATACCATGAGTGTTCTAATGCTAGTTCAGGGAAGAACCACCGGCATTAATGAATTAGCAACTTCACGCATGCTAACGTTGCTGTACTAACATCTGCATGACATGGTTGCCAACTGACACTGTGGCAAGTAGAAACTATAGCATTCGAGCAAGCATGAATATACCACTGCATGTCAGTTTTAACACTTTAACGTTGCTAATCTGTTATACTGAACTCATTGCCAAGCCTCTTAACTGCTACAAGAGATTCATCGTTGGTATTAAAGTACCCTTGGAGTTATTTTGGTGTTTCAGAGCTGTTCGCTTGTGCCTTGTGTATATTGGCAAAATATTGTTTGTGAGGGGCGGGGCATGCATACACTGGTGTTAACTCTTGCTAGCATGTTGCAGTGTTCGATAAATTGCTTCGGCTACTGTCTTAACAAAGAAAAAAATCTTTTTGAAGTATTGTAAATTCCAATTGATGGCAAGCTGGAAGTGCTTAAGCTATTGAATCTTATCTAACTGTTCAGCCTCGAAGGAAATCTAACTAGCTGGTTTGGTAACGTGCAACTTTGGATCAAGACCGGTCGAAAAGTTTAGCTCTTGGTATAGTAACAGTAGTTTGAAATCACCAATATTACAATTGATTTTTGATTAATTCTCAGCTCCCATCATGCAATAATTAATATTTATAAAGCAAACAGAAATCGAAACATTTTATTACCTCCATAGCTTCAAATGATGGTGAACTTTTGAATCATACAACTTTCTGCCATTTATAAAAAACCGCTCGCGTAGTTCATTTGTAGGTGTGGGGGGGACATACCATCCATATTTCCATTTGCTGAACCACTTAACCCAACAAGGGTTGTGGAGAGGCCAGATCCTACCTCAGCTGACTCTTTGCAAACAGCTCACCAGTCCATTGTAGGGCCAACACACATGCCCAATCACAGTCACATGTGAACCAATTCGCCGAATGTGCATGTCTTTGGACTGTGGGGGAAATTACTGTACCTGGAGGAAGCCCATGCAAGCACGAGGAGAATGTACACACTCTACAGAAATACCCATGTCGAGCCTTGGACTTGAACCCAGGACCTTCTTTCAGTGAGGCAGATGTGCTAATTGCTCTACCACTATGCCTAACATACCGAATGATCATTTAATTTTTGGCTCTATCTCCCTCCCACACAGTGATGTTTGTTTTGATGTATAGCTTTTTACAAGCCAATCCAATCACCTTGGATAAGTCCCGCCTACTAGGATGTGTCATCTGGATGTCCATCAGAAGTCTATGTTCAAATTTCCATTTTGTCTCTGAGTGGATCTTCAAGCTGAACTTATTCGTTGTGTTGTGAAGTTAGTTCACTGCAGAACATTCCAGACCTCCTGAAGAATCAGAAAACATCCATGAATACTTTGTCCTGCTGTAACAAAGCCTTTGTTTTGTCGCATCATTCAAGGACGATTGTAGAACATTTAAGAATGTTCAACTGTCTGCTGTGGAGTCAAATCAACTTTATTTTTTTTCCCTTATGTTGTACCACAAGTTCATGAATGTTGTAGTTTTGCTGAAGTTGTAGATGAATGCAGAAGTAACTGCTTCACCTCATGGGTTGGTGATGCTATGATTTGTCAAGAATGCCAGATTTTCAGGAGATGTAATTGCACTATTCCTTCAGTATGTAGAGAAAACCAGCAGCGATAGCAATGTGTCTAGAATAATCATACAGTGCTTGTGAGGGAATATTGAAATATCGTGAATAGAGAGCCTTCCGCATTGTGGGACCATACTTCGGGAAAAGGAGAAGCGGTAGTGGGCGTCGGCAGATGAAGGTTTTTAGGGATCTTATTAGAATTGCGCCATTAGTTCCACGTGATATCCGCCAAACCAAAAATAATTTGAGTTGCTTGTGAAAATGTAATTCGTAAACCCTCGGTCTCGCATATCCCGAATTACTTCAAGGCACGTCCATGGACCTATTTGAGAGCCAGGGAGCTACTGTGAGAAATAGTCGTGTGTGTGGCCTTCATTCCAGAGATGATTGTGTTGAAATTGCTGCGGTCAAGTACTGGGTCATTTATTCATCAATTCATTTGCCTTAATACTGAAATTCATTTTACTTCATTCCACTAGAATTGTGAGGAGGCCTATCTCGGCAGACTCTGGGCAAAGGTGGGGTACACCCTGAAAAAGTCGCAAACAGACACACAACTCTACATACTAACTCCTAAGGGGAATTTGGAGCATCCATTTAGCTTTGGACTGCGGATGGAAGCCCACTGGGAGAAAATGCAAATGCCCTTTCAAAGTCTGGGACTCAAACCCAAGCCCTTCTTTTTGTAAGGTGGATGTGCTTTCTTCAACATGGCACACCCTCCTTCGCCGAACAAATGTAACCAAATGGTTTTATAAACAGACACCATGTCTTCATTTGCATGTATACTCCACCCACAAATGCGACAGACCACCTCTAAATTCAGCCAGAATGCCCACGGTCATTTAGGCCACAATTGAGCGTCAACTGGCTATTCGAGACCTTTGCCCTAGAATACCAAACTGGCGCATTAGTGATGTCATGTTGTCATTTTTCTCTGTACGTGGATGCTAATGCTAACTTGAATCCTGTGTGTTTTCTGTCAGGTAAGATGTAGTTGTCTGTGGACCATACATGTTCCAAGCAATGAATATTAGCTGTTGTTGAAGAATACTGCGCATGAAATAGTTTTTCGCACTTAAATTAGTGGTACCTCACTTTACGATAGTCCCAACAAACGAAAAATACATGTTACGAAAAACATTTTTCCTAAAATTTTTGTCTCTGGATACGAAACGAGTTCACGTTACGAAAGCACCATCTCAAAAATTCAAACAATGCAGGAGTTGCTCTCCCATTGGCTATCTCTCAACATTCCACCCTGCTGGCCTCCCATTGGCTAGGAGGCATGATGCAGCTCCCTCCCATTGGCTATTATGGAGCTTTATCTCCATAATACCCATGATGCTTTTCATGTAAAGGTCAGGGTTACTGTTGTTTCATGAATTTTTCGAGTGTGCCCATTGCAACTTTATTTTTTGGCTCAGGCTTTTAACCTCGCAGAAACAGTTGTAAGATTATAACTCTGCTAAGAAGACATGGTCAACACGAAGGAAGTACCTTAAAAGATATGATTTTATAAGCGTTAAAGGGTTTAAGGGGTAGTATTGGCAGGGGGGCTTGGAACGAATCACGTGTTTTACATGTAAAATGCAGTTCTACTTACAAAAAATCCAGGTTATGGAACTGCCTCTGGAAGGGATGGATTTCGTAAGGTGAGGTACCACTCTGTTTTAATTTGACTGTTTTGTGAGAAACTTCAACTTTTTCGAGTTCTGTAATATCCTTTTAATTTTATACGTTAAAATCTTAAACTTCATACATTAGACTAATGCTGCAATGCATTTGTCTTTTAGGTTTGTCCACTGATCACATTTTTTCCTCAAGTAAGGTCCCATGATGCACTTGGGCACTTTATAATACAAAAATAATCATGTGAATGGAAAAAACCCCATGAGCTATTTACGTGATAAGATGATTGGTGTAACCCTGTATACTGTAAGGCAGGGGTGCCCAACCGCTGGTCCGCGGCTCAATTGGTACCGGTCCGCAGAAGAAATAATTCATTATAACCGTTTTTTATTTATTATCGGAGTCTGAACGATCTTTATTTTTGAAAAATGTTTTTATTTTGAAAAATGACCGGATTCTCTCGGTTACATATCGGTCATTTGAGAGCTAAAATGTAACCCACAAGGGGACGGCGTGTGAACAGAGGCGGGTTGGACATGTTTCAAAATGATAGTGGGGCCTTCATTCTCCCAGCTGGTTCACCATCACCTGTGGGGTTTTGTTTTTTTAAGAAAAGATCAAGCTCTACTTCACAACCAACTTTATTTCAGCTTTTGAAAAATAACATTCATGGAGTGCTTATTATTAATAATAATTTGTATAAGTAAATTATATTTACAATATAAACAATCTATGACCACCACCCTGCAGTAAAATTGTCAAGTGTTGATTGGCCCGGAGTGATAAAAAGGTTGGAGACCCCTGCTGTAAGGTGTTGTCAGAAAGTTCTGAGACCTCTTGTGAAAAACAAAAGGTGCACATGACTGACGTATGACTTTTCGGGTTCATGATGGGCCATGATTATGTGCTGTCAGTGTCAGGACCTGTGCTGCATGTGTTGAAAATGTTAACGAGCGTATTTGCCAAATTATTCTCGATATCTAAACTAAGCAGAAAACAAACAAGTTCAGTGTTACACTCCGCAGACCCCTGACATGCTTAACCAACATAACGTCTATGAAATTAGGCACCCTGTGTGTGCGGGTCAATGTCACTTGTACGATCTCACCAAGCTCAGTGCTTCATTGCTGGAATCTTGCTAAAGATTTCATGGGTCTTGTGGGTTACCGATCTCCTGAGTTTGATGCAATATAATGTCAAATGATGTACCATTATGGTGCCCCTTTGTGGATTGTTCTCCAACCAATTTTTTTTTTTCTCCAGGCGCATTATGAGTGATCAGCTCTTCTTTGACAATTCTTTCACAATATTTTCCCACATCTGGTTAAATTTCATGGATCGTCATTCAATAGTTTTCAGGTTATCATGCTCACAGGTGTACAACAATAATCTCATAACCTCCCCATTTGATGTATTTTCTTGCTACACAGAAAGTCTTTGAGCCTTTTGATCTCACCTTGAAAAAAGTATTCAGCTCTGAACATGCACATTACTTGTGTTTTCAAGGTAAATATAAATATGGATAAAATTTTCTAATCTGTATTCTCTCAAATATAGCACATATGCAATGTTAATTAATGATGAAATACTTTGGAATTCTTTTTGTTTATTTATACATGAAATGTACGAAATATTTCAGTTAAACCAAGCCAAAAAAAAAGGTTTATATCTACTGCAAATTACATGCAATTAGTTTGTGTAGAACTGAAGTAGATTATTTTGACAGTAGCGGAATATCCTCACAGAACTTGACTGAGCTTGGGTCAGCTGATTGTTGTGATTCATGGCCAACATGGTTTTGCAGTTTTCTCTCTAGTGGACAAACTAATCAATAACAACAGTCATAACTGCCTTTAATCTGTTGGCTTCTTAAGTTGTCCTTGATCAGCTGTTATAACTGCTGATACTGATGTTTAAGTAGCCGAGTGTTGAGATTATAACGGCATGCTGATTTTACGGGTCCTCGAGCTCGTTAGAATTATAAATGCATTAAAGCTATATAACATGTCCCTGTTTATTGTTTGTGAGAGGGTTAGTGATAAATCTTAAATAATTGGATTAATTTATAGAAATCATCCAAACCTGCTGTGCGCACACTTGATTAGAGTCTTATGGTAATGAAGAATTGTATTTATTTTGAGTGTATTATTCTCATCTGTAAATGGCCTGACTGTAGACTTGCATTTCTGTGGGCCAGTTTGTAAGAACGTTTTCAATGCAACACTCAGAAAATAAAAAGTTGCACAAGCTTCGGGCTGCATGATGAGCTTGGCTATTTAATGTGACTGCAAACAAATGAAGTTTCGAGTTGGGCGCGCAGCGGTTTTTAACTTTGTTGAACCCCTGTGGTATTCTAAATGTCTTTCCATTGCTTTGGATAGAATTTGTTTCATGACTGACCTCAGGGTTTAAATTTTGCTCTGATTCAATATGTGTCTTAAAATGCTGAATAGAAAAGTATAGAAAAAGTATTTTTAAAGTACAGTACATGCATGGCAGCAAAATGGAACAACATAACCAGCTAACATATCGTACACACAATGAAGGCTTGGATTGGAGGACTGTTCCAACATAATTACCAAAAAACGTACTTTAGCATATCTATTTCGTATTATAAATAGCTAGCTAATAAAATAGATTAGTACGTTCGCAAATTATCAACATGGTGTGGTATGTAAAAGTTAATTGATGAAGAAAATGTTTATGTAATATGGTTAATGATGCGTCCAATTGCCATGCTAGCTATTTAGCACCGCGATAATTGTTTCTGATTCCAGGAGCGAAGGGAATATTAAAGTGTTACCCCTTTAGCATGTTGGAAAGCTAGTGCCACTATTTATTTCGCCAGCTGGCTAATTGTCACACCTGATCTTTTCAACCGCTCGAGATAATTTTCATTTTAGATAAAGAATTTAACAAAAGCATGAAGTGATGGAGTTTGCTTTGAAAGGGTACATTTGTGAAAATCCTCTCCCTAAGTTGTACAAGGATGGCAACAAGGGTGCACTGAGAACAGGATTGGAACACTGAGATATGAAGTAAAAATATTTATTTTCTTATTACACGCACTGTCTTAACTTCACTTGGCTGGTTCACTTGCTTTCGATTTCTTTTGTTATTTTGGGACCACACTGAACATCTGCTGAATGAAAAAAAAAACAACAAAAAAAAACCATGAATCTTTTTTTAAACACTGGCGTTTATTTCTTATCTTTTTTTTAACATGTAACTTACTGTTTTCTGCTGATTATTGTTTATTTCTAACACAAATGAGTTGTTTGATGTGAAAAGCACACAATAAACTCTTCTGTATATTTCCAGATTTTGAGACTCATTATTTTGATGCAGAATTAAGGGCGGCAGGGAGACGTAGTGCTTAGATAAGATACAGCTTTATTAATCTCACAATGGAGAAATTCACTGTTACAGGCTCTTGAGGTACCATCAGTAGGGGGTGCAAAAATAGATACAAATACAAACATACACACATACATATATATTATATAAGTAAATAAATAAATAGCTACATAAATAGTATAAATTAATAAACAATAAAAGAAAAGGGAACGACTTTGTAGACTGGCCTATATTCAAGTGTACATGTATCTGAGGGCAGAGTAGATGGGTTGATATGGTTCACAGTCAGTGGGGTAGATGTGGTTGATTAAAGTGCACGGGGTTTTTATTGCACATAACCGGTATTTTCACAGACAGTTACAAAGTGGCGTTGTACAGTCTGACAGCGGTGGGAATGAACGAACTGCGGTAGCGCTCCTTCCTGCACTGAGGATGTCTCAGTCGTCCACTGAAGGAGCTACTCAGCTTCTCTACAGTCTGGTGCAGTGGGTGAGAGCTGTTGACCAAGATGGATGTGAGCTTTGCTACCATCCTCCTCTCACTCACCTCCTCCACAGAGTCCAGTGGGCAGCCGAGGACAGAGCTGGCCCTCCTGACCAGCTTGTTCAGTCTCTTCCTGTCCCGCTCTGTGCTGCCTGGGGCCCAGCAGATGGCAGCGTAGAGGATTGTAGAGGCTACCACAGAGTCATAAAGTCCTGAGCAGAGGTCTGCATACGCCGAAGGACCTGAGTCTCCTCAGAAGGTGGAGGCAACTCTGGCCCTTCTTGTACAGGGCGTTGGTGTTGTGGGACCAGTCCAGTTTATTGTTAAGGTGAACGCCCAGGTATTTGAAACTGTCCACTGTCTCAATGTCCTGGACGTTCACGTTTGTGTGTGTGTGTGTGTGTTAGTGTGCTTCTTCTGAAGTCAACCACCATCTCCTTCATCTTTCTGGTGTTCAAGCACAGGTGGTTGTGCTCACACCAGTCCACGAAGTCAACGATGACCGACCGGTACTCCAGCTCGTTCCCCTCTGACACACGGCCCACAATGGCGGAGTCGTCCGAGAACTTCTGGAGGTGGCAGCTGTCTGTGCTATAGATTAGGACTTCTGTTTCACAACAAGTTGTGGGTTCGATTCACAACTCCTTCATTTCTTTCTTTTGGATTCTTTCCCAATTTTTCTCCCTAATTTAGTTGTATCCTATTCCCACCCATCGGGTATCGCCTTCCCTATCACTTGACCACCACCAACCAAGGAGGGGCTAAATCATGCACACGCCGCCTCTGTGACATGCAATGCTGGCCACCGGTCTCTTGAACTGCAGCGCCATGCCTATCTGGGGGTGGTCTAACACACTCGGAGGGAAAGCGCAATCAACTCCTCATATGTCGCCTCTCTGGGATGTGACCTCACAGCCGCCTCTCTGGGATGTGACCTCACAGCCGCCTCACTGGAACACTGCTGTATGAGGCCTTGGGAAAAAGCAGTACAGTTCAGAACGCTTATTTGTGTTTAGATGGTTCAATTTATTTACAAAACCGAGTGAGGCTTGAACCAGTTTCTCTCATTTCACACAAAGGCTAAATCATAACCAGTTTGGATGAATCTGACTTTATGCACATTTATTATCTCACGAAAATAATTCATAAAATCACATATCAAACCTTCGCTGTAAAATATTTATTAATTTCGTTATAAAGCATTGTTATATTATGTCAGTCTATTTATGTTATAAAACCTTCCTGTATTGTTGTGACTGTTGTTATGGACTGACATGAAATCCAAAACGGGCGAGCGCACATTGGAAGGAGCGTAATGCGCATGTATGTGTGTGTGTGTGTGTGTGTGTGTGTGTGTGTGTTGTGCATGCGCATTACTGACCATAAGACACGAAATCGGTTACGACCATAGACATGCTAAAAAGAGAATCGAGTTGTGCGTCACGCTCGCGGACGCCATATTGGAGAGTGTTCCTTGTGGGTTGTTATAGAAACAGCCATGGTCGTGAACTTCAAGTAAATGTAATCCCAGTGGAAAGAGGTCTGTGGGCTTATATAGTACAGATCATGACCTCGAAGTATCAGTGTGTTTATTTTTATCATTATGAAAAGTATAGTACAGTATGAATACATGTTATTTATTAATTATAAACAATGTAATTATCCCACATGAAGTCATACTATTTACAACCTGCAAACATTTTTAATCCATTAGTGCTGTATATTTTAATGTTGGTTATTGAAGAAAATTTATTGCAAGACATTTTTATAAAGGTTTTTTAATTAAACTGTTAAATATATAGAAAAACAAAAAAAAGATCAGTAATTAGCATATTGCCCTTTTTTACATCTGTATACAAACGGTTTTAATATTATATATTCATTTATTCATTATCTGAACCGCTTAATCCTAATTATGGTCTTCGGGAGGCACCCATCTCAGCCAACTATGGGCAAGGGCAGAGTACACCCTGGACAGCTTGGCAGGCCATCGCAGGGCAAAAAAATGCTGACAGCTATGCAGCTAATCTTGACTAAATTCCGCAATGGTTCTTTTACATAAACCTCTCACCACAGTCAGTGAGAGACATGGCTGGCCTTAGATAACCCAGTTAGCTGAACTCGGGTGCGTATATGTATAGGTAAATGGATGGTACTTGCTGGTATAAAACTAAATTACATTTTATATACAGATACATTCAGTAAATTTAGCTCATTTCTTACTCTCACCTCCTACATTCCCAATGCGTTTTAGCACCAAAATACGGAACAAAATATACCAACATGTAATACAACATTGAAATAACTAACAAGAACAAAACAATACTAAAAGTTATTCAAATACAGTCGGCCCTGTCTGTCTTCCTTTCGGCTTTTTCCCTTTTACTCAGGAGTCGCCACAGCGAATCATCTGATTCACACATTTGATTCGGCAGAGGTTTTTATGTCGGATGCCCTTCCTGTCACAACCCTTTTTAGCAAGGGACAGAAACACGCTGACGACTTTGCAGCCTACTCTTTACGAAAGTCAGCAATGGTTCTTTTACATGCCTCACACCATACAGTGAGAGACATGGCCCGCCTTTGATAACCCAGTTAGCCGCACTGGGACGGGGGGGGGGGCAGTGACAACCTTGTGGAAAGTGGGACTCGAACCCCCAACCTTTGGATCAGCGATCCAGCGCCCTATACCACTAGACCACCACTGCCGCCAAATACAGTCGGCTCTCTACTTACAAAATTAATCTGCTCCAGAGCCTTTTTCGTAGCCTGGAGGTTTCGTAAGTAGAGGCGCATTTTACATGTAAAACACATGATTCGTTCCAAGGCTCCCAAGACTACCCTATAAACCCTTTAAAAATGATAAAAGTACACCAATTTTGTATGTGTTAAAAGTAAAAGAAAATTATTTATTTGAACCAATTAAACATTTTATTAATATATTAAACCATTTTTAAAACATATTTAATAATTAAACCATTATTAAACATTTTTTATTAACGCACACACACACACACACACACACAAAACACTGTCTCTCTCTATCTCTCTGTCTCTCTCTCACACACACACATACATACACACACACACAAAACTCTTTCTTTCTCTGTCGTGTTTTGCCGAATGCGGGCTCCGCCCACACGCAGCGCGGAGCTGACAGAGAAATTATATTTAAATGTTTAAATGGACGGGATGTTGTATTTAAAGTGGAATTACAGTACCTGTTTGAAAGATCAGAGGTCCTGATTCAATATTAACTTGCTTCCTTGTGATATCAGAGGTCTTGTCCCACAGAGCACTGTTTTCATGCTCCTGCTTCAATATCGTTCTGAAATAATCGCCTCCGTCACTGTATTTCCGCTTTTCTGTATTTTCCAAGTCCATGATGGATAACGAAATATAACACTGCAATGATCAACACAGCAATGATCTCTCAAAATAAACTCTCGAGCCAACATTCCTGTTCAACTCTCCTCTCTCACGCGTGTGACAAACAGGAATACTTCCTGTACGGGTAGAGTTCAGCTGCCTCCTGGCCAATGGGAAGCCAGCAGGGAGGGATGTTGGGAGACAGCCAATGAGAGAGCAACTCGCACATTGTTTGAATTTGTGAATGGCGCATTTGAATTTTTGAATGGCTCGTTTGGCGCTTTTCGTAAAAAGAGATGGTTTTCGTAAAAAGAGGACCAAAATTTCGGAAAATGTTTTTCGGAACCTGGATTTTCATATTCAGAGGCTTTCGTAAGTAGAGGGCCGACTGTAATGTTTTAATTCAATAATGAACCAAACCTTACACTGATCTGCATAAAACAGATTTAACTGCTAATATTCAACTGACATTTGTAATGTCGTCCAGGAGCCTTCTCACAATTGGGAAATCTACAAATTCATGTATGGTACATCATGATCCCGATGATAAACCCCAAAATCGACTGAGCACCCTGTCAACGTATTTTCGATGTCTGTGTGTCATATGTACTAGTATGTGGTAATGTAGACAGGGTGCTCCCATCAATTTTCAATGTGCTGTGCGGTGACAATTTGATGCCATCTTGGACAATCTTACTGCTGCATTGACAGCATGGAAGGAAATAGAAGTAACTAAAGGAAAGATACTGTGTCGGGTCAGGATGCTTTGTGGTAAACTTTAAAAATCACAGGAACCAACGCAGCAGAGCTACAGAGAGAACATTTCACAAGTGAGTGATGATGACATGCACAGAAGGCCATATAAATACATGTTAGAACAGTGTGTATTCATTTGAGGATGAGGACTGTACTGGTGTTTCTCACTTGATGGATCATGTGCCCAATTATAGTATGAGCCAGTACTTACATGTACATATACATACCTGTCAACCCTAGGCCGTGGCGATCTTACAAATGGCTACTTATGCCCTTACAAAATAGCAACTAATCTTACGCATCTTATTATGAAACAAAAATTAAACTCTATTTTTAATATAATATGAATTTATTGGTAATGTTGTAACATATAACCTGGTGCAATCAAATAAAAGAGTAATATCTTCAGCTGCATGATTAAGAAAATTTAACAGTGATCTTTATTATAACTATATGTAGCACTTTTGGCACTTTCAATCATTTCTTTTGATTGCTTCACTTCATGGCACTTGAGCTCGCAATTAAGTTTGACTTGAATGATGGCGGAAGTGAAAGTGCGGTCACGTGGTCGGAAAGAGCAGACGATAGCAGACGATAAACGCAACGCGCGATTCTCGCGAGAAAACGGCTACAGACCAATTCGGCATATCGTCTCTTTACCGAAACGGTGACACAAAAAACGGAGTTAAAAAAAAAAAAAAGACGAAATGATCGAAAAACGTACAGATTTCGGACGTACGGCGTACACATTTAAAAATCAGTGCTCACTTGTACAAATTACGCCAAAACCGTACAACTTGACAGGTATGCATATATTAAGTAAATGTAAACTCATTATTCAAATACAGTACATATGGGAGTACTCCTGCAACAGTGCTTACTTTGGCAGTGGTAGATTAGTGGATAAGGCGATGGGTTACTAATCCAAAGGTCAGCAGTTCAATCCCCACTGCCATTGCACCCTTGAGAAAGGCCATATATATATATATATATATATATATATTTCCCCAAAGAGGCCTGATAGAGTTGAAGCAGGAGCAACATTAGGAAGGAATATGCTGCTTACGTGTCCAAGGGCACCGTGTCACTTGTTGGCAGCACCAAACGTGTACGTGTATCTTACGTGACACTGGGGCGGCACAGTCTGTGTTACCACAAAGTGTACTACCTCTAGACTCAAGCTCAGCCAAATGCTCAATTTTACAAGGGTTTGAGGGTGGTTGTATCACAGCCCCCCCCCCCCCCTCCCGTGGTTGTATCACAGCCCCCCTCATTAAGGGGGGCATCACAACCCCCAACATTGACCTGAAGTCAGAATTAGTATCAGGCCCTGTAGTGGTCGCTGTTACGCCACATCTAGGAGTAGAAGGCATCTCACTTTTCATGAGAAATGATTTGGTGGGAGATGTTGCCAGAAGGTAGACACTAGGCCCGAGGCCGATAAACTAATGCCATCATCAAAGTATGACAGTGTCAGAGAGCAGGAAGTTCCTCCTTCTCGACCAAAGACACGAACCCTGGCCAAGAAAATGACCAAGTCGCAGAGAGCTGACTTTGAAGATGACATTATTGAATTATCACAGATATTTGCAGACCCCAATGAGTACCAGGAGAAGGTCGAAAAGATGTCACCTACGTCCGAACCAGATATAACTTTGTCAAGAGAAAAACTTACACAGTAACAGAAAGATGATTCAGAGTAAAAGCCTCTCTTCAATGCTGCCCTCCTGCCTAAAGCCCCAGTTGGCTATTTCCTAAAGCATGGAGTCCTAATGAGGAAGTGGAGATCTTCAGATGTTCCAGCATCCGAAGACTGGGCCACTTACTATCAGGTGGTGGTCCCAAAGTCGTATCGCCCTGAAATTTTAGAAACTGCATACGAGCGCTCCCTCGAAGGCCACCTCGGAGTAAACAAGACTTATGACAGGACTATGAGACACTTCTACTGACCAAAGCTCAAACAAGACATCGCATTTTTGCAGGACCTGTCACACATGCCAAATGGTTGGGAAACCAAACCAGAATATTCCAGCCACACCTCTAAGGCCCATACCAGCATTTGAAGAACCATTTAGTAGGGTCATCAGCGACTGTGTCAGACCCTTACCCAACACCAAGTCCGGTAACCGGTACCTGCTGACCATTATGTGTGCATCCACACGATTTCCCGAGGCAATCCCTCTGAGAAATATCAAAACCTGTAATATTACAAAAGCCCTGATCAACTTCTTCACACTGTTTGGCCTATCAAAGGAAATCCAATCCAGCCAAGGATCAAACTTCACGTCAGGCATCTTCCAGACTTTGGCATACGAACTCGACATACGAATTAAACAAATAACGTCCAGTGCATACCACCCAAAATCCCAAGGAGCCCTAGAAAGGTTCCACCATACCCTGAAAAACATGATCAGAAGCTACTGGTTGGAAAATTAATTTTTTTTATTCGCTGACAGAGAGTCGGTGGAATAATCATTGGGGTCGAGCCCCTTAGAGCTAGTGTTTGGGAACACGGTGTGGGGTCTGCTAAAACTACTCAAAGAAAGACAAGAGCCTTCCGAAGATATAAGCCAATTGGACAATGTATCGAACTTCAAGGAAAGGCTACATCGCACATGTGAGCTTGCCCAAAGAAACCTGAAAGATGCTCAGTGGAAGATGAAGCGGCTTTTTGATCGCTGAAGCAAGTGATGTTTATTCAACCCAGGAGATAAGGTGCTGGCCATACTACCTATCCCGGAAGGCCCTTTACAGGAAAAATACCATGGTCCCTATGAGGTCAACAGGTGAACTAACGATGTAAACTACATCTTGAAGACCCTGGACTGATGCATGACCTCTCAGTTGTGCCACATCAACATGCTCAAACCATATCACCAGAGATCAAACGAAATCCTAGTAGTGGATGGCAGCCCTGATGCTGAATTGGAGGGTGCCCCTATATTAGCTGGCAACCACCTGATCTGCCTGAGCAATTTTGATATCCTGTCGGATCTGACAAGGAAATTGAGCCACTTGCCCCGAGAGCCCAGAAGCCAATTGACCGACCTCTTACTGGAATTCAAAGTCCTGTTCCTCGATGTCCATAACAAAACCCACAACCCACCAACACTAGGTGGATGTCGCAAATGCAAAACCAATCAAACGGCATCCATACCGAATCAACCTCCAAAAAGCTGAATTGGTGCAAAGGGAAGTGTCCTACATGCTGGAGCATGGCTTCATCGAACCAAGCCGGAGTGACTGCACCTCATCATGTGTCTCAGTCCCCAAGCCAGATGGCTAACTCAGATTCTACACTGACGATCGAAAAGTGAACACTTTGACGAAAACCGACTCATACCCCATGCCAAGGATCGACAACTGCATAGACAAAATCGGCAGGGCGAAACACATCACAACGTGCAACCTGCTTTGAGGATATTGGGGCATCCTGCTCACAGAGAGGGTCAAGGAGATATCAGCTTTTGTCACTCCAATTGGCCTCTGCCAGTATAAGGTCATGTCCTTTGGCGTGAAGAACTCCCCAGCCACCTTCCAGAGAATGGTGAACCGGTGCCTGGCAGGCCTTGAAGGCATCGAAGTCTACATACATGATATTGTAATTGACAGTGACACCTGGCACGCTCACCTGTTCAGCCTGAAGGAGGTCTTCCTTAGATTATTTGCCACCGACCTAATGATTAATCTAGCCAAAAGTGAGTTTAACCAAGCTAGCACGACGTACCTGGGCTATGTCTTCGGCCATGGTCGAATAGCCCCTATCACTGCAAAGGTCCAAAGTATCGTGGACTTCCCAGCACCCCTGAACAAACATGAACTATTGAGATTTCTGGGCATGGCAGGCTACTACAGAAAGTTCTTTACAAACTTTTCTGACATCACCGCCCCAATAACCGACTTATTAAAGAAGGGGAAGAAGTATGTTTGGTCTGAATCTTGTCAGAGGGCATTCGATGATGCCAAGTCCCTACTATGCATACAACCCATTCTCCAGGCTCCAGATTTTGTGAAACGCCTGGCGTTAGATGCCAGCAACGTGGGCGCAGGCGCCGTCCTGCTGCAACTAGATGAAGAAGGTCTTGAGCAGCCAGTCTACTTCTTCTCAAAGAAATTCAACACTCACCAGAAAAACTACTCGGCCATCAAAAAGGAGACGCTTGCCCTGATTCTAGCTGTGCAGCTCTTCGAGGTGTACCTATCCTCGTCCTACGAACCCACACTGGTATACACAGACCACAACCCACTGGTGCTCCTACACAAGATGAACGGCAAGAGCAGAAGGCTGCTGGCATGGAGTCCAGCCCTCCAGGAGTACAATCTGAGGATAACACACATCAAGGGGACAGACAACACGTGCAAATGTGCTCTCCCACTAGTAGCGGCTCCAAGACCTTGAGCAAGGAAAGATCTTTTCTTGTTTCATTTATTCACTAATTTATGTTTGTTTGTTATAAAAGTACACAATAGTTTATAGTTAAAGAATTCATAACTACACTAGTAATTCACAAAATGCATAATCACTAATTTTCACATTACGCTGTCTTCCTAAAAGTCAGATCTTCCAACTTTTCTTTCACGGAGGGAGGTGTGACACAGTGGACAGACGCCGCATCACAGTGGTTGTGATGTCAGGTCACTGTGACACCTGCGCCTATTGAGAGGGCGTCTACTATGAAATATGCGCCTATCAAGAGGGCCATCCACTATGAAGTAAGAGCCTATCAAACAGGCCATGTACTATGAAGTGCATGCTCACTGTCATGCGGAAAAGAGTATGTAAGAGAAATAGACTCTGTAGGTCCTCAGTCGATTATGCGACGGACCCCATGGAACCCTTGACAACCATGACCTTATAAGCTACCGCTAAACCGCTGTATATCTGACTGAATAAACATCTACATTGACAGAGTTTGCCTCTTTTGCATTATTCCAAGCCAGCCCGTCACATAAAATGATATTTTAAAAAACAGTATTGGGAAGATCTAGTAGATGTAAACAAGAGCATGCTCGCTTCTCCAACCGGTTCTATAGCAACAACCTAAATAGGAACACTCTCCAAGATGGCGACCACGAGAGCGCTGCCCTCTTTTTAGCAGGTCTATGGGTAACCACAGTTTCCATTTTCTCTTAGATGCAACCGGGTGTTATTGACAGAGAGTTCTGATGTTTAATGCAATTATCATGAGATGACCGAAGATTTTCACTTTTTGCTGAGCATTTTTTATTTACAACTAATCTTTAACCATCTACCTGAGACGAAAGGAACTCTGTGGCGTTTTAACGACTGAAAAAAAAGGTTTGAGGCTAAACGTTCCTAGTAGGAATTACCATATTGAACGTTATGAATAAATTTGATAAATTTGAGGCTTACATAAAGGACTAATTATCTGTTTGAGATCTTCCCTCAGAGTTTGACTTCGCTAGCTAAGTGGCTAAGGTTGCTGTGGACGCCTTTTGGTTGCTAACAAGCTAGTTTGTTTATTACAGTATCTTACTGCACAACTATTTTCGGCAGTATTATGATTAAAAACCCAGGCTAGTTGTTAAAAAAAGTAACATATTTTAACAGATATTTGACGCATTTATCACGCTTGGCAAAATTTTACCTGAACCTGTTGCTTCTGTTTGGAATCTTTCTGCTCCAAATCTCGATTAAAATAAGCTTTATGTGTAATCAGTTGAAATAATGTGTTGCTTTGTGTTGATAAAATCAATTCAACGATAAATTTGAGTGTGTTACCATCATCGAACACACAAGAATCTCAAGAGGATGTTCAAATACACGTTCTTGGCGAATGAGTCGATTCATGAAACGAACCGAGTTGTTTGGGTGAAACATGAGTCGATTCGAATAAATGAAGAAAAAACACCATTAAGACTCAGTCGATCGATTGATTTGTTGAAAAAGTGTGAGTATGATTTTGTAACATCCTTTTGGAGACACATGGTGATGGTCTAGTGGTATAGGGCGCTGGATCGCTGATCCAAAGGTTGGGGGTTCGAGTCCCACTCTCCACAAGGTTGTCACATCTATTAAATAATTGAGTAAAAATATGAATTGTTTTTGGTCATGAGTCATGAATTGGTGTCAGTTGAAATGTGTATTTGAATCAGAATTTGAATAAAAAAAAAAAAAAATTCTTGCATTACTTTACTGCAGTTGTCCGTCCAAAGTGAGCAAACACACACTTGGAGCAATGGGCTGCCGCCACACATGGGGCCGCCCGGAGAGCAGCTGGGGTCTAGTGCCTTGCTCAAGGTCACTTCAGCCACAAATGTAGAGAAGGGAAGGTGCAGCTCACTCCCCCCACCGCCACATTTTTCCTGCTGCGTTGGGAATTGAACCAGCGACTATTCTGTCCTATGCCCGCTTCTCTAACCATAGGCCATGAATGCCCCCATATGTTTATGTTAATTTAAACACTGTCTGTCTTCCTTTCGGCTTTTTCCCTTTTACTCGGGAGTCGCCACAGCGAATCATCTGATTCACACATTTGATTTGGCAGAGGTTTTTTTTTTTACGTTGGATGCCCTTCCTGTCACAACCCTTTTTAGCAAGGGACAGAAACACGCTGACGACTTTGCAGCTACTCTTTACGGAAGTCAGCAATGGTTCTTTTACATGCCTCACACCATAGACAGTGAGAGACATGGCCCGCCTTTGATAACCCAGTTAGTTGCACTGGGGGGACAGTGACAACCTTGTGGAGCGTGGGACTCGAACCCCCAACCTTTGGATCAGCGATCCAGCGCCCTATACCACTAGACCACCACTACTCCATTAATTTAAACACTGTGAAATTGTGAAACAGCGGCTCTGATAGAAAATCACAAGTTTATATAAAGTGAATAAAAATATATGTGACTTGTGACATAATGAAACTAAATGGCATCAATATCTTGCAGCCGGTGTGACAATTACGTGACGACCTGGACTATTTAACTGGGGGGGAAAAAATTGCTTTCCACCGGTGATCACGTGTGTATGTTCTCAGTCATTCTGTAGTTTTTTTTAGTTTGTACGAGTCAAAATGATGTACAATTTCAAGCAGGCTGGGCTTCTGAGGCTTTTGGAAGATACAGGCAGAACTTGGCTCTCGTATTTTGAGAATATGGTGGACAAACAGTCCTTTGGAATGGCCAAATGTGGAGTACCCAAATATGAACCATTATCTGATCAGATGTCCCCATATCTATACATTTTTGTACTCTTGTCGTCATTGTTATTATGAAAGCCAACATAAGAATGATTCAACTCTGTTCAGTATGTCAATAACGTTTATATTCTTTTCAGTTCTTCTATTTCAATTCTACAATTTTTCTAATTTGTCGTCATCATCTTAATCCGGGGTCAAGTCGCAGGGGCAGAAGCCTAAACAGTGTCAGTGTGGTTCATACGTCCCGCTCCCCGGCCACTTCCTCCAGCTCTTCTAGAGGGATTACCAAAGCATTCCCTGACCAGCCGAGAGGCATAGCCCCTCCATTGTGTGCTAGGTTGACCCTGGGGTCTCTTCCCGGCTGGACATGCCTGAAACATCACACCAGGTTGGCGCCTGGGAGGCATTCTATCCAGATGCCTGAGCGACCTCAACTTGCTCCTCTCCTCGCGATTCTACTCGGAGATCTTTCCAAATTACCAAGCTGCTCATTCCTCCCAGATGGCTGAACTGGGGATTTAGCTCAGTTGGTAGAGTGTCCACTTTATCCTCCAGAAGGTTGGAGTTCGAATCCGGCCGCGTCAGACCATAAGACGTTAAAATTTGGGAGTTGTTGCTTCCTGCTTGGCGCTCAGCATCAAAAGGATAGAACAACGCAATAGCTGGCGCCGCACGGTGGTGACGGGTGCCCGGAGTGCAGGGGGCGCTGGGGAGCGCTTTGAGCATGCTATTCAGTGTGGATGGAGCGCTATATAAATCAAATACAACACTTCTCGCTCTATCTCGAAGAGAGAGCCCTGCCACCCCGCGAAGGACGCTCATTTCAGCCGCTTGTATCCACGATCTTGTTCTTTCAGTCACTACCCAAAGCTCGTGAACATAGGTGAGGGTTGGTGTGGAGATTGACTGGTAAATTGAGAGCCTTGTCTTTAGGCTCAGCTCCCTATTCACCACAACGAACCGGTACAGGCTTCGCTTTACAGCAGAGGCTGCAGCGATCCACCTCTCGATCTCCTGCTCCATCCTCCCCTCACTCGTGAACAAGACCCCTCAGGATCTTTTCTAATTTACTGCAAGGTCAATGTGCGTGCAACATTTTGAACCATTTTAAATCGTGCATTCGTTATTTCTCCGATTTCAATGTTGAGGCCGAGGCCGATGAAAAATATAACCTCACCAGTGACAAAATGGTGGCCATCAACGTAAGTATGTGATTTCAGCTCCCATAACGTCCCCGGATTCACAAATGCATCTGGCTTTACTACACACCTGATAGCTCTCAGTCACTTACTACATCTTTGGCCATTTTGCGGCAGCAAAACTTCAGTGGGCTGTTTTTCTTATGTTGGACGTACAGCCCAAGAAACAGCCACATCTGGGCATGAGGAGAGCACTAGTTTAGCAATATCATGTAAAAATTCTCAAACCTGTTAACCGGACACCCAAGAGAATAGTTTGTTTTCTCCCACTTCAAAATAGCCGCTGCCGGTCATGTAATTATAACCCGGATGTGCAACTGCTGTAATGGTAAAGGCATTAGAGTAATTTGCGACTCGGAATCATCGACTCTTCAGCAATACAGTGGAAGGGATAGTGAGCTGAAGGTGTATGAAAGCAGAAATAAGCAGCAAATGGGAGACAAAGTACAGAAAGTATACGACAACTATTTATGAATGTTCTATTCCAATCCAAATTGCCACTTGTACACAAGTTTAGTTGTTCTCTGCTTGATCAAATCCTCTTCGTTTTCCTTCCCGCAGTCAGAATGAATGCATCTACACTCCGTATAGGAGATCAGCTGATCCTAGAAGAGGATTATGACGAGAATTACATCCCATCTGAAGAAGGTAACGAGGTCTGACGGGGGCAGTTAAAGCCAAGGGAAAGTTTGTAGTCTTTATTGTTTCATCTTATACAAATGTATAATATACTTCTCACTGGAGACTGAGCACATGGACATGATGGCTACCGTCGTTTCTCATCTTTCTGTCTTTTTATTTTCCCCTCATCAGAGATCCATGAATACGCCCGAGAAATTGGCATTGACCCTGAGCTGGAGCCGACCCTTCTGTGGCTGGCGCGAGAGGGCATCGTTGCTCCGCTACCATCAGAATGGAAGCCCTGGTAGGAGTGCTCCCCCCCCCCCATGCCACACACACTCTGTTAAGGTGTGCTGAAGATAAATGTTTTAATATACAGTAGGCCCTCGACATTCGCGGGGGTTCGGTTCCGGGCCCTCCCGCGAATCGAGATAATCCGCGAGTTCTGTACCCGGATGTAAAACCCCATGTATCTATTACATGTGCTAAAATATGCTTCTTAAACACATTCTATAGACAGTCTTACTCGTTAATACATTATTAATGTAGTAAAATATAGTAATAATTAAGCAAAACTTTTCAATTTTTACTCTTATTTTTATTGATGATAAAATATAAACATTATACAGCATATACTGTTGTAAAGCACTCGTTTTAAAGTCCTTTGTGCGTGAGATTTTTATGTTCTGTCGCATGTTTAACAAACGATGCCAAAAGGATAAACTTTATTACGCTTCATGTCCTTTTACATTGAACTTGGAGTGACGTCTCCAAGATGGCGCTGCCTCGAGGGCGACGACGCGGAGTTCTCATAGTCAAATTGTTTCTTTGTTTTAATTTGTTTTATTTGTTGTTTTGTTTGTTCCTGTTTTGCACTATGCTCGTCTATGACCGGTGGACTCTACTACAGCTATGAGGTCTTCTGAAGTTTCGCACCTTCCTATCATGAGCTAATATGTTATGACAGCTCAATGCTAGCCGCACCCCGTTTAACAATTAGCCCAGGCGGGAAGGGGCTGAACGACGACTCCGGCGCTTTGGATCGCACGGGATGAAGGCTGTGTAGCCGGGTGGTGCTATCGCCTCATCGGGTGTACTCTCCTCGAGCCATGTTTCACAGAAACACAGCATGGACCAGTCATGTAGATCCCTGTGCGCTGCAATCTGAGCATGAAGCTCGTCCACCTTCGTTCGGCCCCTCCCCGCCTGGGCTTAGTGTTAGCCAGGATACGGCTAGCATTGAGCTGTCATAGCATATTAGCTCAGGATAGGAAGGTGCGAAACTTCAGAAGACTCCGATCTCATAGCTCTAGTAGAGTCCACCGGTCATAGACGAGCATTGTGCAAAACAACTGTCTGTCTTCCTTTCGGCTTTTTCCCTTTTACTTGGGAGTCGCCACAGCAAATCATCTGAATCACACGTTTGAGTTGGCAGAGGTTTTTACGTCGAATGCCCTTCCTGACCGAACCCTTTAGCAAGGGACAGAAACACGCTGACGGCTTTGCAGCCTTCTGATACTGTACTGGAATAATAATTGAAAAAGACTTTAATACAACAGTTCAGAGGAAACTGTCGTTTCTTCAGGAGAAAGTCTTATTTATTCAGAAGAGACATCCAACATTTTCTATCGCTTAGCTGTTTGAGTGGCATCATAGAGCTTAACTGGTAATTAAAACACACAAAAAAAACAGGCTCATTGACAACTTGTGCGCAAATGCGGAAAAGGAGGCGTTACATCATCTCAACCAATCAGCAGGAAGGAGGACAGCCATTGGCTGAATTTGAGTGACGTGTCAGTTGCTCGGCAATCCGCGAATACTCAAACTGTGAGTGCAAAACTGCGAATAGTCTAGGGCCTACTGTATCTTAAATTGTGCACCAGATCATCAAACACACCCAAAGAACTCAATGACGCAAAAAGGGAAAAAGATGTCTGTGTTCAACCTACTTGTGTGCCTTGCAGCCAGGATGTGAATGGAGATGTTTACTACTTCAACTTCTCCACCGGTCAGTCCACGTGGGACCACCCTTGTGATGAGCATTACCGCCGCCTAGTGGCCGAGGAAAGGGAGCGGCAGGCAGGCCCTGCACCTGGCAGAAAAGACAAAAAGAAAAAGAAGAAAGAGAAGAAGGAGAGGAAAAAAGAGAAGAAGGGTGAAAAAACATCAGGTGTAAGTAACCCCCCCCCTGTAATCACATCCTTTTCTTAGGTTTTGACTCCACCCCTACCTGCCACTCCAACTGCTTATTGCTTCCATTGAGCCCACAATGCTAATACAGACCTGCTCAGAGAGTATGTATAAGTTGGCCCTGCTGTCTTATCAGCTTGCTTCCTATTGGCTTAGCCAGCTGTCTATCACTGCCATCCTTTCAAAGAAAGAGAAGCGAGTCAGAGGAAAGAGTGACCGATGTAGGGAGATCCAGCAGTGAAGAGAAAACCTTTGTGTTATTTAAGGTCATTCCATCTTAAATGAACCTGTGACAGAAGATTTTTCCACCACAGCGTCATATATTTGGCTGTACTGATTTGATGTACTGTTGGTATGTGTGCAAAACACCAACAAAACACACCCATCTTGCAGCATCAGTTATTTTTTCCTTTTTGACTCCTGACCATCTTGAAATGAGGGTGTGATTTTTGTATTTCCTCCTTCTCTCTCTCGCTCTCTCTCTCTCACTCTCTCAGCTGTTGGGTACACTAGCTCCTCTCAGAGGTATGTGTGATGCGCCGGTTGCAGCACTCCGTGGCTCCTTGCGCAGCTCTTCCAGCCTCCAACCTCTGAAGACACCACTCGGGGTAATCAGGAACGCATTAATATACATACACTAGGACTAGAAGGAACATTGCTGATGCAAAACTAATTCTGTCACAAGTGCGACCAATGAGCCTGTGTGTGATCATGTTTCTTAGGGCTCACTCTCCGGAATGACCTCAGGTTTACAGAAGGTGCGCCAAGAGGAGCGTCCGTTTTTGGCTCCTCCCTCATTTGGTTCCGATGATGACGAAGAACGGGAAAAGATTTCCACGTCTCAGGTTTGTTGAAAAAAGCAGTGTGGATGATGGTATAGATCAGGGGTCCTCAAACTTTTTCCTGCGAGGGCCACATAACTTTTCCCTTTTCTGATGGGGGGCCGAGGTCAGTTTGTAACAGAAAAAGTGTGACGATCACAGGGCTGCCTAAACGTAAACGTTTATTGTTTTCCAGTAAGCCACGCATAACCAAATATTAGTAACCCTTTCCGGGACCTTCACAGAAAAAAGTCAGGAAATAAATAATAAAGGAATCACTGCTTGCTATCAGTTGAGCAACCCAAAAGCTGCCCAAACAGATGTCCGGTTCAGCCGAGCCTGGCGTACAAATGTATTCTTCTGAACTAACAGTCTACTTTTTAGCTTTGAGAGTTTGTCTACTCGCATTTAGCCTTGCAAGCGATCATACTCATCTTTGTGACGGGACTCAGAGTGTCGGCGCAGATTTTATTCTTTGAATACCGCCACCGCCCTTTGACAGATGATACAAACAACCTTTCCTTTGCATTGAACAAAAAAAAAAATTGTTTGTCCACTGCAGGTTAAATACCCTACATTCTGAATCAAATTTTCTCTTCTATAACCTTTTCATCATTATTTCGTTCTATTTGACAGGGGGGGGTTTCTAGGATTTTTGTTTCTTGGCGGATGTTCAGATAGGGGCACAGACGGCAGAAGGGTGGAATAGGGTGTCATGTTCTGGGTGTGTATTAGTCTTGATCTATTGTTCTTCTCTGGTATTGTTCAGGGGGTTGGGCCAAATGTAGAGGTGGGCCGTAGTTTGGGGACCACAGGTATGGACGATGAGTTCGACATGAGCAGCCCTCCATGACGTCCCTGATTTCTTCATGTTAAGTCGAGGTCTTATTGTGGGAACACTATCGATGAGACCCAATAAGCATGTCGTCATACTTTGTATTATCAGAATACGGGATCCCCGAAGTAAACCGTCTATAATAAGTCGTGTTTGTGCGTATGTAGAGTCCATGTGGTACATCCCGCCTGCTGCAGAATCTGCACCTCGACATTGATGCTCTGGGAGGTGGACTGGAGTACGAGGTAATGTTCACACAAGAAACTGACGTGCAGTCTGACATGACGTCTCGGCCCATTAAGTTGCTCTGGCTTATAACAAATGCACATCAAGTGTAGTTGGTTGAGTGTGTGTGTGTGTGTGTGTGTGTGTGTGTAGGACAGTGAAGTGAGTGGCTCAGCTCCAGCTGAGGAAAGAACCGAACCAGAGCTCCAAGATCTTGCTCTCTCAGGGGATATCAGTGCCAACCATCCATCTCAGGTACTCAAATCTGATTGGTCAGTCGTTCATGCATTCATTAGAGTAGCGGGGAGACTGGTGCCCATCTCAGCCAACTCTGGGTGAAGGCGAGGTACACCCTGGACAGCTCGCCAGCCGATCTCAGGGCCAACACTCACATGTCCCTTTATACTTCCTCTCACTCGGGGTAATTTGGAACATCCAGTTAACCTACTGCATGTTTTTATACTGTGGGAGGAAACTGGAGTATCCGGAGGAACCCACACAAGCATGGGTCTAACATGCTAGCACATCTACCTCACAGCAAGAGGGTCATGGGTTTGATTCCCAGCTCGGGCATTTCTGTTTGTATGTATTTATTGTGTATTTATTTATTTTATTTATGTTGCATGTTTGTATGTAATTTATGGGTCAAACATGCAAACTCTACACAGAACCGCCTGAGCTGGGAATCGAACCCATGACTTTCTTGCTGTGTGGTGGATGTGCTAACCACTACACCACCGTGCCGCCCTGATCACATGTTTATTATTGTATTCATTCATTTAATTCATTTTTTAAATGTGTCTTAATCCTAATTAGGATCATGGGGAGGCTGGCGCCCATCTTAGTCGACTCTGGGAGAGGGTGAGGTACATCCTGGACAGCTCACCAGACCATTGCAGGACCAACACACACCTATAAATAGGGGAAAATTAAAATGGCGACTTAGCCTACTGTGCATGTTTTTGGACTGTGGGTGTAAACCGGAATACCCGGAGAAAACCCATGCAAGCACGGGGAGAACATGCACACTTTACACAGAAATGCCCGAGCCCAGGAATCGAACACAGGATGTTCTTGCTGTGAGGTAGATGTGCTAATCACCACGCCACCGTTCCACCCCAATAATTGTGTGCCCTCTTCAACCAGAGATGTGTGTATGTGTGTGAACCTTTCCCATAACTCATCTTCACCTTTTCCCCCTCTAAGTTTTAGTCTTGTTTGCTAATAAAATTATTGTTTTCTCCTCCATGGCTTCCACGTCCTCGGAAAACCGTGAGTGTGCCTTGCATGTGTCTGCACCTATCTGTATGTTTCCAATCCTACTATGTCCTCAATCTCTTTCTCTGCCCCATTCTCTGTCTCCTGTATTCCTCCTTCCGTACACCCGGCTTAAGGATTCGCTGCGTGGGCGTCGTCTCTCTCCCAAGCAGCAAGGGGGCAGCAGAGACTGCAGCAGCGGTGATGTTTTCCCGCCTTGTCAGCAGGACGAAAGCATCGGCGATGAAGAATTGATCCCAGTTGAGGAGGAGATTGACGAAGGAAAGAGGGATGAAATCGAGGTGGAACGGCAGAGAGAGAATAATAAAGAAATGGAGGGAAAGTTGGGGAAAAAGGAATCAGAAAGTGAAGTGATGGATAGAGAGGCAGTGGGTGGGATGGATAGGCAAAAACCAAGGGATGAGTTGGAAGAGCGGAAAAGTCCAGATAGTGATAAGATCAGGGAGGAGTGTTTCGAAGAGGACGTGGAGCAAAGTGAGAGAGAGGAAAAAGAATGTGAGGAAGAAGGAGAGCTGGAGTGCCACTTGGAGAACAAGGCTGTAGAAGAGATGGAGGAAAAGGAGGACCGTGATGGAGTCAGAACGGAGGAAGAAGTACAGGGGAGAGGCAGAAGTTCTAAAGAACAGAGAGATGATGCAGACGAGTGTCGGAGTGACAGAGAGGAGAAAATGAGTGTGAAGCATTCTGAGGAAAGTGAGAGGAACAACAAAGAACTGAATGTCACTGAGATATCTGAGAGCGAGGAGGAGGAAGAGATCGAACTATTCGAGAACCTAAAACAAAACAAGGACATGGTGCCCCAGCAAAAATGCATGCTGGGAAAAAAGCAGCTTTCTTGCTGTGATCAACTTCCCAGTGAGGTATGCAGTGTGACCTTTGACCCCACATCTCAAGCACTCATGCTATTTTGATGCCTGCGAGCTTGAGCCCTCCTGTAGGTGTCAATGTGAGACGTACTCCTGATGTTCTCCATCTGTCCATCCATTAAGCCTGTCCGTCTGCTTATCTGTCCATGTCTTAAATCTGTCCGTCTGCATATCTGTTCGTCTGTTAAATCTGTCCTTCTGTCTAACCTTAAACTGTTGATGCTTTATATAGTTGTCCATCCGTTATTATTATTATTACAGTGGAATCTCGGTGGTTGAATGACTCTTTAGTTGAATAAATCAGAGTTCAATCAAAAAAATGAGGAAAATCTGCCTCGGTGTTGGAACAAATGCTGTGTTGGAACGGTTCAGAGCCGAGTGTGTTGAACGCTGCTCAGTGTTCAGTACTTTGAACAGCCATTGAGCGAGCGTCTCGTACTGCGTATTGTGTTTATTCATTACATTACGGATACTTTAACCCTTAACCCCAAATCCAAAGGAAAGCAGCAATAATTCTACTGGATAGAAAAAGAGAAAAGTTGTGAGAACGTGAAGAATCAATTGCGATCAGAGACAGAGAAGGGAAAAACTGCCATGCCCCTCAAAGCAATAATCCGCCTCCCCCATCTCTCTCTCCCCATCCAACTACATACACTGACACATTGTAACCAGAAATGCATGTAAACAAATGCAGTACATAATTCGGTTAATTATTACGTACTATTATTGTTTACCTTCACATACATTAATATACAAAAGAGTAAAAGTCCTTTGGGCTTTTTACACCCATAGTGGCTCATCAGGCCGGTGCTCATCCCTGGTTTCCATAGCGTGAAGCGACTAGGAGTTGAACTCCTCCAGGATGGGACGCTAATCCATTGCAGGTTACCTTCCCAATATATTTTTACTGGTACCCAGTTACACTGCTGGGTGAACAGAGGCACACTTGTGGTTACGACCTTGCCCAGGGGTCTTGGCACAGTAGGGGTCTAACTGGGATTTGAACACACAACCTCCCGATCATGAGCGCAGCACCCTAACCACTACGCCACCGGCCCCACTTATATTAATGTATGTATTATTTATTAATATCAGGGCTGACCAATACGTTGAGCGCGATCTACCTACCGGTCGATTGCAAAGGTAGTGTGGGTGGATCGCATGGCATTAAAACCTAGACGTCAGTCTAATATGCTCACTATGAAATTTGCCACTTGATTGACAGTCGGTCTGACCAATTTGACCTTTTCTGACACCAGTGTTACTGCGCATATGCACATAACGACGCATTCTAGCAAGCTAGTGAATTAGCCTCCAATTTATGTCTTGTAAACTTCAGGATATAAAAATGAGTGGGAAGCGTTCATATGGAATGGAAGATGAACTTTTTTTGTTTTTTACTGTCATTTTCAAAGTGCGTTTGCCTTGCTAACTTCAAAAGCAGACACCACAGCTTCGTTGCGGGCGAGTCAGTCAATCATTAAAAACAATAAATTCCATTCAGTGCAAGTCATCGGAACAAGATAACGACAAAAAAATGTACAGCGTTGTATTGAGGAATATGGGTTCATGCAGTTATGCAAGGCACACCAACACATATGGTTCATATAAAGAATTCAATATATTTATGAATAAATAAATAAATGTTTTGAAGCTTTATAGTTGATAGATCATTTTGACTCGCTCATTTTGGAAGTAGCTCACATGCTGTAAAAGTGTGGACAACCTTGCTATTTAGCGGAATTCCACTATTGTTACTCGCCTTCTTTTCCTTTTGGCTTTTCTGTTCAGGGGTCGCCAAAGCAAACCATCCGCCTCCATCTCACCCTATCTTCTGTATCTTCTTCTCTTACTCCAACTGCCTTCATGTCCTCCTTCACCACATCCATAAATCTTCTCTTTGGTCTTCCTCGGCCTTCTACCTGGTAGTTCCAACCTCAGCATCCTACTACCAATAGACTCACTATCCCTCCTCTGTACATGTCCAAACCATCTCGATCTAGCCTCTCTGACTTTGTCTCCAAAACATCTTAGATGTGCTGTCCCTCTGATGTACTCATTCCTGATCCTAACCATCCTCGTTACTCCCAAAGGGAACCTCAACATTTTCATCTCTGCTACCTCCAGCTCTGCCTCCTGTCTTTTCCCCAGTGCCACTGTTTCTAAACCATACAACATCGCTGACCTCATCACCGTCTTGTACACTTTTCCCTTCATTCTTGCCGATACCTTCCGATCACACCAGACACTTTTCTCCAACCATTCCAACCTGCCTGCACACGCTTCTTCACCTCTTTTCCACACTCTCCATTGCTCTGGATTGTTGAGCCTAAGTACTTAAAATCCTCCACCTTCTTTATCTCTGCTCCCTGTAAGCTCACCGTTCCTCTTGGGTCCTTCTCGTTCACACACATGTATTCTGTCTTACTGAGGCTAACCTTTATTCCTCTCCTTTCCAGGGCATACCTCCACCTCTCTAGATTTTCCTGCACTTGCTCTCTGCTCTCACTGCAGATCACAATGTCATTTGCAAACATCATAGTCCATGGGGAATCTTGTCTCACCTCATCTGTCAGCCTGTCCATCACCATAGCAAACAAGAAGGGGCTGAGAGCTGACCCTTGATGCAGTCCCACCTCCACCTTGAACTCTTCTGTCACACCGACAGCACACCTCACGTCTGACATCTCTCATACATGTCCTGCACCACTCTAACATACTTCTCTGACACTCCAGACTTCCTCGTGCAATACCGCAGTTCCTCTCTCGGCACCCTGTCATATGCTTTCTCCAGATCCACGAAGGCACAATGCAGCTCCTTCTGACCTTCTCTGTACTTCTCGATTAACATCCTCAAAGCAAACACTGCAACTGTGATGCTCTTTACTCGCCTATTTAGTGGAATTCAGCTATTTTTACTCGCCAAAGTGATAATTATTTATAATATATGCCCCTTGACCCCCAGCTGAAATATTTCATTTCCTCTATTTCTGAACCCGTTTCCTCTGAACCTCGCTGGGATCCCTGTGATTTACACGTTTCGTAAATACACTCATTTTCAAATTACAGGAGGCCCTTGACTATTCGTGGTTTTGCAGCCGCGGCTCCGCATATTCGCAGATTGCCAAGCAACTGTCACGTGATTTAAATTCAGCCAGTGACTGTTCTCCCTCCTGGTTGAGATGATGCAACATCCCTTTTCCCTCATTCGTGCACACTTGTGCATGTGCTTTTTTAGCATGTGTGTTTTTAATTACTGTTAAGCTTCATTATGCCTCCCAAACGCTGCGCACCTTCCCAGGCTTCTGGTAAGGTGCAGAAGCACCAGAAAAAGGTAATGACACTGCATGAGAAAGTAGAACTGCTTGATATGATTCAGGAAGGAAATGTTGCATGAAACAAAGTCATGATCCGAATGGAACCTGCCTTAGTATTCTGGATACTTCTAGTTCAGGGGTTGGCAACAATGTGTTGCATTGATTTAAATGACTACAGAGACAATTAAATTACAATTCTGCTTGCAACTAAAACATTTAGATAAAAAAAAAATTGCCAGCCTCCCCGCACCCTAATTAGGATTAATTGATTCAGAAAATGAATGAATGTGTTAGAGTCCTTCTTGTATTTTTATAAAGAAAAATAATATCTGTCCCACGAAGCGAGGAACAGGTGCAGCCACATTTGTTAACAGGTTGGGAATGCGCTTTGAATTCCACGTCTTGTGGGCATGGCCCGCAGGGTGCGCACGAGAGAGAGATGGAGAGAAGGAATAACTCTTTAGTTTTTAGTTTTTAAGTTGTTTAATTCAGTAAATGTTTAATAAAAGTGGGTGCATTTGAGCTCATCTAGAATTCCGATCCCTCAAGGAATCAAGTTAAAGTTGAGTTTGTCAAGCAGGGAATGCGCTTTGAATTCCACATATTGTGGGCGTGGCCCACAGCGTGCGTGCGAGAGAGAGATAGATAGAGAGAGAGAGGGAGAGCGACAGGGGTGTGTGTGTGTGTGTGTGTGTATGTGTTAAAAAAATGGTTTAATGTTAATAAAATGTTTAAATTTAATAAATAATTTTCTTTTACTTTTAACACATTTCATACAAAATTGGTGTACTTTTATAATTTTTAAAGGGTTTATGGGGTTTATCCAGTCCAAAGACTGAAGCCTTGGAACAAATTAGGCGTTTAACATGTAAAATGTGATCCCTACTGACGAAATCCCCACGTTACGAAAAAGGCTCTGGAACGGATTAATTTCGTAGGCAGGGGGCCGATTGTGTATATGTGTGTGTGTGTGTGTGTGTGTGTGTGTGTGTGTGTGTGTGTGTGTGTATATATGTATGTATGTACATATATGTATGTGTGTGTGTGTGTGTGTGCCGTATTCGTCGTAATAAGCGCCCTGCTCCAATTAACACCCCCCCCCCCCGTGTTTTTATCTGATCTTACATCTAATAACCGCCCATGTGTACTGGAAGCAAAATTGTAGATCAAAATTACCTATTTTATTCAATCAGTCTCTGTAACCTTAAAATGAGGCGTTCACTACCTGAAAAAGTGAGTTTACACTGTATTTCTAGACTCTCTGCTGCTGGGGAATGTCTATCATGTTCATCAGTAACAACACATTTGATTGTTCCGCCATGCTTTAAAAAACAGGAAAATATTTTGCTGTGTTCTCTTGGTAAATGTCCAACAATATGAACCATTAGAAACCCGATTCTCCTGCTCACTAACTTCATACATTTAAAGAGGTTCCTGGCCATGTGCTCTTGTTTCATGTTGATTGGTTCAAGTTGCCATGTGCTAAAGTTGACATTCCTGTTGATTGGCTCATTTTACTTTGGAAAATGTTTAAAGGAAATGGCACAGGAAGGGTCTTTTTTATTTTATTTTATTAATGCTGTTTTTTGTTTATTTTCAGCTTTCGTGTAAGTAGTTTGGTTGATACTGCAAAATGACTAACACAAATACCAGTAAAACTCTTTTATTGTTCTGTTATTATTCATGTTTTCCAGCTTGATGGGAATAAGCACTTACCGTTCCACTCTGCTGGTAACATTTTAATAACGCCCACCCACTTCAATTTTTTTAAGCACCCTAGGCGCTTATCACGTCAAATACGGTATATATATATATATATATATATATATACCTAATATATATATATATAATGTATAATGTTTATATTTTATCAATCAATATCACAGTACAAAATTAAAAAGTTTTTCGTAATCATTACCACATTTTACTACATTAATACTATATAAATGAGTAAGACTGTCCATAGAATATGTTTAAGAAGCATATTTTAGCGCATGTAATAGATATATAGTATTTTACTTCCTGTTGATCATTCGCGTATGTAATATGATACATAGGGTTTTACTTCCGGGTACAGAAATCGTGGATTATCTTCATTCGTGGGAGGGGCCGGACCCCCCCCCCCCCCCCCCGTATAACGAGGGCCTACTGTATATACAACTGTATTTACGGAAGTAGATGTTCATCTGAACGCATTAATCAAGTTACTATTTCTTATGGGAAATATTGTTTCCATCTTCAAACAAATAGGTAATCGATCATATTTTTGGAACAAATTGTGTTCAACCACCAAGGTTCCACTCTATATTATTATGAGTATTATTATTATTATTATTATTAATAAATACTACCCATGTGTTTATCTCATCAATTTTTTTGGCAAGTACCTCTTTCTTTATTCATCTTTCCTGTCTATCTTCTTTTGAGTCATCCAGATGTTCCTCCATTCATCCATCCATCTCTCTACTCATTGCATTCACTGTTCATGACTCTCAGTATTTGAGATTAGTCATGTCTCCGTCTCTCCTGCCTACTTCTGCTTGGTGTTTTATATTCAAACTTGAGACATGTTCGCGCTTGGTACTGCTTACAGTGCATTACACTAGAGCATGTGTGAGAGAAAAAAATAGAGAGAAAGAATGTTTTTGTGGAATATTAACAATGCTATCATTCTGCTGCAGGCATCAGAGATCAGCGAACATGTCGAAGTGGGATCTCACCGTTCTGATGACATGAAGGTAGTAATGTTAGTGATGATAAGTTTATTTTTGCACAAAAACGTATTTCAGTGCTGTTATTAATGTGACTGTAATTAACTCGTCACTGTAAAGCAATATTGTTTGGCGTCTGTAATTCTATTTCATAATGTAGTGTTAAAGGCAAGAAAATGTGTTTCTCTGCAGATGGAACAAAATGCCATCAGTGGCTTTTCAAAAATATTTAATGAACACTTTCACTTGGCAAAATAAAATTCGATTCAGTGTTCCACCGGCTAAATTATTTTATTTTTAAATGATAAAATTACATGAATCGAAGATTTGTGTCACAGAAAGAGGATATTTGTGAAAAGATCAAAGATTGTCAAGGTTCTCATAGGAATGAATGGTATTTATACAGAGCTGTAGCCAAAAAACCCCCCCAAAAATTCACCTATGTAAGTCTAATCATAAATTACGTTTGTTTTGTTTTTTTCAATTGGTTCTGACAGCAAGTGATGGCGAAAATGCTTGACCCCCTCAATTACTGATTGTAATTATATTTAAAGCTATTCATTTTACTTTTGTTTCTGAATTGGTGTAACTACAGATGCTCCACGACTTACGTTTTTAATTGGTTCCAGACAGCTGAACGTAAGTTGAAAGTGAACGCAAGTTGTTACAGTGACGTATGATGCTCATACTGTACTATACATCCATAAATACCATTACCATATCTCATAAAACACCCCTAAATCACTTATTATAAACATAACATTGTAAAATAATAACATTTAATTTCAAATACGTCACTAAGTTTCATGTAAAGTAACTCGGTATAAATAAAACAGCCAATCAATGCTTACAATATGTGAAGCGCTCGATACCAAAGGTAGTGTACTTGCAAAAGTAGTGTACTTGCTGTGTGCTGTGACTTCCGGTCTTTCAAGTGCACAAGAGTGCCATTGAACCCGTTTAGAACACAGCCTGCACTGATGTAAATCCCAGCAAAGCAGAGCGTTCTTTTGTGTAAGTAAGTAAGTAAATTTTATTCAAGAGATGCATACAAAGAACAAGTACAAATCCTAATGAATATTCATTCATATAAAAATAAGTATACACTCTTAGGATTCTGCTAAAGGATAATAAATATATGTATTTGTTCTGTAGTTTGTGCATCGGGTTTTCATTCATATTACAACTCTCTTTGCTTAACTGAGTATGCATGGTAGATTGTGCCAATCTGAGCAGATAATTCATCTGTGTATGAGACTTGCACCCATGCTAGTAGGCTTACACTTCTGACCAACCATATTTGCTTAGGGTTACAAAAGTTCGCAAAACAATGTAAACACAAAGATCACAGAGACGATGTCTTAACACAAGGGTAACACGCTACATAACTGAGATATATATATATATTATATACACACACTCAGTCTGTAGTTTGTAAACAAAGAATGCAGCGTCATTACGTCAGCGTACTATGTAGGTACGTCTAAACTCAAAATTTTACTTTTTTGGAAAAAAAAAACGTAAAATGGATGAATGCAAGTCGGGGAGTGTCTGTATAGGAAAATGAATCGCAAAGGTAGTCTCTAAAAACAATGAAAGCATTCTTGCCAGCTCTATCTACTTTGTTCATCTTTGCTGAGTGTTGGATAACAGGTAAAAAGATGAACCCTAATAATGTCCCACATGGGGTACACTACATGCTTTTGAGCTGTAATCAAAATGATATGGATTTTATGTATACAATATACACAATTTTTGTTATTTAAAAAAAAGCAATGTTGATGTTGAGTCACCCATTTGGTACTTTTCCACAAGTAGTATCAGAAGTACTGTATAAGAATGTAAATGCCCTGTGGTTTCACCCCATCTCTCCCAGCCCCTGCCCTTGAGTAGGAGTCTGTTAGTGTAAGACTGCTCATTTTCAGATATATGCTGATTGAGAATAATTATATACCTCCCTGTCACATAGCCTTGCCTGCTTTTTAGTATTCGCAAAATAATACAGTGGGTGGAGTTAAGGTCAGAGCTGTTTATATTACACTGTATTATAGACCGCATCCTTTTTTGCTATTTTGTTTGCATTGTAATTTTATAATATTTGTTGTTTTTTGCATTGCTTCAAAGGTGGGGCCACGCTTCAAGTTTTCGGAGAACATTCTAGACGTGGCTGAACTCTCAGCAGCACCAGTGAGTTCAAACTTATGGAAAAATAGTAAACACGCTCGCATTCACATCCAAGATTTAGTTCAAAGATCTGTTTCCGTCCCAAGCTGTCTGGTCTTTCTTACTACAGAATTCTTCATTAAGATTCTGTTAGGTTCTCATTTAAATTCTAATAAATCCAGAATGTGTTCATCAATCCATTCATTTTCTATATATTATTTATCTTTCCATCCATATACATCTGTGCATGTACATCTGCTCATCCATGTGAAAGGACCACACTTATTTTTATTCATTCCACTTCTGTTGTTTTTTGTTTTTTTAGAATAAAAAAGAAAATTATGGACGGAGAGAGAAGTATCAGGGTTACTGTAAGGACGAGATGAGCGAGGATGCAGCAAAGAGGTGTGAATAGAATACAACACAAACATCACCCCACACACACACACACACACACACACTGATGACATTTCTCCTCACAGAAATGGGAACTTGAAGCTCTCAGGTTCAGAGGAGTATCTCTCCGAACACACACGGGAACCTTCGTCCTCCTTCTCTAAGCAGGTGGATGAGGGAAAGAAAATAGAGCATGAGACTGAATCGCAAGTGAAAAGAGAACATAACAAAAGAGAAGAGGAGGAGAAGAGAAGGAGAACGAAAGATGAGGAGATAAGTCAGGCAGAGGAGGAGAGGAGGAGGTGTGAAGAAGAGCAGCGCAAGAAGAGGGAAGACGAGGAGAAGGAAACACAGAGACAGACGGAGGAGGAACGATCGAGATTGGAGGAGGAGCGTGACCGAAGACTACGCCTCCTCAGAGAGGAGCTGAGAAGAGCAGAGGAAGAAGAGGAGCGAAAGATGAAGAAGGAGAATGAGGAAAGGATCAGGTGGGTGAAATGGAAGTAAGAGAAGAGAGTGTGGGATAGAGAGAAAAAAAGGAGAGAATATGTCCAGAAGGAAAAAAAGGAAAATTTGGAAAGAATCAGAATGGGAATTAGAAAGCACCTGGTTGGTTGCTGTGATGTCATCAAGAGGCATTTGTGATTAAAATTAGACTTGTGTGTTAATTTCAACAGGGCACTAAAGGAGCATCTTCAGAGAGAGAGGCAAGAGGAGGAGGAGCGTCTGAAGCAGAAAGCACAGACTGAACTCCAACAGCTCAGGTATATACACAGACACCTAGACACACACACCCTTCGTGATCACTCCACACTGTTTAAACCTATGCGTGTGTTTAGAGTGATGAATGAGGAGAGGGTTGGAGAATTGCGTGCTGAACTGGAGGAAGAGCAAGAGAGATTGGAGGCGCAGAGAAGGCAAGACTTGGACAAAATGAGGGCGGAGTCAGAGGAGGAGCTGATGGCTGAGAAAAAGCGGATTCTAGAAAGCAGGAAGGAGGAATTATTTTCACTCAGACTGCAGGTGTGTACCTGGTAGAAAGAGAGACACTGACAATTAGTGGGATGTCTTTATTTTCCAACTTAACTTTGTGTGTGTGTGTGTGAGAAAGGACACTTCCAGTGAAGGACAGCAAGATGTGATAAGCTTTCGCCCTCAGCAGCAGCTGCTGGAGTATAAAAGAGAGGTAGCATTACATGAGTATGAAATGATTATACCTGTCAGTCAGGTTAAAGGAGGTGTGGTCTCAATGTCTGTCCAACCCAATAGTTTCTGAGAACTGATGAATGAATAATAATTCTTACTCCACTGTTCATTGTTTGTGTGTGTGTGTGTGCGTGCGTGCGTGTGCACACAGCTGTCTGATGTAATGCAGGAAGTGAGGGAGGAAGTTCAGAGGGAGCATTGCAAGAAGCTGGAGCAATTGAAAGAGGAACATCGACACCAGCTGCAGTCCATCAGAGAAAGACACTTGGAGGAGGTGTGTGTGTGTGTGTGTGTGTGTGTGTTTGTGTGTGTGTGTGTGTGTCTTATACATTTGCCTTTTTATGCCTCATTTGAACAGAAGTTTGAAGCCTTCCTGTTCAATTTTTGTCTCAGTGTGAAAGAATATAGTTTTATATAATTATAGTGAAAATAGTGAGTAATGCCCGGCACTCAGGAACAATAGCTCTTCTATGATATGTGTCACAACCTGGAAGCCAATGAGAAAGCACTGCTGTGGCACCGTATTGGTGGTCCCCATGGAGGCTGTGATTGTAAAATGTAGAGTAAATTTGTTGCGCAGAGAGGGATAGAGAGAAGCAGTTTTCCCATGTCCTAGTTATTATTAAAAATCAGGGCGAGCACATTAAAGAACTCTCCAGAAAAAGCGAGCTATATGGTTCAACAACATCTCCAGAGCAAATTTGGATGTTAAGATCCATGTTTGCAGTGAACATTTTATTATTACTGGTGAGTGCACATGCAAAGCTAATATTTTGTGCTTTTTGTTCATAATAATGCGGAAGCAACTGACTCGAAAGAATTCTATTGCGACAAAGCACAGACTGAGGGGAAAAAGTGTGTTTTGTTATCTAGTTGAAAACAACTGAGAGAAGCCCCGCCTTTTAGCCTGTGCTTCTTTTCTTCCGGTAAAAAAAAGTGCAGCAGTTTTAGGTACTAATATATTTTTCAAGGTCATTTCCGTCCACTCGGTGTTCAGTCTGCACTCGGTTGAGATACGTGTTTGTAAAGGTCATGTCTGTCACACAAAGCTAATTTGTGAAGGCATGAACTTGGTATGTGGCCTCACTACTATGAGTACTAGGATGAGTTTTTGTGCAAGTGACCTTGGTGTACTTTTCAAGGGTACAGAGGAAAAATTGTATGTTAGGTTTCTGGACATTTACTTGCCCTGCATTGTAACTGGGACATTCAAACCTGCTATGCTTGTTCTATATTGGCATATCATGAAATAATTTTTTTAATTTACAACAATGCAGAGCCTCCTAATTGCTTTACTTATATGATGACTCAGTAACTTTTGGAGTCACCTGTGCAATAGGGCGAGGAAAAATAATAAAACTTGGCTGGCATTTCAAACTTTCCCATATAAGCTTTGAGACTGGGGAGGATGGGCAGGATGTAGAACGTACCCATTTTAAATGCTTCCTATCATTCTTACATCATTTAGCTTTCACTGGAAAATCTCTACATGTGGTTTAAACCTGAAGTGTGTGTGTGTGTGTGTGTGTGTGTGTGTGTGTGTGTGTGTGTGTGTGTGTAGGAGCACAAGCAGAGGGAGAGTGTGCTGAGTGCATTAGAAGAGGAGAAAAAACAACTGCTTACCTCACATGCAACTCAGTTGGAGCAACTCCGACTGCAGCTGGACACACAGCTCCAAAACATGCACACAACACACATGCAGAAGGTACACACACAGTTTCATCTGACAAGTCGAGCACCTTTTTTTAAACATAACATTATTTGTAATCTTAGTTTAAAATCTCTGAACAGTTTGTGTGTGTATGTTTAGGATGCTGAAGTGCAGGGATTGATTGAGAAAATAGAGCTTAAGACCTCAGAGCTAAAAGTTCAAGAATCAAGACTCCTTGTTCAGGTATTTTGTGTGTGTGTGTGTGTGTGTGTGTGTGAGTGTGAGAGAGAGATAAAAACCAGGGATCCCAGATCTCCAGTATGTAGCCGAATTCTGCTATTTTTACTGTATTATTTAGTGGAATTCTGCTATTTTTACTCATATTTAGCAGAATTCTGCTATTTTTACTCTCAATTAGTGGAATTCCGTAATTTTTACTCTTAATTAGTGGAATTCTGCTATTTTTACTCTCTCTAGTGGAATTCTGCTATTTTTACTCTCTCTAGTGGAATTTTGCTATTTTTACTCTTAATTAGTGGAATTCCGTAATTTTTACTCTTAATTAGTGGAATTCCGCTGTTTTTACTCAATTATTTAGTGGAATTCTGCTATTTTGGGTTATCAAAGGCAGGCCATGTTGCTTACTGTCTATGGTGAGAGGCATGTAAAAGAACCATTGCTGACTTTCGTAAAGAGTAGCTGTAAAGTCGTCAGCGTGTTTCTGTCCCTTGCTAAAAAGGGTTGTGACAGGAAGGGCATCCGACGGAAAAACCTCTGCCAAATCAAACATGCGAATTAGATGATTCGCTGTGGCGACTTCTGAGTAAAAGGGGAAAAAGCCAAAACGAAGACAGACAGACTGCTATTTTTACTCTAATATTTAGTGGAATTCCTAGGGACAGTGGTGGTCTAGTGGATAGGGTGCAGGATCTCTGATCCTAAGGTTGGGAGTTCAAGTCCCCACAGGGTTGTCACTGTCCCCCCAGTGCAGCTAACTGGGTTATCAAAGGCGGGCCATGTCTCTCACTGTCTATGGTGTGAGGCATGTAAAAGCACCATTGCTGACTTTCATAAAGATTGGGCTGCAATGCCGTCAGCGTGTTTCTGTCCCTTGCTAAAGGGTTGTGACAGGAAGGGCATCTGACATAAAAAGCCATGCTAAATCAAATGTGTGAATCAGATGATTCGCTGTGGCGACTCTCGAGAATGAGAAAAAGCCGAAAGAAAGAAAGAAATTTAGTGGAATTCTGCTATTTTTACTCTCTTATTTAGCGGAATTTTGATATTTTTGCTCTCATTTATTGGAATTCCGCTATTTTTACTCTCTTATTTAGCAGAATTCTGCTATTTTTTCAGCTTCAGGGGCCCTGCAGCCCCTTTGACCCCCCCCCCAGCTGAAATAATTTAATTTCCTCTATTTCTGAACCAGTTTCCTCTATTTTTTCTAAGCCTTGCTGGGATCCCTGAAAAAAACATGATATCTTCTGTTCATTCTCTTTCTGTGTAGGCAGCGGATTTAAAGAAAAGGAGGAAACAGCTGGACGAGGATGAAGATGAAGTTGAGTGCAAGTTGGAGGTGTGTGTTTGTGTTCACCTTACTTTCAGTTCTGTTATCTGAACAGTATGACTACTTGTTGTGTGACAGTAGTGCAATGTGTGACGTTATGCCATGACAATTGGAAAATGTCTAATTTCGTAATATTGACTATTTAGTTCTGTCTCAGATCAGAGTTTTAGGGCAGTGCGTAAACACACAGGCGTCATCAGCACACTTGGATACTAAGGTAAAGTCTGTTGGTCTTTTTACACCCGAGCCATAGTGGCTCATCAGGCCGGTGCTTATCCCCGGTTTCCATAACGTGAAGCTACCGGGAGTTCAACTCCTCCTGGATGGGATGCTAGTCCATCGCAGGTTACCTTCCTAGTATATTTTACTGGTACCCATTTATACTGCTGGGTGAACAGAGGCACACTTGTGGATAAGACCTTGCCCAGGGGTCTTAGCACACTGGGGGTCTAACTGGGATTTGAACACACAACTTCCTGATCATGACCACTGGCGCCATCACACTTGGATTCTACCTGAGGATTATTGTTCATGTTGTATTCATCCCATAAATTGAAATTTGGGTCCGTGTTTAGCATGCAGTAAACTTGCACGGATGCACATGCACTGCAACGGGTAATTCACACTGCTGAAATCCATTAGGGTGCAGGTTGAGGAGTTGGAGAATCTTGTTGATGAGTGGAGAGAGGCGGGGTGAAAAGGGAAATTGACTGGTGGATTGGTGCATCGTCGCAGTGATTGGAATGCTATACTGGTCAGTCATAATGATGAGAGAGCTGAGCCAAAAGGTGGCGCTATTTGATTTAATGGTCAGTCTATGTTGGCTGCAAGAACAAGATCACAAATAAAGGTGGTATCAGTCAGGTTTCTCTGAAGGGTGTCTTGGATCGCTCTTCTAGACGGGGTGAGGAATTCAGACATTCAGGAGTGGCTCAGAGCAAATGGTTATTTCTTTCTTTCTTTATTTCTGTGGGATTTAAAAATTATATTGCACACAGCTATTCTGCAAGTTATGTGTATTTTTATGCTTGTCCAGACTCTTCCACGTCTGCTGAAAGAGCGAGATCGTCTCCGTGCAGATTTGGAAAGGGCAAGAGAGGAGAGCAATAGAGAGAGGGAGGAGAGAATGCAAGAGAGTGAAATGATGGACAGAGAGAGGGAGGAGATGGAGAGAGAGAGGAGAAGAGAGAGAGAGGAAAGAGGAAGGATCAGAGAAGAGAGAGAGACACTTCAGAGGAAAGTGGAGCTGGTGCAGAATAAATGTGATCAGCTCAACCAACGAGTCAGGTCTCTCTCTCTCACACACACACACACACACACTCTTTTACTAAAAAAAAATCCGAAATTTTTACAACCCCAACACATGCTGATGGAGTATATGTAATCTCAGGGAGTTGGAGCAGAGAGAAAGGGAAGAGCAGAAGGAGGAAGAGGCAGAGGAGGACAGAAAGAAACGAGAGCGAGAGGAGACACTGCAAGTGGAGGATCTGGAGCCTTCTTCCTCCTACCACAACCATACCAATATGGAGGAGTATGTCATCTGTCCATCTATTCGGCCAGCCAGCCAGCCATCCATCCTTCCAACCATCTCTAACTCTCTCTCTTTCTCCCTCTTTCTCTCTGTGTGCTTCTGACTGATCAGTCTGCGTAAGTACATCTCAAGTGAAAGCATCACTCTGCAGAGAGCGAGACAGTTCTTAGACCATCAAAGCGGCGATCTGAGAAAGAGGCAGACGATGCTCAGAGCAAGTCAGACCACCCTTCAGGATCCTGCTCGAATGGGTGTGGCCCACCCGCTACCCCAAAACCTTCAGCAGGTATGTTGATGGGGGGGATTTTCAATAATGATTGTGCTGCGAAGTTCAAAATTCATTGAATAAAGATCTTTGTCTGACTGTTTGATGGGAAACAGGTTTTTATCTGAAAATTACTTGACATAGCATATGTTTTGTTTATTCATTGTGTCTTAGGAGGTGAGTCATTTGGAGGAGCTGAAAGAGACTGTGCAGAAAGGGCACGTCCTACTTAGGGAGAAGGAGGAAAGACTGAGCCAACTGGAGAACTCACTGACTGAAGAGGTATGTGCACACATATACACACACACTGATTTTATAAAATAGAAATATTAGTTGAACAGGTTTGAGGTCATTTTTAATTTATCGCTATAGACATACAAGGTTGTCACTGTCGCCCCAGTGCAGCTGACTGGGTTATCAAAGGCCATCCAGGTCTCTCATGGTCTATGGTGAGAGGTTCATTCGTAAAGAATAGCTGCAAAGCCGTCAGCGTGTTTCTGCCCCTTGCTAAAGGGTTGTGTCTGGCAGGGCATCCGACGTCAAAACCTATGCCAAATCAAACATGCAAATCAGATGATTCACTGTGGCGACCCCTGAAAAAAAGGAAAAAGACGAAAGGAAAAGAAGATACATATACAGTATACAGGAATCCCTCTATAATTCGTGCTTCAATTCATGTGGCTTCAGTGCATCGTGTTTTTTTTTGTTTTTTTTTTAAATATATATTCATCGAATAAAAAATAAGGAAATTAAGGAAGAATAAGGGAAAAGTGAAGGAAAACGCCACAAATACAAGGCCAATTATGCAAAAAAAAAAAAATCCCTAAACCAACACAAAACAAAAAACAGCCCAAAATCTCCCATCAAAACTAGATACGTTGTTGCATCTGTGTGCATGCGCATGTGCGTGTATGTATGTGTGTCGTCGTCTTCTCATGCAGTACGATCTGTATGTGTGTATTTATATTTTATTTACATCTTTTGCTATTTAAATATTTGTTATTATCAACATTTATAGCATTGAATATGTATTTATTGATATTATATACACAGATGTACGTATACGTCAGTCGGGGGGTGTGGGTGATCCTACTTCGCGGATTTCAATGGTCATGTGGGGATCTCGGTACCAATTAACTGCGAAAAGTGAGGGATCCCTGTATATGTATTTGTGCACTTTGAGTACAGTTCATATCAATTGGACAGAATATGAGCTCACTTCCTGTGATACTAAAGCTATGTATAATGGGCTGTGTTACCCTGTGTGCTTCAGCTGTCCTGCAATGATGCTGAGAAGATCGAGGCAGAGCGTAGAGTGACATTTGACGTCACAGATTCAGAGATCAGCAGTGTGTACACTCGAGAAGAAACAGGTGAATATTGCCCTTCTGTAATCATAAAGAATATTTTTATGTATTTACAGCATTTAGCAGCTGCTCTTATCTATAGCAACTTTAAAGTCACCATCAGTGAACACATTCTCATACTGGTTTACTCAGAAATAAACTAAGTTTACCATCAGACAAACTCGATGTACAGGTGGGTTTTTTTTTCCTCCTTCATTTTATTTATTTGTGTGTGTAAAACATGGTTAATCTGCTGAAGTACGACTGAAAAATGTAGATTGTCTAGCAGTGCTTCAGGATCTCGGAGAATGCAGTGCAGTGTGGGGTGTGATAAGTGCTGTGAAGTAGTTACATTTTATTTTTGTCGTTGTGGGCAAGCATTGGTGTTTTCAATCTAATTCAAGCATCTACAGGATGCCAATGGAGAGATCGTAGCAGTGGTGTGGTGTGGGAGAATGTGGGAAGGTTGAAAAGAAGCAGTGCAGCTGTATTCGACATCAGATTCATAGGTCAAGTAGCATTGAAAGGCAGACGAGCGAGAGGCAGTAGTCTCAACTTGAGATGACATGGGACTGAACAAGTATCTTAGTGTGGCCTTTGTGGACAAAATGGACGAATTCTATGGATGTTAAAGAGGAGAAATCAACATGATTGAGAAAGTTTAGCAATACAGGGATCCCTCGCTACTTCGCGCTTCAACTCATGCAGCTTCAGTGCATCGCGTTTAAAAAAAATATATATATTCATCGAATTTAAAAAATTAAGGAAATGATGGAAGAATAGGTGAAAAAGTTATGGAAAATGTAACAAAAACAAGGCCAATTATGCAAAAAAAAAAAAAAAAAAAAACCTTAAACAAACACAACAAAAAACAACCCAAAATCTTACATCAAAACTGGATACATTTTTGCATCTGTGTGCACACGCTCATCATGTATGTCGTCTTCTTCATACCATCTGTACGTGTGTGTACAGACGCTCTCCAGCTTACTAACGAGTTAGGTTCAGGACGGCCCTTCTTTGATGAATTTGCTTGCAAGTCATTACAGGGCATTCTTTAGAGGGGAACGTATGTTTAAACCTTGTATAAGTAACCTATAAAGTTTGTACTCTATACAATCTCTCTCTCCCCCTCTCCCCATAATCATCTGTACATTATGTCCTGTGTTTAAACTGCTGGTTCCTCTCAAGCATAACACAGCAGATCTGATCAGATTTACAGAGAGTTTCACGCTGATCCAGTTCATTATAACACTGGGGTCAATTTGTTTCTTCTTTGAAACTTCTGGCAGGAGTTCATAAATGCATCGATTCTGCTTCTCTTCGCCATGCCCCCCCTCTGCCGGAGCCTAGTATTAAGTGTACCTCAGGATAATGTTTAATCATATTTCATACTTATATTTATGATATCTTATGATAAATTTTATTCCATTTCTATTTCTATGTGTTCTTCAATTTCATTTCACTTTCACTTTCGACCTTGGACATGAATGTTGGTAAGTTGGGGAGCGTCTGTATTTATATTTTATTTATATGTTATGTTATTTTTTCATGTTTTAATTGTTATAAGCATTTATAGCAATAAATATTTATTTTTTTATCTTATATACACATACAGTCGGCCTCCTACTTACGAAATTAATCTGTTCCAGAGCCTTTTTCATAATGCGGAAGTTTTGGAAGTAGGGGCGCATTTTACATGTACATATTTATTAATTAAACCATGATTAAACATTTTTTATTAACGCACATACACAAACAACACTATCTTTCTCTCTCACACACACACACACACACACTACACATTACACAATACACATCTCTGACATTTGTGTATTGTGGCGCACTCCACTGAATGCGGGCTCTGCCCACACGTAGGACACCATAGGATTTTATGATGGGGAATTCAAAGCGCGTTCCCTGCTTGACAGAACAGAGGTCCAAACTCAACTTTAACTTGATTCCTTGAGGGATCGGAGGTCCAGATTAGCGTTGTTTTGCTCACATTTGGTGAAGCGTGCCACATTTATTAAACGTTTACTGAATTAAACTTTAACTAAACTAAAGGGTTAAACCTCCTTTCATCTCTGACTGACTCTGTAGGCCGTCTCTCTCTCTCTCACACACACACACACACACAACTCTGTCTCTCTGGTGTGTTTTGCCGAATGCAGGCTCCGCCCACACGCAACGCACAGCTGACGGAACAATTCTATTTAAATGTTTAAATCGACGGGATGTTGTATTTAATGCAGAATTACAGTACCTGTTTGAAGATCAGAGGTCCTGATTTAACATTAACTTGCTTCCTTGCGAGATTGGAGGTCTTGTTTCACGGAGCACTCTGCTCATGTTTCAATATCATGGCGAAATAATCGCCTCCGTCACTGTATTTCCGCTTTAAGGTCTCCTTCTGCTTCAAGATTGTCCCGATTTTAGAGGGGTTTCGGCGATAACGAAATATAATGCTGCAATGATCTCAAAACAAGCAACAATCCTGTTCAACTCTCCATCACGCGTGTGACAAACAAGCTTTATGGGTGCAGTACTATGGAGATTCAGCTCCCTCCTGGCCAATGGGAGGCCATCAGGGTGGGATGTTGGGAGACAGCCAATGAGAGAGCAACTCATGCATCAGGTGAAATTTTGATTGGTGCATTTGAATTTTGAATGGCGCGTTTGGCGCTTTTGGTAAGAGGAGGTTGTTTTCGTATACAGGGAATGAAAACTTAGGAAAATGTTTTTCGTAACCCGGAGTTTTCGTACCCAGGGTCTTTCGTAAGTAGGGGGCTGACTGTATACATGTATGTATATGTCAGTTGGGTGGGGGTGGGGGTGTGATCCTACTTCGCAGATTTCGATGGTTGCTTGGGGATCTCGGTCTGAATTAACCACGGAAAGTGAGGGATCCCTGTATACGAAAAGAATGACGGTGATGTGTTTGTGGTTACCCCGAGGCTTTTTGCAGTGACTAAAGGAGAGATCACAGAGTTCTAAAGGGAGATTGAAAGATCTTGATGTGGGGATGAATCACCTGGGATATGGCTTCAGCTGGTGAGCTGCCATCCATGATTAGATACTTCCCAGACTTGCAGAGATCTGGGGAGAAACAACAGTATCTGATGGCGGAAAAGAAAGAACAAGGTGTCATATGCAAAGTAGTGGTATGATAACTTGTGTGAGGATCTGACTAGTGTTGTAAGAGTTGAACAGATGTGACATACATGTGCCTTGCATTTTTTCATCTTCATAAACATTACAAAACATGGCTCAGTCGACTATCAGTGGCATTGGGATGGAAAAAAGTGGTTGACCGAAATCTTCAGAAGTTTGGGAGCATTTTAATCGCCATCATCCCCGAATATGTGTTGAATGCAGGCTTTGTAAAAGTGAGATAGCTTAGCTGGGGAGTGCTACAGTGAGGTGGGAGCATCTTTGTAGGAATTATTATTGATGAGGAAGCCAGCCCATCAGCAGGGTGAATAAACAGTGAGTTTATTGCTTTATTTTGTTGCAGATGAACAATCTTGAGAGTTTTTGTGAAAGTTGAATCAAGTTCGAGTTATCTGACCTTTGTTTCGCTTAATGCGCCTTGTAATCCAATGTGCCTTCTGTATGGACAGAGACCGTTCAATCATCGTTTATTGATATTGCACCTTATGATTAGTTTGCCTTATGGCCCGGAAAATACAGTAATAACTGTGTGTGTGTGTGTGTGTGTGTGTATATATATATATATATATATATATATATATACACACAGCATATTGTGATAAAGTTCATTATTTTCTGTAATGTACTGATAAAAATTAAACTCTCATATATTTTAGATTCATTGCACACCAACTGAAATATTTCCGGTCTTTTATTGTTTTAATACTGATGATTTTGGCATACAGCTCATGATTCCTGACCAAGTATTGAGTGCATAACTGAACGTAATTATTTGAAGGTTGACTTTTTTGTATTAAAAACACTTTTTTTAAAGTAATTTGGTTATAAATAGTGAGTTTGAGAATTTTAAAAAGGAAAGAAAGAAAGAATTGATACCGGTGTGTAGTTGCTGATGTCTGATGGGTCCAGAGAGGATTTCTTCGAGAAAGGTTAGAACCCTGGCTCTTTTGAATGCTGTTGGTACATGACCAAATGATATGGCGTTATTAATGATGGCACTGGGAGAGTGTCTTGAGAGATGTTCTTTCGTATTGTGGAGGGGATTGGATCCAGTGAGCAGGATTTCAAGAGGAGATGACTTGCTGTACGTCTTCACTTGTGAGACTGGAAAACTGTTGCAGTGAAGCGGGAATAGAATTTATGATGTGTTATGTAGAAGTTGGGATGGGACTGAATGTCTGACACATTTGTTTAATCCTACCCTTGAAGAAATAAAAATAAAATAAATACCCTATCTTAGTATGGGGCTGCATGTTCATCCTGCTCTCAATATGGGAGATATTAATTCTAACTGTGCCAAGTTTTAATAATCCAATGAATCCTTGTACAACTTCTCTCCTCTTTGCTTTTCTCGCTCAGGTCCAGTAAAGGTGCAGCAGTTAGCTAACTCACTACAGCACATCTCCAGCCAGCTGAACACCGTGTTGGGAGCTTTGGGCGCGTTGGGATCTCTGACTCAAGCAACGGCCACATCCTTAACACAGACTTCTTTACCTCCTTCTGTTGCGTCCTTAGCCTGGACACAACACACTGCTTCATCCTCCATGAACGACCAGAACAGGTTTACACGCAACGGTGTTAATGGGGTGACGACACCTCATGGCTCTGACATAGCATGGGTTGACTCAGACTGGAGAAAACCTCTCTCCGGTACACTATAAAATAGGCAGCTTGTCAAGTTTATATGTTCATCATATCTTAAGGTATGACTGTAACATCTTTCTCGCTCTCTCTAGATGTTTCTATGGACACCGGCAAGTCTTTTTCGACAAGAGCTCACGCACTTTATTCTGGATTCACACCAGCAAGGTGAAGTGCATGCAGAGGCACACTTGAGCACACACAATTTATTGTTGTCTTGATATGATGTAAATGAGGAACTTGTGTGTGTGTAGACACTCTTCCATGATGCAGTCCAGATCATTACAGTTGAACAGTGCAAGTCTGCAGGAACGGATTGAGAGCAACAAAAGATGGCTGGAGACACAACGGAAAAACACAAAAGTGTATCCTTACACATACAGCAGATATGATAACACACTGTTACATAAGAAACAAACTGGGTTTAAGTCCGAGGCTCGGCGTTTCTATGTGGAGTTTGCATGTTCTCCCCGTGTTTGAGTGGGTTTCCTCTGGTTACCCTGATTTCCTCCCAAGATCCAGAGATGTGCAAATTGGCCTTTCAAAATTGCCAATTGCGTGTGTGTATGATTGTGTGTCTGTGTGTTGTCCCTGTGCTGGATTGGTAAGCTGTTCAGGATGTACCCCACCTTCGCTGTGTCAGTGGAAATAGACTCCAGCCTCCCCATGGCCCTAAACAAGAACAAATTTGAATGAATACTTGAAAATTCTTTCCTAGAATGCACACACGTTCATCTTTTCTCCTTAACTGTTTCCCAGACCTCTGTTCACACGCTACCAGGATCCACTATCTACACATGGTTTAGTCCAACTCAGCCTGGATGACAACAATCAGATCAGAGTACACCACTATTGAAATAGCGGCATCTCAGAAATAGTGTTTCAGTGTTCTGCCCAGGTAGAATTTTACATGCAAGAAATAATGACACGAATGAGGAGAGAGAGAGAGAGAGAGGGATCTTAAACATCTTCCTCAGGTAATGGACAATTTTAATCATTGAACTCTGTATTAGCCAATCAGACAACTTCACTCCTACAAGGCTAGAAGTGTGCTGTTGTTTGGATCACCACCTCAAACAAACTGACATTATTCACCAACCTCAAAAACCACAAACCTGTGACTGCGAATTGAACTGAAAATAATATTATTAAAAACAAATTTTAAATAACAGTCAGTTATGCTGAAAACATACAAGTACAAAAACAAATGACAATCTCAGGGACAATTTAATGTCTCTGGTTTTATAGACATTCGTTTGCTCAGGAGTACGCTCTCTAAAGACACGATCACCAGCAGCATCTATTTTAAATTTGCATCTACAAATGTCATGTCTAAAACAATAATAAAACTGGTTTATGAACATATCCAAATACTCGTGACTTAAATAGTTATTTTTGTACATATTGAATAAATCTGTTGTACAAATCTCAAACGTTTGGTGTGGTGCTCTTGCGTCTGATTGTTTAGATGTCGAATGATTTTCAGGATTAAATGAAGGCTCTGACAGTAAATTAGCTAAAGTTGTGGTTTATAATGTATGAATTTAAGCACTGCATTAAGGTGATACTGCTCAGAAAGTCTTTAGTATGTGTTAATTTTATGTAACACAGGGATCCCTTGCTACTTTGCACTTCAATTCATGCGGCTTCAGTGCATTGTTGTTTTTTTTTTTTTTTTTTTTTTTTATTTAATATTCATTGAATTAAAAAATAAGGAAATTAAGGATGAATAGGGGAAAAAGTTAAGGAACATTCTGCAAAAACAAGGTAAATTACGCAAAAAAAAACTCGCCACCCATAAACTAACAAAAAACAACTGAAAAACTACCATCTAATCTAGTTACATTGTTGTGAGGTTCGTAACTGCGTGTGTGCCTGTATGTGTGTATTTATAATTTTACCTCTTATGCATTTTTAAAATGTTTATTATAAGCATTTATAGCATTGAATATGTATTTATTGATATTATATACACATACAGATGCTGCTTGCTTTACGTTTATTCTCCTGAGGTTTTTTTAATTTTATGTTTTTTATTAAAAAAAAAAATTTTTTGTAAGTCATTTTGAGTTTAGTGTGCTCTCCGTAGTACGAGACGTTCTTGCGTAGTACGTAGATGTAGTACGCTACTTGCGCATGATGCTGCGTCCATTGTTTACATGGTGCTGCATCGTTCATTGTTTACAAACGACAGACTGAACCCAGTTCACTGCGTGTTCCCCTCGTGTTAAGACGTCGTCTCTGTGATCTTTGTGTTTACACTGTTTTGCGTATTTGTAACCCTAAGCAAATATGGTTGGTCAGAAGCATAAGTCCACTAGTGATAGTGATAGTCAGGATCAGTGGTAATAAGTGAATTTGATTAAAATTTATTTATTTGCAATTATTTTGCTTGAATTTAATTTATTTGAAATTAATGTTGATCTTATTTTACAATGTTCTGTTTATAATAATTGATTTAGGGGTGTTTTATGAGATACGGTAATGGTATTTATGGATGTATAGTACAGTATGAACGATCATACGTCACTGAAACGTACAGTAACAACTTATGTTTTTTTTTCACCTTACATTCGGCCGGCAGTGATCCTATTTCACGGATTTCGGTGGTTGTGTGGGGATCTCGGTCACAATTAATCGCGGAAAGTGAGGGATCCTGAATATACAAACCGGATTCCAAAAAAAGTTGGGACATGATACAAATTGTGAATAAAAACTGAATGCAATAATGTGGCAGTGCCAAATTTCAATACAGTATCTTATTCTGAGTAGGACAGATGACAGGGTCAAAAGTTTAAACTGAGAAAATGTATCATTTCAATTGAAAATATGATTTTAAATTTCATCGTGTCAACAAATCTCAAAAAAATTGGGACAACTGTGAGGCATCCCCTCTTCTTCTTACAACGGTCTGCAAATGCCTGGGGACCAAGGAGACAAGTTTCTCAAGCTTAGAAACAGGAATGCTGTCCCATTCCTGTCAAATACCGGCCTCATACTGTTCAACTGTCTTGGGCCTTCTTTGTTGCACCTTCCTCTTCAAGATGCACCAAATGTTCTCTATAGGTGAAAGATCTGGACTGCAGACTGGCCATTTCAATACCCGGATCCTTTTCCGACGCAGCCATGATATAATTAATGCAGCATGTGATCTGGCATTATCATGTTGAGAAATGCAAGGTCTTCTCTGAAAGAGATGAAGTCTGAATGGGAGCATATGTTGTTCTAGAACCTGAATATACCGTTCTGCATTGACGGTGCCTTTCCAGATGTGCAAGCTGCTCATGCCACACGCATTCATGCAACCCCATGCCATCACAGATGCAAGCTTCTGAACTGAGCACTTATAACAACTTGGGTTGTCCTTGTCCTTTTTAGTCCGGATGTCATGGTGTCCCAGTTTTCCATAAAGAACTTCGAATCGTGATTTGTCTGACCACAGAACAGTTTTCCACTTTGCCACACTCCATTTTAATTGACCCCTGACCCAAAGAAAACGCCTGCGCTTCTGGGTCCTGTTTAGAAGTGGCTTTTTCTTTGTACTGTAGTTTCAGCAGGCAACGGGGGATAGCACAGTGGCTTGTGTTCACCGACAATGGTTTCTGAAAGTATTGCTGAGCCTATTCTGTGTTTTCCCTTGCAGTAGCATTCCTGTTTGTGGTGCAGTGCTGTTTAAGGGCCCGAAGATTACAGGCATTCAGTATGGTTTGTCGGTCTTGACCCTTACGCAGATTGTTCCAGATTCTCTGAATCTTTGGACGATGTTATGCACTGTAGATTATGGTAACTTCAAGCGCTGCAATTTTTCACTGGGAAACACCTTTCTGATATTGCTCCACTGTCTTTCTGCACAACATTGGGGGAATTGGTGATCCTCCACCCATCTTTGCTTCTGAGAGACACTGCCACTCTGAGAATCTCTTTTTATACTCTGCCATGTTGCCAATGGACCTCATTAGTGGTAATTGGTCTCCAGCTGTTCATTATAAGTGCAATTGACTTTTCCAGCCTATCAGCCTATTATTGCGACCAGTGCCAACTTTTTTTTAAATTTGTTGATACCATGAAATTTAAAAACAACATATTTCTCCCTTAAAATTATACATTTTCTCAGTATAAACTTTTTACATGGTCATCTATTTTTTATTGGAAATAAAATATTGAAATTTGGCTCTTCCATATCATTGCATTCAGTTTTTATTCACAAATTGTATAGTGTGCCATCTTTTTTGGAATCCGGTATGTCGATGGGTTTAGTGTCTTTTAACAACTAATCATTCAATGGAACAATACATAAGCAGCCAGTCAGCATGAACTCAGCGATGCATGAACATAAACTTACGATTATCCCAACAAACAAAAAATCCAGGTTACGAAAAACATTTTCCTAAAACTTTTGTCTCTGGATATGAAACAAGTTTACATTACGAAAGCACCATCTCAAAAATTCAAACAATGCACTAGTTGCACTCCCATTGACTATCTCCCAGCATCCTGCCCTGCTGGCCTCCCATGGGCTATCTCGCAACATCCCGCCCCGCTGGCCTTCCATTGGCTAGGAGGGATGACACAGCTCCCTCCCATTAGCTATTATGGAGCTGTATCTCTATAGATAAGATACAGCTTTATTAATCTCACAATGGAGAAATTCACTGTTACAGGCTCTTGAGGTACTATCAGTAGGGGGTGCAAAAATAGATACAAGTACAAACATACACACATACATATATATTATATAAGTAAATAAATAGATACATAAATAGTATAAATTACTAAACAATAAAAGAAAAGAATGGAGCAACTTTATAGACTGGCCTATATTCAAGTGTACAAGTGTATAGTATATACCCATGATGCTATTCATGTAAAGAACAGTTACTGTTGTTTCATGAGGTTTTTTGAGTGTGCTCATTGCAACTTTATTTTTTGACTCAGGCTTTTAACCTTGCATAAACATTTGTAAGATTATAACTCTGCTGAGAAGGCATAGTCAACATGAAGTAAGTACCTTAAAAGGTATTCTTTTGTTTTTAAAGGGTTTAGGGGGTAGTAATGGGGGCCTTGGAACGAATCACGCGTTTTACATGTAAAATGCGGTTCTACTTACGAAAAATCCAGGTTACGAAACCGCCTCTGGAACAGATTAATTTCGTACGGTGAGGTACCACTGTATTTACTCTCAGGATCCCAATGAACCAACAATGCTGTGCAATATTCATGCGAGAATGTATACATCACTCCGCCCACTCATAATAAAGATCACATTTGATTTTGATTCATAGTCTCACGACTTGAGAGAAACTTCATGCTAATTCAGAGTGGAATAAGGAAAGAACCAAACAATACATTCACAGTACAAAAAACTTCCAAACACTTTATTCACTGACAGTTCTGCCTTTGTTACAGACTTTTTAAAAGTAAAGTCCATAAACGTTACACTCCATTTCAATGAGTTACAATCAAATCATCATTACTAGGGCGAAAGATCAAAAACATAGAAGGCCACAGAATGACAGGACACACACACCCCCACACCTTCAGCATACAGTGAAAAACTAGTGGTGTGATAATGCATTGCTGTTTGCTTGGCAGGTCTCGTCTCTTTGCTCTGAGGCGCTGGATTTTATCTCGACCAGCGGTGTAATAATGTGGCAGGATTGATTGGCACGTAGTGTCCGATGAGCATCAATGTCCCCGAGGGAGCCCCGCCCCCATATTTGATGCCTGCGATCAGGCGAAGAACATACAATTCTAAGATTATGATAAAGATTCTAGAAGACATAGATTTTGTCTCGCTGAACCGTATCCAAGTCATCGTCCATCGTCAGCAGAACCTGAGCAATAAACAGAAACAGTGATTTAGTATCACACACCATTAAAAAAAAACAAAAAAAAAAACATGAAAGGATTCACCCCACGCCTGTGTGGGTTTCCTCCCACAGTCCAAAGACCTTCACAACTGTCTGTTCAAAATTGTCCCAAGGTGCGAGTGCGAATGGTTGTGTGTTGTACTGTGACGGTCTGCTGTGTTGGTCAGGGTGTACCTCCCTGGGATCCGAATAAGATTAAGCAGCTCAGTGAGAGAAATGTAAATATTTGAAATCCCCGTGTTTCAATGGACAAGATCAATACTAAAATTACTAAATATCTGAAATTGGAAAAGAATAAAGAGGAAAGTTGAAAGAAAAATATAATTATAAAATAAATTATTTAAAAATAGAAAGAAATTGTTCCTCTTTGACAGTCAACTTCAGTCCAAACTAAACTCAAACATGGGGTTGTGTGTGTGTATCCAAGTGTGTATATCATACCAGGAAGGAACCGAACATGGCGACTGAGGATAGGAAGTGCCAGATGTCGTGATCGTCAAAAAATGAGAGGAGAATGCAGTCACGATTGTGCTCGCGGGACTCGGCCGGTGTTTTCTAAACAGACAAGCACACTCTCGATCAGAAGTCTCATTCACAGTAATACAGTACAGTATGAGATTAGACGTGAGCCTCTCACCTGCCAAGTACTGAGTCCCTGAAAGAAGAAGAAAAGCGCGAAGCCCCAAATTACAGCTGTAAAGAGAATACACACCAACGGCAAACACTGGATCCGTTCACCACTCCGTAACTACACACGCGCGCACACACACACACACACACACAGGTTGTGTTCCACAAAACAAGAAAATGGGATCAAAACTTCCTTGGATAACTATTAGCAATGTAATATAATAAGATAGGAGTTAAATATCAACACACACTCTATATATACATTTTATATCCAGTCGTGTTCAAAATAATCTCGCTCAGACATCACTAACCTGATCAATCAGTGTTTTTGGTAGAATTGATGTTTCTACATGGTAAATAATGTACTATCAGGTGTAGTAGAGGAATAGAATCCAACAGAACCAACAGTCTTGACCCACTTGCGATTGATCTGCTTACGATTCTGTGTAACTGAATCACTAATTGAAGGGGGCGTGTTCAAAATAACAGCAGTGTGGAGTTCAATTAGTGACATCATTCGTTCTTTGAAAAACAGACGCCAATAAATGTCCTTATTTAAGGAAGACAGACAGTAAATGTTGTACATTCGGGTTATAGAGAATTTCTCGCTGAAATTCTGAGGAAAATGGGTCGTTCCAGACATTGTTCTGAAGAACAGCGTACCTTGATTAAAAAGTTGATTGAAGAGAGGAAAACATGTAAAGAAGTGCAGAAAAAAAATTATAGGATGCTCAGCTGAAACGATCACAGATGCTTTAAAACGGCAACTAAAACCTGAAAGACCTGGAAGTGAAAAACTATCATTCGAACGGATGAAGAGGAGCCAGGACTCAACAATCAGCTCCAGGAAGATCACAGAAGGTCTAAAGCTACTTGTGAGTCCTGTTACAGTTAGAAGACGCCTACGTGAAGCCGAACTATCGGCAAGAAGCCCCGCAATGTCCCACTGCTGAAAAAAAGACGTGCTCAAGAGATAACAATTCACCAAAGAGCACACTGACTCGAATAAAGAGAAACGGAGCAACATTCTGTGGACTGATGAGAGTAAGAATGTTCTGTTTGGGTCTAGTGGCTGGAGACAGTTTGCCAGACGAGCCCCAAACACTGAATTCAAGCCATAGTGCACTATGAGGACAGTGAAACATAGTGCAACAAGTATCATGATCTGGGGATGTTTTTCAGATTACAGTGTCCGGTCAATTTATCACATCCCAGGGATTATGGATCAGAACACTTGAAGAGGACGTGCTGCCTTATAACGAAGAGAAAATGTCCCCAAACACAGCAGTACATGGTTAACATCTCGGTTCCAGACCAACAAGATTGAGGTTAAGGAGTGGTGGCCCGATCCTGGACCTTAATCCAATAGAAAACTTGTGGGGTGAGGGGAAAAAAAAAAAAAAAAAAAAAAAAGCAACGACTGAGGGAAAAGCAAGAAATACAGAAGATCTGTGGAGTGTAATCCAATCATCCTGAGCTGGAACATCTGCTCACAAGTAACAGAAGTTGATTGACTCCACAACACAGATGTTCAGCAGTTCTCAGAAACAGTGTTTATACAAATAAATATTAGTTCAGAGATTCAAAGCAAATCAAAACATTACATTTTTCAGTTTATACACTGAATGTCTGAGTTTTTAAAGAAAAACCGACTGATATTTTTATTCTTTTTTTATTATAACAGTTCAATGTTCATTCATTTATTTTCTGAATTGCTTAATTCGAATTATGGCGAAGGGGAGGCTGGCACCCATCTCGGCCGACTCTGGGCAAGGGCCGAGTACACCCTGGATGGCTCGCCAGGCCATCGCAGGGCAGACACATGCTGACGGCTATGGAGCTCCTCTTGTTGAAAGTCAGCAATGGTTCTTTTTACATGAACCTCACACCACAGACCGTGAGAGACACGGCTGGCCTTTTATAACCCAATTAGTGCACTGGGGATTTTTATTGATGTTCTGATTTGGAACAGAATGTGTTATGTTCCCATTGCATTTGTGCGTCTTCTTCTCATTTCGGCTTTTCCCTTCAGGGGTCGCCTCATCTCACCCTATCCTCTGCATCTTCTACTCTTACTCCAACTACCTTCATGTCCTCCTTCACCACATCCATAAATCTTCTCTTTGGTCTTCCTCTCGGCCTTCTGCCTGGTAGTTCCAACCTCAGCATCCTACTACTAATATACTCATTATCCCTCCTCTGTACATGTCCAAACCATCTCAATCTAGCCTTTCTGACTTTGTCTCCAAAACATCTTACATGTTCTGTCCCTCTGATGTACTCATTTCTGAGCCTATCCATCCTCGTTACTCCCAAAGAGAACCTCAACATTTTCATCTCTACTACCTCCAGCTCTGCCTCAAGTCTTTTCCCCAGTGCCACCGTTTCTAAACCATACAACATCCCTGGCCTCAACACCGTCTTGTACACTTTTCCCTTTCATTCTTGCCGATACCTTCCTATCACACATCACACCGGACACTTTTCTCCTACCATTACAACCTGCCTGCACATGCTTCTTCACCTCTTTTGCACACTCTCCATTGCTCTGGATTATTGAGCCGAAGTACTTAAAATCCCCCACCTTCTTTACCTCTACTCCCTGTAACCTCACCGTTCCTGTTGGGTCCTTGTCGATCACACACTTGTATTCTGTTTTACTGAGGCTAACCTTCATTCCTCTCCTTTCCAGGGCATACTTCCACCTCTCTAGATTTTCTTGCACTTGTTCTCTGCTTTTACTACAGATCACAATGTCATCTGCAAACATCATAGTCCATGGAGATTGTTGTCTAACCTCGTCTGTCAGCCTGTCCATCACCATAGCAAATAAGAAGGGGCTCAGAGCTGACCCTTGATGCAGTCCCACCGCCACCTTGAACTCTTCTGTCACACCACTGTCTTCCAGCTCTCATACATGTCCTACACCACTCTAACATACTTCTCTGCCACTCCAGACTTCTTCATGCAATACCACAGTTCCTCTCTCGGCACCCTGTCATATGCATTCTCCAGATCCACAAAGGCACAATGCAGCTCCTTCTGACCTCTGTATTTCTCTATTAACATCCTCAAAGCAAACACTGCATCCGTGGTGCTCTTTCTTGGCATGAAACCAAACTGTTGTTCATAAATGCTGACCTCTGCCCTTAATCTAGCTTCCACTATTCTTTCCCATAACTTCATCATATGGCTCATCAACTTTATCCCTCTGTAGTTGCTACAACTCTGCACTTCTCCCTTGTTCTTTAAAAATGGGCACCAGCACACTTCTCCTCCATTCCTCCGGCATCCTCTCACTCCAAGACCTTGTTGAATGTTCTTGTCAGAAAATCTACTGCTACCTCTCCTCGACACTTCCATACCTCCACCGGTATGTCACCAGGACCAACTGCCTTTCCACTCTTCATCCTCTTCAATGCCCTCCTCACTTCACCCTTACTAATCTTTGCTACTTCCTGGTCCTCAACAGCCACCTCTTCTACTCTTTTTTTTCTCTCATTTTCCTCATTCATCAGCTCTTCAAAGTACTCTTTCCATCTTCCCAGCACACTTCTGTCATCAGTCAATACATTTCCCACCCTATCCTTAAATCATTCTAACTTGCTGCATGTCCTTCCCATCTCTATTTCTCTGCTGTGCCAACCTTATAAATCATTTTCTCCCTCCTTACTGTCCAACCTAGCATACAAGTCATCATACACCATCTGTTTGGCCTTTGACACGACTACCTTTATGCTGTGTCTCCCTGTACTCCTGTTTACTCTCTTCGGTCCTCTCAATGTCCCATTTCTTCTTAGCTAACCTCTTCTTTTGTACATACTCCTGCACTTCCTCATTCCACCACCAAGTCTCCTTATCTACTGTCCTTCCAGAGGACACGCCAAGTACTCTCCTACCTGTCTCCCTGATCACATTAGCTGTAGTTGTCCAGTCATCTGGAAGCACTTCCTGACCACCCAAAACCTGGTTCAACTCCTCTTTGAAGACAACACGACACTCTTCCTTTTTCAGCTTCCACCACTTTGTCTTCTGGTCTGTCTTTGCCTTCTTCACCTTTCTTACCATCAGCATCGTCCTGCACACCACGATCCAATGCTGTTTGGCAACACTCTCACCCACTACTACTTTGCAGTCACTGACTTCCTTCAAATTATCTCGCCTACACAAGATGTAGTCTACCTGTGTGCTCCTACCTCCACTTTTATAGGTCACCCTATCTCCTCTCTCTTCTGGAATAAAGTATTCACCACAGCCATTTTTAACCTTTTTGCAAAATCTATCAACATTTGTCCTTCTGTGTTCCTGTCCTGGATACCAAACCTGCCCATCACTTCCTCGTCCCCTCTGTTTCCTGCACCAACATGCCCATTGAAGTCTGCCCCAATGACCACTCTTTCACCTCTGGGGGTACTCTGCATCACTTCATCTAAATCACTGCATTTCTCTTCCCATCCACACCAAGAAAAAACAGCTTAAACTCCACTCCTAATCTTCTAGCCTTGCTACCTTTCCACCTGGTCTCCTGAACACACAGTATGTCCACCTTCCTCCTCTGCATCATGTCAGCCATGTCTCTACCTTTTCCTGTCATAGTTCCAACATTCAAAGTCCCTACTCTCAGTCCTAAACTCATGACTCATGCTTTCCCTCTTCTCTCTGCCTACAGACACCCCCCCCCCCCCTTTCCTTCTTCAACCAACAGTAGTCCAATTTCCAGCAGCATCCTGTTGGTTCACAGAACTGATGGCGGTCGTTGTTAACCCTGGCCTCAACCAATCCGGTATGAAATTTGTCTTTACGGTTTGCATTTTGTATTCTGGCAAAAGTTTTATGCCGGGTGTCCTTCCTGTCGCAACCCTCTACATTTTATCCAGGCCTGGGACCGGCGTGAGGGCGGGCACTTGTTTGTGACAAAAGCTGTTTCGGATTGAGACTTATTCACATTTTTAAACACTGCTATTAATGTGAACACAATTGTATGCGTGTATGTGTGTGTGTGTATATATATATATATATATATATATAATCTTTTCCTTTCGGTTTTTTTTCCCTTTCTCGGGAGTCGCCACAGCAAATCATCTGATTCGCACATTTGATTTGGCATAGGTTTTTACATCGGATGCCCTTCCTGTCACAACCCTTGTAGCAAGGGACAGAAACACGCTGATGGCCTTGCAGCCTGTAAAAGAACCACTGCTGACACGTGTGTGTGTGTGTGTAATATACATACATACACACATACACACACACACACAGTGGTACCTCACCTGACAAAAGTCCCAACAAACGAAAAATCCAGGTTACGAAACACATTTACCTAAAATTTCTGTCTCTGGATACAAAACAAATTCACGTTACGAAAGCGCCATCTCAAAAATTCAAACAATGCGCGAGTTGCTCTCCCAACATCCCACCCTGCTGGCCTCCCATAGGCTAGGAGGGATGATGCAGCTCCCTCCCATTGGCAATTATGGCCAATACCCATGAAGCTTTTTGTGTAATGGACAGGGTTACTGTTGTTTCGTGAGTTTTTCGAGTATGCTCATTGCAACTTTATTTTTTGGCTCGGGCTTCTAACCTTGCATAAACATTTGTAAGATAACTCTGCTGAGAAGACATGGTCAACACACACGCACGCACACATTCCCAGTGCAAGTGAAAAGAACGGTTGAGTGATATAGCAAAGGAATATGGCCAAACCCGCCTACCACCCGTCTACCATTCTCTAATGTACTGATAAAAATTAAACTTTCATATATTTTAGATTCATTGCACACCAACTGAAATATTTCAGGTCTTTTAATTGTTTTAATACTGATGATTTTGGCATACAGCTCATGAAAACCCAAAATTCCTATCTCAAAAAATTAGCATATTATGAAAAGGTACTCTAAACGAGCTATTAACCTAATCATCTGAATCAACGAATTAACTCTAAAAACCTGCAAAAGATTCCTGAGGCTTTTAAAAACTCCCAGCCTGGTTCATTACTCAAAACCGCAATCATGGGTAAGACTGCCGACCTGACTGCTGTCCAGAAGGCCATCACTGACACCTTCAAGCAAGAGGGTAAGACAGAAAAAAATCTCTGAGCAAATAGGCTGTTCCCAGAGTGCTGTATCAAGGCACCTCAGTGGCACGTCTGTGGGAAGGAAAAAGTGAAAGAAGGGCCGATTCCAGACCATGGGGGACCTGTGGAAGCAGTGGACCGAGTCTGGAGTAGAAACATCCAGAGCCACCGTGCACAGGTGTGTGCAGGAAATGGGCTACAGGTGCCGCATTCCCCAGGTCAAGCCACTTTTGAACCAGAAGCAGCGGCAGAAGCTCCTGACCTGGGCTCCAGAGAAGCAGCACTGGACTGTTGCTCAGTGGTCCAAAGTACTTTTTTCGGATGAAAGCAAATTTTGCATGTCATTCGGAAATCAAGGTGCCAGAGTCTGGAGGAAGACTGGGGAGAAGGAAATGCCAAAATGCCTGAAGTCCAGTGTCAAGTACCCACAGTCAGTGATGATCTGGGGTGCCAAGTCAGCTGATGGTGTTGGTCCACTGTGTTTTATCAAGGGCAGGGTCAATGCAGTTAGCTATCAGGAGATTTTGGAGAACTTCATGCTTCCATCTGCTGAAAAGCTTTATGGAGATGAAGATTTCATGTTTCAGCACGACCTGGCACCTGCTCACAGTGCCAAAACCACTGGTAAATGGTTTACTGACCATGGTATTACTGTGCTCAATTGGCCTGCCAACTCTCCTGACCTGAACCCCATAGAGAATCTGTGGGATATTGTGAAGAGAAAGTTGAGAGACACCAGACCCAACACTGTGGATGAGCTTAAAGCCGCTATCGAAGCATCCTGGGCCTCCATAACACCTCAGCAGTGCCACAGGCTGATTGCCTCCATGTCACGCCGCATTGAAGCATTCATTTCCCGACCAAGTATTGAGTGCATAACTGAACATAATTATTTGAAGGTTGACCTTTTTGAATTAAAAACACTTTTTTTATTGGTTGGATGAATTTTTTGAGATAGGGACTTTTGGTTTTTCTTTACGTTTTTGCCAAAATTCTCAATATTAAAACAATAAAAGGCTTGAACTACTTCAGTTGTGTGTAATGAATCTAAAATATATGAAAGTTTAATGTTTATCAGTACATTACAGAAAATAATGAACTTCATCACAATATGCTAATTTTTTGAGGACTAGTGTATATCTATCTATATATACACACACACACATATATATATATATATATATATATATATATATATATATATATATATATATATATATATTATATATGTGTGTGTGTCACGTACAGTTTAATCTGTGTGTGCGCGTGTATATATACACACCTTCATGATGATGTAGAAGGCGAAGTACAGCAGGAGGTTACAGATCGCGATAGCAAGTAGGTAAGAAGCGAAATCATTGGGCTTTTTAATAAGACCATATGCAGCCCTACACACACACACATACACACACACACAGGATATTAATGTACTCAGGTCTCCTTACATTATAATGTTGAACACTCTGTGTGTGTGTGTGTGTGTGTTTACTTACAGAGACCAGTTCACAATGTTGCCCATCACAAGCAGTACCATTCGATCCTTCAAGAAAAGTACACCCACATTACACAGTTTTCTCTCTCTCTCTCTCTCTCTCTCTCTCTCTCTCTCTGTTTGTATGTGTGCTACACTCACTATGTACATGGGTCCACTGCACTGGTGAATGCAGTCTGTGTGGATCACATTAATTATTCTGCGTAAAATCCCTGAATCTGAAACACATGGTAGTAAAAACACAGACACTGCTTGTGTGTGTGTGTGTGTGTGTGTATATGCAGGCATCTGTGTGTGTGTGTGTTTACCCAGCCTCCAGCGACCCATGTAGTAGAGTTGAATGCTGAGCAATAGGGTGAACAAAATGTGCAGGACTGAGAAGACGATCCAAAACACAGTGTTCCCTTTCCCAAATACCTGTCACACACACACACACACACACACACACACACACACACACACACGACACATGTCACGTATATGGACACAAGTTAAAACTATGTGGAAAGTGTCATGAATTTTGAGTCATTCTTAAATCTTGACACTTTATTAGATGCGTAATGCAGTTTGTTCCTGTTCTCACTTCTATTTGTGATGTCATCCCTTTATTTCCCTCCTGAAGACCCAAGCAATAACTCAGCATGAGCTCCCTGTTCTGCCGTCTTTCAGTCGGCCACAAGAGGGCGCCTGAGCCAGTTTTTCATTCCTCCCCGTCCCTATAATCTCTGATCAGAGTCCACGATATTTAACTGATAAAAACTATCCGCTTTGTAACAAACCCTCATTCTGGCTATCTGTAGTTATCTGATTCTGACGAGTTATGAATTAATATCTTAACCCTCATTGCCATTCCAGCACTTCTCTGATCTAGTTAGTTGGTCATGATTTCACTGTTATATCAATAGAGCATTCCTTACCACTCCCAGCACAGAGAAGAAAATGACAGCAGCGAGACAGGCGTAGGCGCTGTAGGCACTGGCGTTGATGTCCGGGTGTCTCTTCTGATACAGCTTCAGCATACACAACCCCGCGATCATGTACATAAATGACGTGTCTGAGCATAAAAATAAGTTAATGGATTCAAAGTGAAAGTTGAAGAGTGTGGGAGTATGTGTGTGTGTGTGTGTGTGTGTGTGTGTGTGTATACCAAACTGGAAGTTGGTGTAATTGGGGCAAACGTGGTAACAGGCACTCAGCAACCCCTCCATCATCAGAGCCGTTCCCATTGCATAGAACAGACCAAAGTGCTTTGGGATTCCACATTCCTACACACACACACAGAAAGATTGAACACAACTGGACATGAGTTGGCATCTGTAAACAAAACCTCAGCTCCTCCCATTAAATAACTAAAAGGTAGGGTGGGGCGGAGTGAAGAGCACTGCTCAGTTTGATTGGTTAAAAATATTGCCTTTACATGATCCACAGCACCACATACACTTGTTTGTGCAAATCATTACAGTGCTTGGGCTTGCTATCAAAGTGTGTTGTGTGTCCGTGTGCCATTACCAGTGCGTTGATATTGTTGCGCATCAGCGCACGTTTGTGCACAACGTCCCTGTTCAGCACAATAAGTAGGAACAGCATTCCAAGCATCACGTATCCAAGGTTACTCAGGATGTTGTTGAACGAGCTAAAAAAAAAAAAAAAAAAAAAAAACACAGTTCCAGTACAATATCAAAATTTAACCTGCCTACTAATACATGTCACTTAATCTGATGAACCCCCACCCACCCACACACACACACACACACACACACACACACACACCTCAGAGCTCCGAGTGGATGCGCACACAGGAAGTTGTAGTAACAGATATCTTGATTTCCTGTCACGTTAACAACCTGTAAATCAATAGCAAATACCAGAGACAGAGACAGAGAGAGAGAGGGAGGGATCATAATAGGAAATGAGACATTTTAAATGACTATTATGTAATATTTGTTTCCCACCGTCTGATATGTGATGACCAGCTGGATCACAGGCAGAGCGTAGAATACTGCAATTGTGGCAATGTTCCTACATACACACACACACACACACACACACACACACACACGTTTTGCAATAAAAAATTCATCTTCAAGACTACATTTCAATCATTTAACTCAGCAAAGCTGTGTGTGCATTTACTCACCAGAAATAAATTTGGTACTTCTTGTTCAGTACTCGATTGTCTTTCCGAGCCAGATCAGAAACACACAGGTACTTCTGGAGAGATGAGACAATGTGAGATATTTCAACAAATGCATCCACAGCTTCTTTTCCGTTCAGGTGGAAGTGCTGACCTTAGTACGGACAATGTTCTTGTCTGAGTCGATATCGGCTAACGTGTCGTAGTCGTCCTCCTCCACTGAACTCAGAGACTCCTGTCTGCAGCGACCCACTGTGTCCATTGAGCGCTCTGGTGCACGTGCGGGCGGGCGGACGGACACAGACACACACAATATTCGGACAAAGAACGAAACAGGAATTTTCAGAGAATAACATTTTTTTTTAAATTCTTACATAATGATGCAGTGAATGATCAAACAGGCAACACCAGGACTGTGCTGTGCAGAAGTATCAGCCCCCGACTGCATTTATTTCTTAAGCGTGATGAAAGAGAGGGGGCAAATACTTATGCAAGGCACTGTGCACTCATTACATATTGCAATAAATATACAGTATCACCCCTAACTGATTATCAGCACATGCTCTTGAATCAGCGCTCTCTCCCCTCTGATTATTGAATAATTATTACAGCTTAGTGATCAGCGGGCACTGGTTAATGAGGACCAGATTGTGATTGGCTGTGCTGTGCTGATTTAGCAAACGGGTGGGCGTGTCACCAAAGCGGATGACTATGTGGTGTGAGCTGAATGGTCGACGCTTGAAAGCCTCCTGTCCTGAAGGATGAAAACAGACCAATGAGAGACCAGAGAATATCTCCTGCATTGGCTAGGGGGCAGAGCTTCAGAAAGTGTGGCAGTTGTTTGGTGAATATTTATTGTTTGTGTGTGGATGGGTTCATCTTGTACCTATAAATCCATAATTGCCATCAGTGGACACTAAGCTGTCTGTCACAAGTTCAGAGCTCAGTGTACTGGCGTTATCAGCTAGAGAGGGAGAATGAGAGAGAGAATTAATAAATGATTAATACATTTTTATAGTCTTAAAAGTAAACACACAGCACTCACCAAATGAGCCATATTCATATGGAGAGGGCGGAGTCTTTCCTGCAAGATGATAACACACACAAACACACAGTGTGAAAGAGGAAGGATCAGAGGAGAGAGAGAGAGAGAGAGAGAGAAGGTTCAGAGCAAAGTGGAACTGGTGCAGAATAAATGACATCAGCTTAACCGAAGAGTCAGTTCTCTCCCTCACTGACACACACACACACACACACACACACAGTACTGTAAATACCCATTTGGGTGAAGGGCGTTAATTCGACTGATAGCACACACTAGCCCGAGATTTGGTGCATGCTAACAGAACATATATCCAAAAACGGGTTAGTAACACACACTAAGAACTACGTAGTACACGCTCAGACATCTTACCCAAGAGAGAGGCTGAGAGAGTGAGAGAGAGAGAGAGAGAGATGAAAAGAAAAATTAATTCATGTGGAACAAAATTTTATACACTAACCTGCGAAGCAGTTGCTATCATGCTAACATATACAGTATCAAGAGGTTTGATCATTTTTGTGTGTGTGTAAAAAAGTGTGGTGGTGAACAATAGTTTCAGTGAAAAAAATTGTTTCGACTGTTGCTTGGTTACCTGTCTCCGTTGGGGAAATATCAGCTGGCATCAGAAGCCCCTCCTTCTTTTTGTGCTTTCTGATAAACAGACAAATACAAACAATCATCACTAACTTATTTGCCCGCTTAATTCTACTAGGATGGGATTTACACCATAAACAGCTCAGCAGACCAGCACAGGGTCAACACCCACACACACAACCATGCACACTCACAGCCACCATCTGAGTGGTTTGAAACAGCCAATTCACCAAATATGCATGTTTTTGGACTGTGCACATGACTACGCAGAGAAATGCTCTCGCCGAGCCCGCGACTGGAACCCAGGAATTACTTGCTGATTGGCAAACATACTAACCATTATTCCAACATGCTAGGAGGCCAAACACACCTGTTTCTTTCGATGCACACCAATAGGAAGGTCAGTATGTACAAGAACAGGAAGATGCCAAGACAGAACAGCACTCCCATCACGTACACCTCAACTACGGCACAAACAAAAAACACATAGTTAGCCAGCAATAGCTATAAAAATGCTGTTCCTTCAATCTCGGAGACAAAAATTCCTCAGACTCACAGTCAATAGCAGGAGAGACAACCACTTCCAGAGTTTTGCTCCGATTCCCAGCATCCAGCAGCTCATCTGAGAAGGAAAACAATTCAAGATGTTTCTGTCATCTGGTCTGGTACAGGCACCGTTTCATTCACACTGACATCCCAGTCTATTTTACTGAATCATTTGTGAATGACTCAGTCTTTAAACGAGTCATCGAATCAGTGAGTGAAATGAATCTCAGCTTTTTTTTTTTTCCCAGAGCATGCAATTAAAATGAATCATTCAACTGACTCGATTTCAGATTCAAATGACTCAAGTCTTTTCCAACTTCAAAGCTCCTGTTTCAAATAGATTTTATATCCATATTTAAGTTTAAAAATTATGCTTACACAATCCAAGTTAGTATGTATCTGGCTGAAACATTGACAGTGGATTGTAACACAGTAATAAAAGGAGTGATGAGACAAATTGGTAAACTTGCAGAATGACAGGCTGGGATCAGCTCACCGGGTGAGAGGGGGTAGAACCTGAGCGGCCCGCCGCATGCCTCGTCCTCCGTCTTTACCACGATTACCACATAGAAACTGTTACTGGGAAAATCTTTTCTCTGGAGAGCAAAAGGAGCAAATGCATGTGTGGGACCCCTTTGAACCAGAGGTTACATTATGGTGTTCATAAAACTGAATAACTATGCACATTTCCATAATGAATAAAATGTAACCTGCACTGTAATGGCAGCCTTCTTGGTCATGGTCTGATACATCCCGATGAAGGCCACATTATTGTCCAGATCATACACAGGACACTGATGAGAGTAACAATAATCATTACCACTTTTAAATCATTTCCACATTTGTATGTGTGAGTGTGAGTGAAACAGAGAGGGAAAGAGACCTGGATGTCCTGAACAGACATGACTGAGCAAGGGAAATTCTTCTCGGAGTTGACTTTTACGATAACCGTATCCTCTCCTTCTGGAAACTCGTACTTAAAAAACTGCAGTGGGGAAAAAAGTGAGATAGAGAAAAGTATTCTCTTTTCTTTGCTTTTCCCAACCCCTCAAAAACTGCCACAAAATGTCTCTGGAAATCTCCCAGAATTTCTAAAAAGCCCATAAAGTTTCTCCAAAGTGATGCTAAGTGGTACCGAAAGCATCCAAGCACGAAGAGTTAAATAGCCAAATAGTTAAATAGTTCAGCTAACTTCATCTCTGCCATTGCTTCTCATTAATCTCTTGACTTTCTTGCAGTAACTGAAACCTGGATTACACCAGCAGCTCATTCTTCTGTTTATGCTTTCATCCTCCACGAGCAACTGGGAGAGGTGGTGGTACAGGTGTACTTCTGTCACGAAGTTGGTGCTTCACACCACTTTCTCTGTGTCATCTAACCATCTCATCCTTTGAGCTTTATGCAGTTAAGTCTGCTCTCCAATCAACCTCCTCATTATTGTTATCCATTGCCCTCCTGGACCCCGAGGACACTTTATAGAAGAACTCCGCACTTTCCCCACTGACAACACCCCTCTCACTCTTCTGGGAGACTTTATTCTCCCCTCTGACAAGCTCTAGTCCTTTTGCCTTATCCCTCTTCTTTAATTTTTGATAACTGCTCACCCACACACAAAGGAGGGTCTCTTGGATCGTTTTCAGTTGTGCCTCTCCAGTCACAGGCATTAATTCCACTCCACATCTTGGACCACCACTTGGTTTCCTTTACTATCAACTTACCTATTCTATCTAACACTAGCTCTCAGTTTTCTTCCACTACTCAACAAAACCTCCAGACTGTATCGCCATCTATTGCTTACGGTACTCTCTTATCTTCCTAACCCAGTCTCCTTTTCTTCCCAAACATTCGAATCTGCTACTGACACTTTTCTCTCTTCACTCTCTGCTTCGATGGATCTCCTCTGCCCTTTGTCAACAAACGCCAAGAAGACTCTTTGTTCTGCTCCTTGGCTCTCTGAGGTATTCCGAAGCAATCGTAGACAACTCAGAGCAGCGGAGAGAAAGTGAAAGAAATCTCAACTTGAATCATATCTGGCTTCCTACCATGCTCTCCTATCCACATTGTCATCTGATGTGACTTCTGCCAAGACAGTTGTCTACAAGAAGAAGTTGGACACTGCTGCACAAGACCCATGTAACCCTCATGTCTTTTCATCATTACTCAATTCACATGCTCCACCTGCCCCATCCTCCCTGACTGCTGAAGACTTTAAACTTCCCATCAAAGAAGTCAGCAAACAAATCTGTGGAAAATTCACTCCCACCCCAACTCCTGAACTACACAGTGTAGATACCACTTCCCCTTCCCTTGCCGTTTTCCAATCTCACAAATGAAGACATCCAGCCAGTCATTTCATCATGTAATCCTACCACCTGCTCACTGGATCCAATTCCATTCTCAATACTCTCGACCATCTCTCAAGATCTTCCATTTACATCCCCTATCATCAAAAACTTCATATCATCTGGACAGGGTACCAACAGTTTTCAAAAGAGCCAAGGGTTTACCCATCTTGAAGAAACCCTCTCTGGATCCATCGGACATCAGCAACTACAGGCCGGTATCACTTCTTTCTTTTCTTTTCTAAAATTCCTGAACACACTGTTTATAACCAAATGTCTTTCAATCTTTGACAGAATAACCCCCTTGACCCGAATCAATCTGGCATCAAAGCAGATTGCATTCCACAGAGACTGCACTTTTGGCTGATTTTGCAGGATGTAGCTTCCCTGTAACAGCCGAGAAGTCCTCATCCTGCGCAACCTTTCAGCATCATTTGACATGGTCAACTACAATACTCTCTTGTCCACCCTTAGGAGTCTATGAATTTGTGGTTTAGCATGGCAGTGGTCTGCTTCCTACCTAGAAAGTCGCTCATATGAGATTACATTACATCCTCTCCATACCAACTTTCAACTGATGTTCCCCAGGGCTCAGTTCTTGGTTCACTTCTGTTCTTTCTTTATACAAAGTTCTTTGGAGATGTCACATCTTCACATGGGTTCTCATACCACTGCTATGCAGATGACACTCAACTTGTTCTCTCTTTTCCTCCCTCAGATACTGAAGTTTCTGCCTGGATCTATTCATGCCTGGCAAGTATCTCCTCATGGATGGCAGCTCATGAAGCTTCATCGCAGCAAGACTGAATTGCTGTTCATCCCAATTGACTCATCCCCACATCAAGATCTTGTAATCTTCTGGGACAATGCTATGATTGCTCCTTCAGGCACTGCACAAAGTCTTGGCGTAACCATAGATAAGTGCCTGTCCTTCTCTTCTCATATCACTAATCGTCTCAATCATGTTGATTTCTTTTCATTAATATTTAAAGGATTCATCCATTTCTTTCCAGGAAGGCCACTCAGATATTTGTTCAATCCCTTGTAATCTCATCATCTTCCTCTTCATTCACTTAATCCGGTTGGGTCATGGGGGCAGCAGCCTAAACAATGAGGTCCAGACATCCCTCTCCACAGCCACTTCCTCTAGCTCTTCCAGGAAGACACCAAGGCGTTCCCAGACCAGCTGAGAGACATAATCCCTCCAGCATATTCTAGGTCGGGCCCGGCGCCTCTTCCTGATTGGACGCATTCTCAATACTACACCAGGGAGGCGTTCGGGAGGCATTCTAACCAGATGCCCAAGCCACTTCAACTGGCTCCTCTTAATGCAGAGGAGCAGCAATTCGACTCCGAGCTCCCCTGGATGGCTAAGCTTCTCACCCTATCTCTTAGGGAGAGCCCTGCCACTTGATGAGGGAAGCTCATTTCAGCCGCTTATATCCATGATCTTGTTCTTTCGGTCACTACCCAAAGCTTGTGCCCATAGGTGAGATTTGGAATATAGATCGACTGGTAAATTGAGAGCTATGCCTTGCGGCTCAGCTCCCTCTTCACCACGACGGACCGGTACAGGCTTCGCTTTACAGCAGAGGCTGCAGCGATCCGCCTGTCGATCTCCCACTCCATCCTTCCCTCACTCATGAAAAAGACCCCAAGATACTTGAACTCCTCCACGAGATTACTGCAACTCACTCCGGGCAGGTCTACCTTTGAGCACTATTCGACCTCTGCAAATGATCCAGAATGCAGCTGCATGGCTTATTTTCAAATTTCCCAAATTTTCCCACACCACACCACTGCTACAATCTCTCTACTGGCTTCCTGTAGTAGCTCACAGTTGATTTAAAACACTAATACCTGCCTACAAAGCCACAAATGGACCTGCACCTTTCTACCTCAAAGCACTTGTCACACCTTGCAGTGCATCACATTAGAGTCGGTGTTTCTAGCTCCATGTTTCCCTGCCCAGTTTATTTATTTATTTTGGTCATCACTCGTAGGGAAATGGTTGTAATTTAATAATTAAAAATCAATGCTGACTCCACAAGGCCTCTGAAGACAAACTGTGGTATCAGCTACCAAATCTTTATCAGCAGATCCCTATTATCTTGTTTGTTGGTAGTGGAACCTCCATGCATCAGACTTGTTTGTCCAGCACTTCCCATGGCCTGAGATCTCAGGAAATTGGAAGTCAACACCTTTAACATTGTCATATTCCTCAAACTGTTCCTGAATGATTTTTGTGGTGTGGTTGGGCTCACCACCCTGCTGAAAGAGGTCACTGTCATTAAGGAATAACAGTGGAAAAATCTTCGGTGGTACATGTCAAAGTGACCCGAACCCAAGGTTTTCCAGGAGAACATCACACGAGATTTTCTGGCTTGCCTACTATCTGTTGTCATCGCTTCCTAAGGTAAGCAAAGCACATGCTCTGACTATCCTTGTAGTTCATCAGGCCACCTTCTTCCATTGCTCCATGGTTCAGTTATGATACCCACATACCTATTGTTGGCATTTTCAGAAGTCATCAGGGGTCAGCTTGGACCCTTGCAATAATAAATCTGCAATGCACTGCATATTCTGACACTTTTCTATGATTCCCAGCATTAACTTTTCCAAAAATTTATGCTACAGTAGCTCTTTTGACTAGATGGACTAGCCTAGCCTAACCTACTCCCACCTGCATCAGTGATCCTCAGGCAGACATTACCCTCTCACCAGGGTTTACTGTTTGTCCTTCCTCTGACCACATTGGGTGGGAGTAACTGCTGCATATGAGGGACTCCATACAGGACCTGCTGCTGTATGCTCTGATGCTCTGAACCAACTGTCCTGCCATCACAAAGCTGCCCAGATACATCCTTACACTTATACATTTTTCTTTCTTCTGACAGTAACTTCAAAAACTGTCTTTCTGCCTAATTTATCCCACCTCAACAGGTGCCACTGTCACAAGATATCACAATAATCAGTATTACTTTACATTTTATTTTTTTAGGGGGGGGCACAAACCAGTGTCTCTCCCTCACGCCGGTCCCAAGCCCGGATAAATGCAGAGGGTTGCGTCAGGAAGGGCATCCGGCGTAAAACAAATGCCAAATAAACTATGCGAATCACAAGAAAGAATGACATAGCGGATCGGGTCGAGGTTCGGTTAACAACGACCGCCATCAGTGCTTCACAACCAACAGGGTGCTGATGGAAATTGGACTACTGTTGGTCGAAGACGCTAAGAAGGAGAGGCGGGAGGCGTGGTCTTGCCAGAGAGAGAAGAGGAAAGGCATGAGTCTAGGACTGAAAGTAGGGACTTTGAATATTGGAACTATGACAGGAAAAGGTAGAGAGCTGGCTGACATGATGCAGAGGAGGAAGGTGGACATACTGTGTGTTCAGGAGACCAGGTGGAAAGGTCGCAAGGCTAGAAGCATAGGAGCAGGGTTTAAGCTGTTTTATCACGGTGTGGATGGGAAGAGAAATGGAGTCGGAGTCATCTTGAAGGAGGAGTTTGCCAGGAATGTTCTAGAAGTGAAAAGAGTGTCAGACAGAGTGATGAGTCTCAAGTTAGAAATTAAAGGTGTGATGGTCAATGTTGTTAGTGCTTATGCCCCACAGACAGGATGTGAGCGAGAAGGAGAGATTCTGGAGGGAGTTAGATGAAGTGATGCAGAGTACCCCCAGAGGTGAAAGAGTGGTCATTGGGGCAGACTTCAATGGACATGTTGGTGCAGGAAACAGAGGGGACGAGGAAGTGATGGGTAGGTTTGGTATCCAGGACAGGAACGCAGAAGGACAGATGTTGGTAGATTTTGCAAAAGGATGGAAATGGCTGTGGTGAATACTTTCTTCCAGAAGAGAGAGAGCATAGGGTGACTTATAAAGCGGAGGTAGGAGCACACAGGTAGACTACATCTTGTGCAGGCGATGTAATTTAAAGGAAGTCAGTGACTGCAAAGTAGTAGCGGTGAGAGTGTTGCCAAACAGCATAGGATGGTGGTGTGCAGGATGATGCTGATGGTGAGGAAGGTGAAGAAGGCAAAGGCAGAGCAGAAGACAAAGTGGTGGAAGTTGAAAAAGGAAGAGTGTCGGGTTGTCTTCAAGGAGGAGTTGAAACAGGCTTTGGGTGGTCAGGAAGTGCTTCCAGATGACTGGACAACTACAGCGAATGTGATCAGGGAGACAGGTAGGAGAATATTTGGTGTGTCATCTGGAGGAAAGTAGATAAGGAGACTTGGTGGTGGAATGAGGAAGTGCAGGAGTGTGTACAAAGGAAGAGATTAGCTAAGAAGAAGTGGGACATTGAGAAAACCGAAGAGAGTAAACAGGAGTACAGGGAGACACAGCGTAAGGCAAAGGTAGCAGTGTCAAAGGCCAAGCAGAGTGCTTGATGACTTGTATGCTCGGCTGGAAAGTAAGGAGGGAGAAAATGATTTATACAGGTTGGCACAGCAGAGAAATAGAGATGGGAAGGACGTGCAGCAAGTTAGATTGATAAAGGACAGAGAGGGAAATGTATTGACTGATGACAGAAGTGTGCTGGGAAGATGGAAAGAGTACTTTGAAGAGCTGATGAATGAGGAAAATGAGAGAGAAAAAGAGTAGAAGAGGGGACTATTGAGGACCAGGAAGTAGCAAAGATTAGTAAGGGTGAAGTGAGGAGGGCATTGAAGAGGATGAAGAATGGAAAGGCAGTTGGTCCTGATGACATACCGTGGAGGTATGGAAGTGTCTAGGAGAGGTAGCAGTAGATTTTCTGACAAGAACATTTAACAAGGTCTTAGAGAGTGAGAGGATGCCAGAGGAATGGAGGAGAAGTGTGCTGGTGCCCATTTTTAAGAACAAGGAGACGTGCAGAGTTGTGGCAACTACAGAGGGATAAAGTTGATGAGCCATACGATGAAGTTATGGGAAAGAATAGTGAAGCTAGACTAAGGGCAGAAGTCAGCATTTGTGAACAACAGTTTGGTTTCATGCCAAGAAAGAGCACCACAGATGCAGTGTTTGCTCTGAGGATGTTAATGGAGAAGTACAGAGAAGGTCAGACGGAGCTGCATTGTGCCTTTGTGGATCTGGAGAAAGCATACGACAGGGTGCCGAGAGAAGAACTGTGGTATTGCATGAGGAAGTCTGGAGTGGCAGAGAAGTATGTTAGAGTGGTGCAGGACATGTATGAGAGATGTAAGACAGTGGTGAGGTGTGCTGTCGGTGTGACAGAAGAGTTCAAGGTGGAGGTGGGACTGCATCAAGGGTCAGCTCTCAGCCCCTTCTTGTTCGCTATGGTGATGGACAGGCTGACAGACGAGGTTAGACAAGATTCCCCATGGACTATGATGTTTGCAGATGACATTGTAATCTGTAGTGAGAGCAGAGAACAAGTGCAGGAAAATCTAGAGAGGTTGAGGTATGCCCTGGAAAGGGGAGGGGAATGAAGATTAGCCTCAGTAAGACAGAGTACATGTGCATGAATGCCAAGGACCAAAGAGGAACGGTGAGATTACAGGGAGCAGAGATAAGAAAGGTGGAGGATTTTAAGTACTTAGGCTCAACAATCCAGAGCAATGGCGAGTGTGGAAAAGAGGTCAAGAAGCGTAGCAGGCAGGTTGGAATGGTTGGAGAAAAGTGTCCAGAGTGATGTGTGATAGGAAGGTATCAGCAAGAATGAAAAGCAAAAGTGTACAAAACGGTGTTGAGGCCAACGATGCTGTATGGGTTAGAAACAGTGGCCCTGGGGAAAGACAGGAGGCAGAGTTGGAGGTAGCAGAGATGAAAATGTTGAGGTTCTTTTGGGAGTAACGAGGATGGATAGGATTAGGAATGAGTACGTCAGAGGGACAGCACATGTAAGACGCTTTTGGAGACAAAGTCAGAGAGGCTAGATTGAGATGGTTTGGACATGTACAGAGGAGGGATAGTCAGTATATTGGTAGTAAGATGCTGAGGCTGGAACTACCAGGCAAAAGGCCTAGAGGAAGACCAAAGAGACGATTCATGGATGTGGTAAAGGAGGACATGAAGGTCGTTGGTGTAAGAGAAGAAGATGCAAAGGATAGGGTGAGATGGAGGCAGATGATTCGCTGTGGCGACCCCTGAAGGGAAAAGCCGAAAGGAAAAGAAGAAGAAGAAGAAGATTTTCTACTAATTTACTCGACAAATACTGTTTACAGTGGAAGGAAGGAGCTGCTCAACTCGACCCGGGATGTTGTCAGAAGGTGGAGGGAATACTTCGAGGACCAGCTCATCCCACCAATGGAACCCTCTGTGGAACAGAAGGAGCCTGGGGGTCCAGGAGGGGGCTCTGGCCATCACTGGGGTTGAGGTCACCAAGGTAGTTGGGCTCCAGGGGTGGATGAGATCCTCCCGGAATACTTCAGGGCTCTGGATGTTGTCAAACTGTCTTGGTTGACATGTCTCTGCAGTATTGCGTAGTCACTCGGTGGACGTACCTCTGGACTGGCAAATCAGGGTGGGAGTTCCCTTTTTTAAGAAGAGTGTGTCCCAACTATCAGTGTAAACCCTTTTCAGCTTATATACAGGAAAGTCTAATCAGGAGTACTAGACATGAGGATCTAGGAGGAACAATGTGGTTTTCATTCCAGTCATAGCACTGTTTACCAGCTGTACAGGATCCTGGAGGTGGGGGGGTGAGGGTGGGGTGTTTGCCCAACCTGTCCATATGTGTTTTGTGAACTTGGAGAAGGCTTTCAACCGTGTCCCTTGGGTTATCTTGTGGGCTATGCTCCGGGACCATACTATACAGGACTCGTTGCTATGGCCTGTTTTATCTCTGTATTGCTGTGAAGCGGCTGTGTTAAATACTCTACTACCGTGCCACAGGTCCACAAGTGTAAAGCTCTAAAAAGTTGAACCACTTTTGAAACATTCTAGTTTTCAAGATGTTTACAAAAGCTTGCCGTGCCCTCTTGGAATTTAAGTGATATGTTTAAGTGATACAACTTGCCAAACTCCATGCCACAAAGCACTCTGTTTATTTTCAGCATCAAGAGATACACCTTTGTTTGGTCTTCATAAAGGAGCCTGTTATGTGCATGTGTAATTTCAGTCATAGATATTACTGCTGTGTATCTGTTGTAAAGGGTCAGTCGAGTAAGCAGGTAACTGATGGGGAGAAAATAATTTAAAAATTTGCAGCTAGTGTCTGGGAAAACACCCCATCTTCTCTTATCTAAGTTTATAACTGCACACACGCATGCTTGACTTTAATAGCCGGGTCGTACGAAATACAACTATTATGAAATACAGTAAAGAGCTTTTACATGTTTGAAATTAAGTTCCTTTAAAGCTCATATCTTGTTGTTATTGCTCACACGTGGGTTAATAGCAAACAAAACCCACATACACACACTTTCTGAACATTACCCAGTAACATACTAATTATATGTATGAAAAATGCTGAATTAATGCAATCTTCAAACTACAGCAAGACAAAAATTATGATCACATGTGCCTTAAGTGAGAGTGCCTTAGTGAATCTGGTGATCTAGAGAACCCAGAATGTTTTAATGGTCCACATGGTTCCTAATGCCCCAGAAATAAGCTTAAGGTTCTCCTATTAATCTCGAGACTATAAAGTGCCCAGGAACATACAATGATGCCAACTGACCAGAAGCCAAAAAAATGCACCTGCTAGGTTCCCAACCATATTTCAAAGTGACAAAGTAGCATTAGGTAGTGGCAAACTGTGCAGGAGCATGCATTCGAGTGAGTTACAGCATCCCAAAGTGCTCCAAATTGCTTAAGTGCTTGAATGAACAAATCCTATATGATTTAGAGGATTCTCGAGTTCCCAATGTTGCCCAAATGTCAAGATGTCCTAATAAGAAAAAGGCCAGAATTCTCATAAGTGATGAAGGAACACCAAAACTAGGCTTTCATTTCTCATCACAGAATATACTACAGCCTGAGGATGTCATCAAAATAACCCACTTCATCTTTATTTAAAATACACTTGTGGAGTTGTGTGTGTGTGTGTGTGTGAGAGAGAGATACAGTGAGTGAGTGCGAGTTTACAAACCTGAGGTTGAGACGGAGTTGCATTGAAGCTGAACTTCTTATTTGTCCTGCGTGAATACAAAGACATCATTATGATATGACAAAGAGGTTATTATAACATCAAATCATTTTAGTTATATTGTTAGTATCTATAGGTCCAATCATAGTAACTGTAACAGCTTCACCATGATAATGGCATCCCATTCTCTAACGTATACCCTGTACAGACACTACAAAACAATAGAACTTGGAGAGCGCAAACCTCTACCAATCTGCCAAATATAAATAAATAAATAAATGAAAATTAAAAATTAAATACACAGCCTTGCCTGCTTTAACACCACACATCCAAATTAATCATTTAAAAACAACAATAGCAACAACATCTCACAACATTAAAGAATATTAAAAATAAATAAACACGTGGACCTAGAAACACAAAAACCAAAAGGTAAAATATATGCTACCCAAAAGAACCCACAAGCATCAAAACTGCCCAAAAGTGATACAACTGTTAGCATCACAGCATCCAAGTAAAGTAAACAATGGAAAAATAAGTGTGAGAAAAGAGGTTATGATGGTGATGGGGTCTCACTGCAATGTGAAGCTTTCCACTCGGCTGACCCGCAGATGGTAGTGGATGCTGGAGGTAGATAAAGTGGACACGTCCACATAAAAGAACTGGGTCTCAGAGAGGGCGAGTGTCGGGGGCTGGCACAGAGTTCTGCCCACCTGCGTGTACTGATATTTTCTCTGGTAACTGCAAAGAGAGAAAAATAAGTGTGATATTGTCATCTCAGTGCTACTTTCAAAAACTGTTGTCCAAGTTACCCAAGTGCCCTCAAGGCGAACAAATCAGCACCATCCCATAAACACATGCAAGTACCCAAAAACCACTGATACAAGTAACCTGCTAAAATACCAGTGTCTGCAAGTCTCCCAAATCAACACCAGGTCTCTCATGTGCCAGATCAGGTTCCTGTATTTTTCGGACCATAAGGCACACCACTTAAAATCCTTTAATTTTCAAAAAACATTGACAGTGTGCCTTATAATTCAGTGTGCTTTATGTATGGACAAAGCTACGTGACTCCATGCGTTCCCATCTCATTGATACCATCAAAACTCAAGTGAAGCAAACTAATTGAAAAATTGAAAAATTAAAAAAAGCCGAGTAGCTCCTTCAGTGGACGACAGACATCCTCAGTGCAGGAAGGAGCGCTACCGCAGGTCGTTCATTCCCACCGCTGTCAGACTGTACAACGCCACTTTGTAACTGTCTGTGAAAATACCGGTTATGTGCAATAAAAACCACGCGCACTTTAATCAGCCACATCTACCCCACTGCCTGTGAACCAGATCAACCCATCTACTCTGCCCTCAGATACATGTACACTTGAATATAGGCCAGTCTACAAAGTCGTTCCCTTCTTTTCTTTTATTGTTTATTAATTTATACTATTTATGTATCTATTTATTTACTTATATAATATATATGTATGTGTGTATGTTTGTATTTGTATCTATTTTTGCACCCCCTACTCATGATACCGCAAGAGCCTGTAACAGTGAATTTCTCCATTGTGAGATTAATAAAGCTGTAGCTTATCTTAATTCAGAGCTTGCCATCATTCCGAGTGGATTAACCACAGAACTCCAACCACTAGATACTGGGCTTTATGTCCAAATACCGGCATTACGGCTATCGTAGTCAGGTGACTCGCTGAGTAGTACGTGAGTGGCTGATAGAAGCTTGCGTCACGACCCCGGAAGACTTTTTCCACCTAATCTCCGTCTCTATTGATCTGTGACTCCATGCGCGCCCATCTCAATGATACTGTCGAAGCCCAGGTAAAGCAAACAAATTCATAACTTGCCATCATTCTGGGTGGATTAAGTAATTAACTAAGCCGTGCTACTGGGGCGTGGTGTGATGCCGGGAGGGGGTGCCTATGCCACTGAGGAGCAAGCTTTTTTGCCATACTGTACTAGAATTAAGTGTAATTGCACATTAACTACAGTAGTTGGCAGTGGTGCTGTCATTGTCGCACTTTGGTGTAGGGGGAAACGGCACTGAGCAAACAACATGAAGTGCAGTAAAAAAATCCCTCAAGAAACAACATGGAAAAATTTCTAACAGGAATGGAGATTAAGGTGGCAAGAGCCAGAGATATTGAGACAAAAGAAAGTCATCCAAAGCCAAGAAGAGAAAATATGACGAGGCCTATATGGCGCTTGGCTTCCCTGTGACAACGATGGGAGACGAAGAAAGACCCGTGTGTTTACCGTGTCTGAAAATATTGGCAGCGGACAACATGAAGCCAAATAAATTAAGGCGTTACTTAAAGACATTACACCCCAGTCACACTGATAAGCAGCACAAATTGTTTTATTCATTTTTGTTGAGCACATTAAAGTGCTTTATATATTGTGCTTCTGTGTTAATGTTGGTCAACTGAATTTAGTTTGTTATTATTACTTGATTTTATTTAATTTTATTTTTCAGCATCAAATGGTGCAATAAATTGGTCAAAAAATGTTTAGTTTAAATAAGGATGTATTTTTTAAATTTCAGGCAAATTGGTGCTCTTTAAATCTTTTCTGTTACATGTTAAAAAACGTTAATGAAGTTTTTTTATTGTAAGTTGAACTATATTTTTTTCTTTTTTTGTTTTAATGTTAATAAAGATACAATGTTATGCAGAGATGTAGTAATGATTTATAGACAAATAATACTATTTATAGTTATGTGTGGGGCAGTGGGCGTGAAATGTGTTTTTCTTCCTAGAGGGGCGTCACATAAAAATAAGTGAGAAGCACTGCATTAACCAAAGGTCTCCAACCACTAGATATCAATGTCAACAGGTCGTAAGTGAGAGGGATCCGGGCTTTATGTCCAAATACCGTCATTACGGCTATCGTTGTCAGGTGACTTGCCGAGTCATATGTGAGTGGCTGAGAGAAGTTTAAGTCACAACCCCAGCTGAATTTTTAAACATAATCTCAGTCTCTATTAGGGGGCAGTGGTGGTCTAGTGGTATAGGGCGCTGGATCGCTGATCCAAAGGTTGGGGGTTCGAGTCCCACTCTCCACAAGGTTGTCACTGTCCCCCCAGTGCGGCTAACTGGGTTATCAAAGGCAGGCCATGTCTCTCACTGTCTATGGTGACAGGCATGTAAAAGAACCATTGCTGACTTTCGTAAAGAGTAGGCTGCAAAGTCGTCAGCGTGTTTCTGTCCCTTGCTAAAAGGGTTGTGACAGGAAGGGCATCCGACGTAAAAACCTCTGCCAAATCAAACGTGCGAATCAGATGATTCACTGTGGCGACTCCCGAGTAAAAGGGAAAAAGCCGAAAGGAAGACAGACAATCTCAGTCTCTATTAATCTGCGTCTCCATGTGCACCCATCTCAGTGATACCATCAAAACCCCAGTGAAGTGAACTAATCCAGAGCTTGCCATCATTCCGGTGGATTAACCCAAGAACTCCAACCGGCAGATATTGGTGTCAACAGGTCGTAAGTTAGAGGGATCCGGGCTTTATGTCCAACTCGCGCAACTGTTCAACTCTAACTCGAAGATAGAGAATTTGACGGATTTGTGGAAGAGGAATGAACTGAACAAGTGAGTTTATTGTTTTATATTATTATAACTGAACAATGTTGAGAGTTATAGTTATTGTGAAGTGTATTAGTTTACATTTTATATTATTATAACTGAACAATGTTGAGAGTTATTGTGAAGTAGCTGAATAAAGTTTGTCTTATCTGACTTTTGTTTCGCTTGATGCGTCTTATAATCCGGTGTGCCTTACGTATGAAACTACACCGATCAAACGTTGTTCCTTGATACTGCGCCTTATGATCTGGTGTGTCCTATGGCCCAGAAAATATGGTACCTGAGTGCCCTAAAGTTACCCAAAATGTTTCAAGTGCCTAAAATACAGGTGTTTAAATGTTCTTAATATTCCCAAGGTGCTCCCCAGTGTCAGTTTATTCTTCACAGTCTGCACAGTACTAAGTACAGAGGAACTGAAACTTGTGGTATGTGATCTGAACAACAGATGAATCATGTGTACTGCTCTGTGTGTGCATGTGTATGCATGTGCGGATAAATATGTAACTGAACCCTTCATGGGTGCTTGTGCCACAGGCTGTGATGTGACTAACTTCAAAATTTTTACAATGTTTGCTGTTTCATAACTGTATGCACACGCACACACACACACACACACACACACACACACACACCCCTAAAGTCCACATTGGATGCATTAGAATCTTTGGAATAGTTTTAATCCGGGTGCTGTAACGTCATTGTCCTCACAGCTTGAAAATAATTTTAGAAATCTAACTAATGATTAGTGCAATATGGAGCAAAACATTCTTTTCTTGTCTGAGCTGAGCTTTTGCGCATGATTCCCCCAGTGCAGATAACTGGGTTACCAAAGGCGGGCCATGTCTCGCACTGTCAATGGTGAGAGGTTCATGTAAAAGAACCATTGCTGACTTTCGTAAACAGTAGCTTCAAAGCCGTCAGTGTGTTTGTGTCCCTTGCTAAAGGGTTGTGTCAAGAAGGGCATCCGATGTAAAAACCTATCCCAAATCAAACGTGCGAATGATTCCCTGATAAAGGGGAAAAGCCGAAAGCAAATCTCTCTCTCTCTCTCTGCCTGTGTCCACTGCCACTTAGTTTTCATACACTGTACTTCTTTCTTTCTTTTTTTAAACTTGATTTTTTTCTTCTTCTTTTTTTTAAGGGTGACTTCTCACCATTAGTTTAGGGACGGCATGTAGAAAAAGCTTTTTGGAGCCTTTTGGCTAATTCTGGTACATTTATATTTGTATATGTTGTATTAATGTACACTGTCCCTCACAAATAAAGCTGAACAAAATAAATTTAAAAAAATTATTTTCTTGTGAAACATCTGGATTGTGTGATGTTGTAATCATCCACGTGAAGTCTTTGAAATGGGAAATCTGTGCACTTGTCACAAAGAACTATTACATTTCGTTAGAAATGCTCTTCCTGGAGTGTGTTGGAGAATATTAATATATTCAAAGAATTAGGATAAGGACAAGCGGCTCAGTTTCACATGGTGATAAGAAGAAAGATCAGAGGTCACTCGGCGACAGGATACTCACAGGCCTCGCAGTATGAGTGGAACCTGGAAGGATAGCACGGCCTGTTTCTGCCTCACTACGAACAAAACTGGGCTCTTCGTGCCCTCTGACAGCAGCTCGACTGACACACGGACCCCCTCCGTCTAAAAGAGATTATTATAATAAGTTAGAAGGTTAATACATTTAAAGGATTGGACTCGTTTAAAAAAAATGAAAACAGTAGAGCAGTACAGTATTATATATCTGAGGAATGATTTCAAAAATCAGTGGAAAAAAAAAAAAAAAAAACACACACACAACACAGGAACACTTAAGTGACTCTTTTAGATATTCACAACAAAGGTTGATCAGTACAATGATTCTTTTGGAGAACAAGATTCAAACAGGAATATAATCGTTTTAAGTCAGTACAGGATTGGATCAGAGTTAGAATAAATCATTTAGAGAGTGATTACAGCGTTAGATCAATGTTATAATGAATCACTCAGAGAATGAATCATTTAGAGAATCAGTACAGGGTTAGATAAGTGTTAGAATGAATCATTTAGAGAAAGAATGAACCTGTACTGCATTAAGAATGTCCCGTTTTTTTACATGGTGAAAATCCATCAAGTTTTGCCAATTTTCCCCAAGAGTTAAAATTAGCGGTGAGTTTTAACCTCAGATTTCAGTTAGTTTGACTCCCAGGGATACGAATGCAGGTGCAGGTGTGTAGTTTATGAATTAAAGTAGGATGTTATGAAGTCTGAAGCCAATCCGAGATCCCGTAGGTCCCATACTGGGTGCCGCCATGATAGCAAGTGATCTGGTCCCGTATGACAATATAATCAACCACTTCTGGGTTTAAATTATCGTTTATACATGAAACTAAGTCAAAATTGTATCAAAATATGTTCAGTAATGATGTTATGAAGTTATATCATTGTCAATTATCCAATATTTTTGACTATACATTTAATGACAAAGTTATATGGCCTTTATCCTCCCTTTTGAAACTTCTATTACAGCCTTTTATCTGTAAATATTTCAAAAGCAGATTTCATTTACATCCATATAAAAGGCTCATTTAACAAGACCTATTATCATCATCATCTATAGCTCAGTTCTTCCTTATCGATTTCGAAAGAATGAGGTATTAAATTTTATTGTTCCACTTGTTCTAGCAGCCTAGACAAAACAGGGACACTTGAAATTATTATTTTTTTTTTAATGTTAAAGTGCCAAGTTATAATGAATCCTTTACAGAGTCTGTTCAAGATTAGATCAGTGTAAGAATAAATCATTTTGATTAGATTAGTGTTAAAAAGGATCCTTTACAGAGTCAACACAGGCTTAGATCAATGTAAGAATGAATCATTTTGATTAAATGAGTGTTAAAAAGAATCATTTACAGAGTCTGTATAGTGTTATATCAGTGTAAAAATGAATCGTTTACAGAGTCAGTAGAGGGTTAGATCAGTGCAAGAATAAGTCATTTACAGAGTCAATGCTTGGCAAGATCAGTGTGATAATGAGTAATTTACAGAATCAGTACAGGGTTCGATCAGTGTAGGAATGAATCATTCACGGAGTCAACACAGGGTTAGGTCAGTGTAAGAATGAGTCATTTACAGAGTCAAGACTGGGTAAGATCAGTGTTACAATGAATCATTTACAGAGTCAGCATAGGCTTAGATCAGTGTGAGAATGAATAATTTAGATTACATTAGTGTTAAAAAGAATCATTTACTGAGTCTGTACAGTGTTAGCTCAGTGTAAGAATGAGTCATTTACAGAGTCATTGGAGGGTTAGATCAGTTTAATAGTGAGTCATTTACAGAGTCAATACTGGGTAAGATCAGTGTAAGAATAAATTGCTTACAGAATCAGTACAGGGTTCGATCAGTGTAAGAATGAGTCGTTTACTGAGTCAGTGGAGGGTTCGATCAGTGTAAGAATGAGTCATTTACAGAGTCAATACTGGGTAAGATCAGTGTAAGAATGAGTCATTTACAGAATCAGTACATGGTTCATCAGTGTAAGAACGAATCATTTAGATTACAGTGTAAGAATGAATTCCACTGATTCTGATGTGACATGAAAGTAAAGAGATAGTCGAGATGTTTTTCATAACTGAAAGTGTTGAAGTACAGTACAGACTGACAAGCTGAGTTCTTATGAAACAAAAGACAGAAGCCGGAATTGACAGAAAGAAATTATTCCAGAAGTGGGTGATTGAGAGAAGTAATAAGGATCATTGTGGTGATCTGGGCTTTGACCTGATGATCGTGTAGGCTGGAGCTCACCTTGTTTCGGGAGACCGTGTGGTTGAACGTGTAGATGAACTGCACATCGCTCGTCACAGTGTCAAAGTAACTGGTGTCAAACTGTCCATCTTTCTGCTTCACCTCCACTGAGCCATTTGTACCCTCAGTGCCCGCACCCTCAACCGACAACACAAACACAAACAACAACAACAAGCATCTCAAAGAGTTGGTGGGTTTCCAGCAGCTGGCCATGCTGCCTCTTCCTTCTTCATCAGCACAACCCAGCTCAGAGTTCAATGCCAAAATGAAGACTTGATGACGTTAGTGACAATCATTCAGCGTCACAGATCCCGTTTAAAAAACATGTTACAAAAAAACAAAATAACCAGCTGTGCAAAAAAAAAACCTTGGATTTATCATATAATAAACATCCAACAATCACATGACACTGAGATAATCGATCCTCTAAAGTAAATAGTATTTTAATAAGCTATATTAGCAACCACGTTGCAAGCCATAGATATCTTAGATGAAACCGTTTGATTGGTTTGGACGTGCTCTAAATTATTGGAGAAAATATCCAGAAAGGTCAAAGGGCAAAAAAATACAGACCCATGTTTTGGTAACAGCTGTTAGCACTAGCATTAACGTCTATTAAAGTGTGTCCAGTTTCGCCAAAACGTCAAATAAACGTCGAAAGTAACGGTGATGTATTTCCATCGCTGCCTGAAGAGATCATCACGAGTCAAACCGTTTTAGTCCTCACTTCCCAGGGTACTTCCGGGAAAATATCCGGAGTTCAGCTTGAGGTTGCGATTGTTTATAAAATCTCCGGACTGCAATGAAAACAAACGAGCCTGGTGACTCAACACCACCCCCTCGAGGTTCAAATGGTGTCTAACGGATATATGTAATGACTCGCCTCTTTATCCCACCTCCAAATGGTTGATTGGCAACTTACCGTAGCCAACCGAGATTATCCGCAGTTGTATAGTACGTCAACGCATCCGCCATATTGGAAGGGACAAAAATCCACAATCAGGCAATTGATGTCTATGAAATAAATACCTGACCGGCACAGGTGGTGGCCTGGTGGTTGATCCTAAGGTTGGGGGTTGAAGCCCCACGACCAACGAGTTACCACTGCCTCCCCCCATCCTCCCCAATGCAGCAAACTGGGTTCTCAAAGGCCCCCCATGTCTCTCTGACTGTCTATGGTGTGAAGCATGTAAAAGAACAAAAGTCAAAAGTAAAATGGCCTGGTGAGCTGTCCAGGCTGTACACTGCCCAGAGTCAACTGGGATGGGTGCCAGCCTCCCTGCAACCCTAATTAGGATTAAACGGTTCAGAAAATGAATGAATACGTACCTCTCGATGTGACTTGTTCGGATAGTTGCAGTTTCTCTATTTGGCCACCAGAGGTCAGGATTTCTTCATTAATCACCACGCAAGGGCAAGGTGCGTTTGATATCTGTGAAGAAGTGGATGTCTGAGGGCTGGACACAGCTGCATCAAAATGTACATTAAAATAAGATATTACAGGAATAATGCAGACACAAGGAGCCATTAATACTCACATCACACATATGAGCAATTTATCGTCACCAGTTCACTGTGGACTGTGGGAAGAAACAGGAGTACACAGAGTAAGCCCTGGAAAAATATGCAAACTCCACACAAAAAGGTTTGGCTTTCTTGCGCTTAAGTGACAGTGTGAACCAATTAGAGTACCATCATTTAGTAATTAAATCTATCTATCTAGTGCCTGAGTCGTAGGACAACCATTGGCGACCAGCCATGAAGGAGAACGCCCTGGTTATCATCTTCATGGAGGTTTTCTTGGCATGATTAGTGCAGTGGTTTGCCATTGCCTTCTGCACGATGCGAACCTACGGGCAACATAGAAAGGCCAATTAACCTACTGTGCATGTCTTTGGATTGTTGGAGGAAACCAGAGCACCCAGAGGAAACCCACACAAGCACAGGGCGAACATGCAAACTCCACACAGAAACACCCAGACCGGGAATCGAACCCAGGCCTTCTTGCTGTGAGCCAGACGTGCTAACCACTACGCCACCGTGCCGCCAGTAATCAAATTCTCAACTCGTAGGCAGTGACACGACACCCAATCACCACAAAGATGCAGCCTCTACACTTTATTTTATTTTGTGTTTAGTAGCTGTGAAACTAGTGTGGTTGGGTTGTGTGCAGTGCGTATTCATTTATTCATTCCATGCCAAACTGCTTAATCATACAAGGGTCGCTGGGAGACTAAATCTTTTTCAGCTGGCTCGGGGCAAAAGCAGAGTACACCCTGAACAGCTCGCCAGTTGATCGAGGGCCAACACGTTGACAACTATTCACACTCACACCTAGGGGCAACCCCCAAAGGCCTGGGGAGCACATGTCAACTCAACACGCCAGGGACTCAAACCCAGGACCTTCTTGCTATGAGGCGGACATGCTAACCAGTCCACCACCCTGTATTATGCATACAATGAATTTTAGTGTGCCATTTTATGATGAAAAGTAAATCACTAGCACATAGAACACAGTACATCAAAAATCTTCTTCATCTTCTTCTTTTCCTTTCAGCTGTTCCTTTCAGGGGTCACCACAGTGAATCATCTGCTTCCATCTCACCCTATCCTCTTCATCTTCTTCTCTTACACCAACTATCTTCATGTCCTCCTTCACCACATCCATAAATCTTCTCTTTGGTCTTCCTCTAGACCTGGCAGTTCCAACCTCAGCATTCGATATAAGGATCTGCGGATCAAAAATGGTCATGCATATTCGCCTTTCGTCTCATGACCTGTCCAGCACCACAATTTGACCTTGACAAACAAACCAAATTTCCATTGGGTGAATGATCGCAGCTGTCACAAAGAATTCACTTGCCCCAAACCTATCATTATGATCTTCTTCAGTAAGTGCTGTGGTTTGGGTCAGAGTGGATCCAGGGCCTGTCCTGGGGAAGCTGTGGACAAGTTAGCATGCTGTCACTCCAAGTAAACACATTGGGAGCTGGGAGGAAACCAGATGACCCCAAGAAATCTGAAGCTCCATCTGTTCTCAGGATAGAACTGAGGATCCTGGATGCTGTCATACCCCAAAACTTTTTCTCATGGAAATTTATTCCTGTAAATTAAAACCTGAACTGAATTTTCAGAGCTGATGAACTTGTAGAATCTGAGGGATAGAATGGAGGGACATTTCTTCATGTGCACACTGTGGCAGTAATAATCTGATTTCCATTTTATCCCCGATTAAAATTCGACCATAATCCAGAATAAAATAATAAGTGAAGAAAACACAATAATTAAGGATGTAAGAGGTAGAATTGGGGCTGTGATGGGGACGCGCGCGCGCGTGCACATACAGTATATGAGCGCTCGTGGTGTTGCGGCTCTGTATAACAGAGAAGGATAGGACTTTCTCGTTGTCATGGCAATAGTGTTTCCTCAGAAGCACATAATATTTCACGTATTTCCCGCGCTTTCTTTTCTTTTTTTTTTATTTCCTTTTTTTAAATAAGATGCGGCTCGAAAATCACGTGCCGCCCACTTGTGTGCCGCGCACGCTGGGAAACACAGTTTCGTTTCCGTCGCCATAGCTACTGGAATCCATGCGCGAAGTGGAGGTTGCGATGGAGTAGGGTGGAGGTGGTGAGAATGAGGGGCAGGGAATGAAGTCATCGTTTACGCTAACCGTTGCTATGGAGACCTCTGGGGTTGCGGATTCAGAGGGAGGGAAGGGTTTGTGTGAAGTGACGCACGATGGGGGTGGGGAGATGTGGACGAGTGACGCACAGAGGGGGCGTGGTTAGCACAGCGCGCCGCCGCAACGCTGCTTCGTAGTCGTTTCCCGCAGAGGGAGAGAGGGAGAGGGAGAGCGAGAGAGAGAGAAGATGGCGGCCGTGCCAAGCGGAGCTGCTGTTGCTGCGTCCGCCGCGGCCGCGATTTCACACTCGTCTCGAACGACCGCGGGGATGGGCGCCCCGAACCGAGCACCACCCAGCTCCAGTATCGAGCACCAGACCCGAGTGGGACAGACCGCGGCGTGTATGGCCAACCCTGGACACCCTGCGGTCGGCAGGCCGCCCCCAGCTCGAGTGGGCTACTACGAGCTGGAGCGGACTATCGGCAAGGGCAATTTCGCCGTCGTCAAACTCGCCACGCACGTTATCACCAAAGCCAAGGTGAGGCAAACCTCTTCCCGGACTAACCGTCAACATTTCCGAACTGTCATCTCTGTATTCCGTTTTATTTCTCAGATGTAGAAAAAAAAGCGCTAGGCTGAGATTAACGGCCGCGTCCCAAACGGCACTAAATACCCCTATATAGGCGCACTACAAAGGGATGACCGTAACGTCTTTCTGGGCTGTACGTAGTGCGCTAATATAGCCAATAAGGAGGTGTTTGGGCTTCAGCCAATGGGCCTGCGGAGCTGTGTTGTGTAGCTTCTGTGTCTTTGCTGTGCTATTCTACAGCTAGTTAGCGCATCCTTTCGCCTTTTCTCTCATTATTACGTCGCTGTGTTTATACATGTTAATAATATCTCGTGTGACAATTGTTTTGTAATTTATTTAACACAATTTCTTGAAGTTTAACACATTATCCATGGTGACAGGTTGCTTTTAGTTTGTACACACCGCTGAAGAAAAGCGTTAGCATTTAGCACGAACCACCGCGCAGAGTAACGGATTCAGCCGCAGTGCCAAGTGTAACACCAGAAATGTTAATAAACAGAATGAACAACTTTAAGTAGGGAAATCTTGCCTTCATAAAATTAATTAATGTAACTGACAGTGGCACAGAGTGAAAGTCAGAGCACTAGAGTCTTTAGCATAATGAGCTAATGGGAACTTATCTGGATGGAGTTCTGTGAAGTTGTGTAATTAGCCTTGAGAACATATTTGAGGAAATAAAATGTGGTTTGAGAGGTGAATTACTGTATATGTGAAAACAGAAGATGTTTCAGGAACTCGGGAAGTGGAGAGATTTGAGAAGAATTACACTTCAGCTTGGCTGAAGGCAAAAAGGCAGCATTGTTGAAGAGCGGAGACCTTGAGAAGTGGATCGGAGGAGTGTTGACGTGAAGTCCTGGCCCTGATGATGTTGGACTGGGTCTACCTGTGTTTGAGGAGGACTTATGTTCAGTGTTCTGCACCAAAAACCATTTAATCAAGAGATTGTGATCCTGTGTCGCCTCTTCCATTTACAATATTTGTCAGACACTCTTATCCAGAGCCACCTACAATTCTTACTTTTATACAGCAGAGCAGTTGAGGGTCCAGGGCCTTGCTCAAGGGCCTTACTCAATGGTTCAACAGGGACAGTGAGGATTGAACCCCTGACCTTCGGATCAGTAACTCATCTTGACCAATGAGCCACCACTGCCCTCCTCCTCCTCCTTCTTCTTCTTCTGTCTTTGCTTTCTCACTGCGTGTGCGGTTTTTGCGTAGTGTGGGCGTCTGTTGGGCAGGCACGCAGCCGGCATGGTTAGTGCCAAGAAAGATCACCTCGTCTGAGGTAACAGCTGATTTGTGCAACTTGTTCCTTCACCAAAGGATCAGCCAGGGATCATGAAGTCACCAGGCAAAAGTCCGAGGTCTCTGCAACACTGATTCCAACCATGAGTGATGCTCAGGGTCTCAAGGACTCTGGGTCGTTCAATCCTACACAGCTTAGTTAAGCCAGCACAAAGTGATAAATCCAAACAGTCACCTGGAAAACGTTCTCGGATCAATCCTGCAACTTTACTTCCTTCTTGCTATTAATTTCCGATAACTGTTTATCTGTTTAGAAATCTGGCTTGTCCTTGTGTTGTCATGTGACCTCTATGACCTTTCAGTGTGGGTAGAGGTCAGGGAAACTTGAATTTTGGTTGTGTTGTATTTTTTGTTGACTTCAGGCTGTGCTTTGTGTTTGGTCTCCATCTTGTTCTGCTCTTAGTTTGATTCTGACTGTGTAGTCGTATTATGGTTTGCTGTACTCTTTGTTTGCTTCATTTTGTGGTATTCGTTTACTCTGTCAGGTTCTGCTATTCATTTTTTCCTCATCAAGTTCGGCTCTTCGTTTCTTCTCTGTTTGGTTTTGTGCTTCCTTTATTCTTTGTCAGGTTCAAGTGTTTGGACTCCATCAGATTCTGCTCTGAATCTCGTCTGTGACAGGTCCTGCTCCTCATTTTTACCCCGTTACCCTAGAAACTTGGCAGAAGTCCATACACGTTATTTTTGTGCACCATATTTGTAAAATAGTGGACTTCGGGTTCACCTGTTATTGTTCTTTGGTACCAGCAGGGAGATAAATTTCTCACTGAGAGCCGCGTCCCCTTCAGCGTGATTGGAGGTACAAGAGGTGCAAAATAAATGCAGAGCTACGTCGATTTGCATTCGAATTCCTCTGATAAAACAATGAGCCCTCTACTCTACTGACCCAAGCAGCCAATCACAGAGTGTGAAACAGGAAGTAACATGACGTGAAGTTGTTTTTAGGCTCATTTGGTGAAACGAAGCATTGTTGGAGTTCAGGTTGTTTCGGTCCATCTGATTGTTTGCCATATTGAAAGCAGAAGCTTCACTGGGTCACCGAGCGCCTCGCCAGTGGTCATAATTACTGAGTGTCTGGAAATGAAAGCTTCACTGGATTTACCTGGAGAGATGCCACCTGAGGGTATTTTGTCTGTTTAATGCAGCTGCTGTGACGTGTTTGTTGAACAGCAGAGCTAATTTCTGGTCATTGGAGTTTGATCTTAAGCGTTTTGGCTATTGTGTTGCAGCTGTCTTCTTTTTATCTCGAGTTTGTGTTATGTGATGGGTGAGTTGTGGTGCAGGTTAAATGCCGGTTAATTCAGTTCGATAAAAAAGGCAATTTAAAAGCAAATAAATCAGCTGCAGAAATTTAAAGATCAGTGAACAGTGGACAGCATTCATTCAGAATTTATCAGTATGAGATGAGCGCTCTGCTAATCAATAATACAACTTCCGAGGATAGAAAACTTTACGACTCATATTCTGTCCTTTTCATAAAAGCAGCTTCAGGGGTATCTTCATGTGAATTCCACATATTGTCTATGTTAAAAAGGCACCGACAGGAGTAATCTCGGATAAACAGAACACACATGGCTAAGTAGCATTTAGTAAAGGCTAATTAGTGACAAAAACCCCACTCAGTTTAGCAAACTTTAATAAGCTCACTGTATCATATCGTGTAAGTTCACTGTATATTTATTGATGTAAAAACAAGCAAATGCAAACCTCAGCCAAGTGTTACAATAAAAGCCCAACAATCTACAAAAAAAAAATCACACTGTTAAGGAATTCTTAAAAAAATAATGAATCCAGAATTTGATCTGAATTATTCTTGAAGTACAGTATTCCATTTTGCACATAACAAGGTACACAGGACCCCCTGCTGAGCATGCTGTGATATGACACTTCCAAAAAAAGGTCATGATCTCATAATGATATCGAATCTTTCTAAAAACAGTTCCTTGATCCGGATCATCTCCAAAATCGAATGTTGTCTTCCTTCTGCAAAGCCTCGCCTTTCGCCCGTTCATGAAAATAAGCCTGCAACTTTTTTGTTTCGTGATGCTGCTCACTGATACATTGATCAAGTTTAAAACAACAGCGGTGGTAATAATTACGATTAGTTGGCGCACATTATTTGTTCTATTAACTTGTAACTGCTGACGATGTGGAACACGGTACACAAGCTATTATTAAAGACGCGATATAAACGGCGTACGGATGTATTCAGTGGCATGGTACGAGATGGCGATTGTTACACGTTGTTAATCGAGAAGTTTTTCCAGAATCGTTGATCTGTTAATCATCTGAAAGCTATGAAGTATTGGTGCGTGAAGTCTACTTCCTGTTGATTCTAAAATGCTTCGGCATGTCCGGTTTAGATTTGTTTGCTGGAACAGCACTTCAAAACGAGGCTTAGTCTGTGTGCAAATGATACTGCAGTGCTACTGGGCTTCAGCGACGGAGCGTTGGGTTCATTCACTTTCACCTATAATATGTGTTCTGTATTCTCGGGGTTGCGTAACTGTGCGTCCCACACACACAGAGAGAGGGAGAGAGAGAGAGAGAGCGAGAGCGAGCGCGCATCTGAAAGTGAACAGATTCTCAGGGATTTCCGTTTGAGTGATATGCAAACGGAAGAAAAAAGTCCACGCCGGGGTTTCATCTCAACATTCCACCCAGTGCTACATGCACAGGTTTCTTGCTTTCTTTTCAATACCAGACGTCTTAAATCCTCCTCCCTTCCAAGAAATCTTTGATTAACAGCTATTAGTTTCATTCATGCTCGGTCTAGTTCTGCACTGAAGCAGATGGAGACGTCATGTTCCTCGTTCAGACGTCTGATCTCCATCAAATCCAGTCTGCACGTTCTTGTCTCTGCTCTAACCTGCCTCTGCCACCTATACCTGGCTGAGATAAGCTTCCGAAGTGTCACTGCTTAAGTGATGAAATTTCTCTAGTTTGCAAACATGACGAACAAAACAAATACACACATCTCTTCCTAGCGACAGTAATACCAGTTCCTGATTGGTCAGTCAAACTTCTTAATGTTGTTTCACCGTTATGTTCAGAATCAGGGTCAAGGAGTGAGACTGTGTTCTTGACCGCCTGCTCTTTGGTCGTCAAGGAGAAGCGGGATGCGATTTCCATAACAACAGTGATGAGGATGAAAGAGGTGCTGCAGCAGCACTTGCGCAAACAATTTACAAGTGAACACACAGTTTGAGCAGCGGATCTTCAGTCACCTTCTGCACTTGGTGAGCAAATGTGTTGAGTTTAAAGGAACCCGGGTGTCACAAGTGTTGCTGCTCTCGGTTAGTATTGTGTAATTTTATTTTTCCAGACAGAAGGGGCTTTTGGAGTTGACAGTGTAGCTTAAAGCTGTTTAAGAATGCAGTAAAGCGTTCAGTGGAAAGCTGCTGGGGTAGTTTTGGAAAAATTAATTTAACGGAGATAAAATACACACAAAAACCAAGTGTAGCACCTGTTACATCATTAGTATCGGCTTCATTCTGTGACCTGTCAGCAGGTCTGTGCTCGCAACTCTGACTTGACACGCATTTGAATAACATTCTGGAAACTGAGTATGTCAACACACGAACACAAGTGCACGCACACTGTATGTTCTGTTAGGAGTGTGTGTGATTTTATGGGATCATCTTTTGCATAATGCTGTTCCTTCTCACATCCTAGAGATGTGTGTGTGTGTGTGTGTGTGTATGTATGTGTGTATGCATGTGTGTGTTTGTGTGTGAGTAACAGATACACTACTAATTACACATTCCCGCCTCCTTACACTTGCTCTTTATACGTGCATTTCCATCAGCTGCTGTTCCTCTGAACATTTGACAAGACTTCATCACAGAAAACGGAACACGAACACACACACACTGACACACACTTGTCATTTATTCCACCAGTCTGTTATCACACATTCTAGATCCACATGCCAAGCGCGACAGCACAGACATGCACATCAGTGACAGTCATGGGGAAGCCCGTGTGTGTGTGTGTGTGTGTGTGTGTGTGTGTGTGTGTGTGTCTCGCCCACATGACCATCAGGGGTCTTTGACTACTAGCATGTCCAGATGGTACAACCCTGCGTGTGCTGCCCACTTGTATTTACATGATGTTAAAAAGAGCTCAGCTTCGTTGGTGCTAGTATAAATAATAACAATGTTTTTAATAATAATAATAAATAGTGGTAGTAATAATGATACAGTATTAGCATTAATAACAGTAGTACTAATAATATTCATATTATTTATAGTAATAACAATTATGATAGTTGTAATAATAATAATAATAGTAATAAGCAGTCATTAAAGGGCCAAGTAACTTCTGATCCATACCAGTATCGAAAAAGGAAGGCCAGGAGGTGGCTGGATCATCATTGTTTGTTCCCAAGAACTGTATTCTGTCATTCAGTCACTCAAAATTAAGGTGGAAAATGCGATTCTGTTGATGAGGGCTGGGTGATTATAAGCTGAAAACTGTATCACAATATTTTCAAACAGTTTCATAATAACGATATTTATCATGGTATCGTATGATGTGATGAAAATAATTTTCAGAAATGAAATAACTTGACATGTTAGGAAGTGTACAGCCACCAGGGGGCGCTCACCATTCATATTTTCTTCTGCACACCTGTGCTCCATTGCTGTGCATGCACCCTGATATAGAGTACAGTATATAGGATTCCTCACTTTCTGTGGTTGATTGGGACCGAGATCCCCCTGCGACCATTGAATGCCGCGAAGTAGGATCGACCCCCCCCTGACTGACGAATACGTACATGTATATAATATCAATAAATACATATTCAATGCTATAAATGCTTATAATAAGAATTAAAAATTCAAAAATAATGCATTAGATGTAAATAAAATATAAATACACACAGATACACATACATTTTTATGTGAGGTGCGCATCTGAGTGTGTGCACGCGCATCTGTGTACTCATTGCGGGCACACAGAGATGCATGTGCACACACTCAGATGCGCACCTCACATAAACATGTAACTAGTTTTGATGGGGGGGTTTGGGTTGTTTTGTGATTGTTCAGGTTTTTTTTTTTTTGCATAATTGGTCTTGTTTTTCTGGCTCGACAATCCAGAGAAATGGAGAGTGTGGAAAAGAGGTGAAGAAGCGTGTGCAGGCAGGCTGGAATGGTTGTAGAAAAGTGTCCAGTGTGATGTGCGATAGGAGAGTATCAGCAAGAATGAAAAGAAAAGTGTATAAGACGGTGGTGAGGCCAGCGATGTTGTATGGCTTAGAAACAGTGGTGCTGAGGAAAAGGCAGGAGGCAGAGCTGGAGATAGCAGAGATGAAAATGTTGAGGTTCTCTCTGAGAGTAACGAGGATGGATATGATCAGAAATGAGTACATCAGAGGGACAGCCCATGTAAGATGTTTTGGAGACAAAGTCAGAGAGGCTAGATTGAGATGGTTTGGACATGTACAGAGGAGGGATAGTGAGTATATTGGCAGTAGGATGCTGAGGTTGGAACTACCAGGCAGCAGACCAAAGAAGAGATTTATGGATGTGGTGAAGGAAGACATGACAGGGTGAGGTGGAGGTGGATGATTTGCTGTGGGGACCCCTGAAGGGAACAGCCAAAAGGAAAAGAAGAAGGTCTTGCTTTTCTGGCATTTTCCTTAACTTTCCCAATATTATTCCTTAATTTCCTTATTTTTTTAATTCGATGAATATTTAAAAAAAAATAAAAAACGCGATGCACTGAAGCTGCATGAATTGAAGCACGACGTAGCGAGGGATCCCTGTATATAACCTGTGTGGTGTCTCTGCTTCTCCATCTGCCGTTGCTGCCCATTAATTGTACATAACATACTGTAACAGGTGTAATATGTGATGCGCTCTACCGAATGTAGGCGGTGTCAAAACGCGGCTTATCTGGATTTCTGATCTGTCAAGTAAGTAAGTGCGCTTTGAATACTTGTTTAGTACTCAACATTCACTTGCGTACTTGAAAGATCGAAAGTCCACATAAGCCGCGTTTTGTCTCAAAAGCTCGGCACAGCCTACATTCGGTTGAGCGCGTCACATATTTGTTCAGCTAGTTCTATATATCAGGCTCTGCATACAGTCTCCTCGTTCACGTGTTTATACGGGTGAAAGCCTGTTCATTACTGAAGGGGAAAAATTGTTTCGAGAAATCCCGATACCTACAATATTTTGTTGGTTGACAGTACAAATGGTTGTGTCATGATGATGATGATTTTTTTGGTATATCGCCCAGCCGTAATGGCAATAATAGAAACTAACACTGTTGTATCTCCTGAGCTCAGCAGATCCAAAGAATACTTTTGAAAGTGTAGCTTTGACTTTTCCTTGTCCAGCTTGGGTTCTTGGTCTTTAATAATAATAATAATAATAATTATGAAGGATAATGGATTTAGCGTGACCGAGTTGAGTCCTTCTGGAAAATATCAGAGAAATGATATAAATCGTCATGTCTGTTGGAATTTTCAGATTTTTTTTGTCAGAATACGTTAACAGCATCGTTTCTATGGCAACAGTTTAGCACAACTGATTGTGGAAACAGGAATACGCCAGTTAAGAAGTTATCTTCAGAGTCAGGACCTGTGCTGGGAATCTGATTTTCTTTTTATTTTCTTTTACTTTCCTTCCCCGTTTATCGCACATTCCATCTGTACCTTGTGCCATACTGCAGTGTTTGTGTCCAGATGTTGGTCTCAGAAGCGATGTGGTGATATCAGTACGGCTACTGGATGTATGCCAGCGTGATAGCCTGTAGTGGAGTAAATGCCACAGGGGAACACATAGACCTGCCAACATGTTTTAAAATTAAAAACACTCTCATTCTTTGTAATCTGTAAAATTTTACGTAAAGTTTGGTGGATGAATAGCGTCTGATTTCTGTTCATCTGTTTTTTGATTTCTTCAAAATGATGTCAGATAGCTAATGTGGTTACAGCACCCTTCAAAATTCAGATTTATTTCAGAATTCAAAAGTTGATGGCATAAATTCAAAGGATGGGAGTGGGATGTGTGAGATTGTGTGATAATATTGATTTTCCCGCACTTCAATTTAAATTGAACGGATTAAAAACATCACAAAAATAAATTCTTAAAGCGATGGAGTGGTGCTGAGGACGAGCTGAAGGATTAGCGGTAACGTCGGGAGCTGCTAGTAGCCTGTTGCAGGTGGGAAAATGCTTTAGGAGATCCTGAAGATCCATCGTGGTAGGAATTGTTTCGAGATGACTTGTCTGCTGGAGATTATACGGAGATTATACAAGTTACTGTATGCCATTCAGAATTCAGGTTTTTCCGCCATTTTATCAGGTTTTACGATTAATTTGTACTCAAGAAGAAATGTACTTCAGTGTAATGTGTACTGTCTCTCTCTCTCTCTCTGTCTCGCTCTCTCTGTTCCTCTCTCTGTGTCGATCTCTGTCTGCCTCTCTCTCTCTGTCTCTCTCACTCACTCACTGACTCACTCCCTGTGTCTCTCTCTCTCTCTCTCTCTCTCTCTCTCTCTCTCTGTGTCTCTCTCTTTCTGTCTCTCTGTCGCTCTCACTCACTCACTCACTCACTCCCCTCGCTCTCTCTCTCTCTCTCTCTCTCTCTCTCTCTCTGCCTGTTTGTCTGTTTGCCACAGGTGGCGATTAAAATTGTGGACAAGACGCAGCTGGATGATGACAACCTGAAGAAAATTTTCAGGGAGGTTCAGATCATGAAGATGCTGCGGCACCCACACATTATTCGCCTCTACCAGGTCGTAACCCCTTCCTCGTCTCTCGTCGTAGCTGCCAATCATTTTCCAGCTACTGTTTAATGCACTGTTATAGCAAATGGGAGAAAATTGTGGTAAAGCTTTTTATGTGTCTCCACTCCAGGTAATGGAGACAGAAAGGATGATCTATTTAGTAACGGAGTACGCCAGCGGTGGGGAGATTTTTGGTAAGCGTTCCAGTCCATTGATGGCTTTGTCCCAAGCACGAGTTCAAAATACAGTGGTACCTCACCTTACGAAATTAATCCGTTCCAGAGCTTTTTTCGTAAGCTGCATTTTTCGTAAGTTGAACCGCATTTTACATGTAAAACGCGTGATTCATCCCAAGGCTCCCAATACTACCCCCTAAATCCTTTAAAAATTATAAAAGCATACCTTTAAGACCTCCTTCTGCTTTAATATCGTACCGATGGTAGACGGGTTTGGCCATATTCCTTTTCTGATATCACTCGAGCCTGTTTCTTCTTCTCACGCACGTGTGTGTCTGTGTGTGTTGTGTGTGTGTGTGTGCGCGCGCGTGTTGACCATGTCTTCTTAGCAGAGTTATAATCTTACAAATGTTTATGGAAGGTAAAGCCTGAGTCAAGAAATAAAGCATAAAACAACAATAACTCTGTCCTTTACACGAAAAGCATCATGGTGGATTCAGCTCTTTAATAGGCAATGGGAGGTAGATGTGTCATTCCTCCTAGGCAATGAGATCCCTGTCCAAGATGGTGCCTGAGTGAAGGACATAAACGACAGCTTGGGAGAGAGGCAATGGGAGGTAGCTGTGACATCCCTCCTAGCCAATGGGAGGCCAGCGGGGCGGGATGTTTGAACGTCATTGATGGGAAAGCAGCTCATGCATTGTTTGAATGGCGCGTTTTAATGTTTGAATGGCGCGTTTGAATTTTTAAGATGGCGCTTTTGTAACGTGAACTTGTTTCGTATTCTGAGACAAAAATTTTAGGAAAATTCTTTTCGTAACCTGCATTTTTCATTTGGTGAGACTTTCATAAGGTGAGGTACCACTGTATATTAGATGGATTGTACACTGCCAGAATAATTCAATTAATGACATAAGCATGGAATCTGGTATTAATATAGTTTATAAGTCACTTTGTGAGAAAAAAGTGCAATACATTGAAAATTACATTATGGCCCCATTTTGTAAAGATGGCAGGCAGTGCACCAAATATAGTAAAAAAAACAAAAAAAAAAAACTCGGTTGATTTCTGTCTGGTTCCTCAGGGCAGATGAAGCTCAATAGCTGGGTAAAGGCAAATCGTATAGGAAAAATAAAAACCCGAAATTACAAGAACCTTCGGTGAACCCATTTACCCACTAAACCATAGCAGGTTCTGAACATGTGAGAAAATTCTTTCCGTATGTAAAGACCTTCAAAAACTTTAAGCATTTCTAATCTTTGAGCTGTTTGTAGCCCTACACCTTTTGGAAAATGAGATACAGTTGTCAGATTTATAAAAAGAAAAGCATCCACCTTTACTCACAGTGTTAAAATTAAGAGCAGTGATAGGAGAACGGATGCTAACATTTTCATAGTTCTTCAGTTGTGACATAGTTCAGATACTCATCATATTCTTTCAGTTTTTCTATTAATAAATGAATATAAATTGTTCTAACCTCAAGTTACATGGACAAATATCTCACAATACCGTGGAACCTGGCATATTTTTCATATTATCTTGTAAAATACAAAAATAATTTTTCATGATAAGCATCACACGATGGCTAATTTCCAAGATAGAATTTCAAGTGGCTCATACTTTTTTTTATGAAAGTCTACCCAACAATGAGTGTTTCTGCTAAATTTTATGCTTTTATCATTACGTGAACAATTGTTTGGCCAATCTGCTTCACTAGTACTATGGTGAAGAGGTTTGGGATACAGCCAGAGGCCCCTGGCTGATAAACACATAGCTAGCTGGCTAATACTGGTGAGCCAATGTGAGCTCTATAAATATAATTTTTTTTTATTGTTTGTGTGGCCAGATCACCTGGTGGCTCATGGCCGGATGGCAGAGAAAGATGCACGACGGAAGTTTAAACAGATTGTGGCAGCTGTCCAATTCTGTCATTGCAGAAACATTGTGCACAGAGACCTGAAGGCTGAGAACCTGCTGCTGGACCACAACCTGAACATCAAAATTGCAGGTCAGATAGAGACCTAGGTGGTAATACGAGGTGGAGGCGAGAGAGAGAGGGACAGAGACATGTTAGGGAAGGAGAGAGAGAGAGAGAGGGGCAGGCAGGCAGGGATAATAAGGGCACAACAGAGAGACAGAGAGAAATGAGCAGTGAAAGAGCGACAAAGACTGGTGAGAAAGTAAGCCAGAAAGAGGGAGAGAGATTTGAGAGAGGAAACCAAAACCAGACAGGTGAGGAGAAACAGTTTGGAAGAGAGACTGGCTAGGGGAGAGAGGGCAAGAGCTATGGGAGGGGGTGAGTGCCCACGGTATGTAGAAGGAAGGGACAGAATGGCAGAAAACAGGAGGGTCAAGGAGACGATGGGGACAGGGGGAAGTGCAGGGAGACGATGGGGACAGAGGGAAGGGCGGTGAATGGAGGGGACAGAGGGAAGGGCGGTGAATGGAGGGGACAGAGGGAAGGGCGGTGAATGGAGGGGACAGAGGGAAGGGCGGTGAATGGAGGGGACAGAGGGAAGGGCGGTGAATGGAGGGGACAGAGGGAAGGGCGGTGAATGGAGGGGACAGAGGGAAGGGCGGTGAATGGAGGGGACAGAGGGAAGGGCGGGGAGACGGAGGAGACAGAGGGAAGGGCGGTGAGACGGAGGGTACAGAGGGAAGGGCGGTGAGACGTAGGAGACAGAGGGAAGGGCGGGGAGACGTAGGAGACAGAGGGAAGGGCGGGGAGACGTAGGAGACAGGGAACGGCGGTGAGACGGAGGGTACAGAGGGAAGGGCGGGGAGACGGAGGGGACAGAGGGAAGGGCGGGGAGATGTAGGAGACAGAGGGAAGGGCGAGGAGACGGGGGAGACAGAGGGAACGGGCGGTGAGATGGAGGGGACAGAGGGAAGGGAGATGGAGGGGATGGAGAGAGGGGCAGGAAGGAGGGGACAGAGAGAAGGGAAGGAAGGAGAGCATAGAGAGAAGGGAAGGAAGGAGAGCACAGAGAGAAAGGCAGTGAGAGGGACTGAAAAGAAAGAAGATCAGGGAGATGGAGGGAAGGGCAGAGAGATGGAGAGAGAGAAAAGGGCAGGGAGTCGGAGGGGACAGGGAGAAGGAGAGGTAGATGGCGGGAACAGAGAAAAGGGTCGGGAAACGGAGAGCTGGGCAGATATACGTAGGTGCGTGACAGATGCGTGGAGTGTCAAGATGACTGAAAAGATGAATGAAAGGAATTAAATAAGTATTTTTCAACTCACATTATTTTCACTCTTTCCCTCCCTGTCTCTGTCTCTTGTTCAATCTTTTTCCTCTCTCTCTCTCTCTCTCTCTCTCTCTCTCTCTCTCTCTCTCTCTCGCTCTCTCTGCCTCTTTCTCTTTTGCACCCACACTTTTGCTTCTCTCTCTCTCTCTCTCTCTCTCTCTCTCTCTCTCTCTCTCTCTCTAGACTTTGGTTTTAGTAATCTGTTCTCTCGAGGTCAGCTGTTGAAGACCTGGTGTGGAAGTCCGCCGTATGCTGCTCCAGAGCTGTTTGAGGGCAAAGAATACGATGGACCCAAAGTTGACATCTGGGTAATACAAACGCAAGGCACAGAAATGTGTGCTCTTGTTAGTAAACTTTTCTAAATCGTGTGAGTGTGTGTGTGTGTGTGTATGCAGAGCTTAGGTGTGGTGTTATATGTGCTCGTGTGTGGTGCTCTCCCGTTCGATGGTAGCACCCTGCAGAACCTGCGTGCTCGTGTTCTAAGTGGAAAGTTCCGCATCCCGTTCTTCATGTCCACAGGTACACACTGTCTGATTAGTTTCTTTTCACTGTCTCTCTACTGCCGTTTACAATCAAATAATATGGTTGCATGCTCGCTCGCGAGTCATATGGAGGCATATGACTTATACTTAGCAGTTTAGCAGCACACCTGAGGTTAAGACTTTTATTCCTGGGGATTTCCTCTCATTTGCATTACTGTGTTTGTATATCTCGAAATGACATCATGGCTGTACTTCAGGTTGCTACAGTCATGATTTTGGGAATACTGTGGTACCTTGACTTACGAAATTAATCTGTTCTGAGGGCAAGAATCCCCTCCCAAACTCATATAATTTGACACAAACATGTATACAGTAGGCCCTTGACTATCCACGCTTTTGCACTCGTGCCTCCACTTATTCGCGGATTGCAGAGCAACTGTCACATGATTCAAATTCAGCCAATGGCTGTTCTCCCTCCTGTTGGTTGGTTGGTTGGTTGAGATGATGTAACGCCCCTTTTATCTCATTTGCTAACATTTTGTGCATGTGATTTTTTTTTTTTTTTTTTTTTAGTGTGTGTGTTTTTAATTACAGTTAAGCTCCATCATATCACCCAAACACTGCACACCTCCTCAGGCTTATGGTAAGGTGCCAGAAAAACATAATGATGCTGCATAAAAAAGGAGAACTGCTTGATATGATTCAGAAAGGAAAATGTTTTGCTACAGTAGGGTGCCATTATAAAGTGAATGAAAGTACAGTCCACTACATAAAGAAAAATGAAAAGGCAATCAGAGCCAGTGTAGCATCGAGTTTTTGTGGAAGTGCTAAGAAGTTGAATGTTGTATGAAACAAGGCCATCATCAGAATGGAACCACGCCCTAGTATTCTAGATACTTCGAGTTCAGGGGTCGGTAACCTTTGCCATTCGAAGAGCCATTTGGACCTTTTTTCACAGTGAAGAAAACACTGGGAGCCACAAATCCTTTTTTGACATTTAAAATCAAATAACACTGCATACTATGTTTTTCCCCTTTTTTATCATGCAAATCACAAATATTACCTCCATACCGGATCGGTCGAGGCCCGGGTTAACAATGACTGCCATCAGTGCTGTTAACCAGCAGGGTTCTGGTGGAAATTGGACTACTGTTGGTCGAAGAAGGAGAGGTGGGAGGTGTATCTGTAGGCAGAGAGAAGAGGAAAAGCATGAGTCTAGGACTGAGAGTAGGGACTTTGAATGTTGGAACGATGAAAGGAAAAGGTAGAGAGCTGGCTGACATGATGCAGAGGAGGAAGGTGGACATACTCTGTTCAGGAGACCAGGTGGAAAGGTAGCAAAGCTAGAAGCTTGGGAGCAGGGTTTAAGCTGTTTAATCATGGTATGGATGGGAAGAGAAATGGAGTAGGAGTCATCTTGAAGGAGGGGTTGGTCAGGAAGGTTCTAGAAGTGAAAAAAGTGTCAGACAGAGTAATGATTCTCAAGTTAGAAATTGGAGGCGTGATGTTCATGTTCGTAATGCAGCCATGAGGTGGGGGAATGCAGCCATGAGGTGGGGGAATGCAGCCATGAGGTGGGGGAATGCAGCCATGAGGTGGGGGAATGCAGCCATGAGGTGGGGGAATGCAGCCATGAGGTGGGGGGGGGGCACTAACCAGTGTCTCTCCCCCTCATGCCCGTCCCAAGCCCGGAGAAATGCAGAGGGTTGCGTCAGGAAGGGCATCCGACGTAAAACCAATGCCAAATATTTATGATGCAAATCAGAAGTATTACCCCCATACCGGATCGGTCGAGGCCCGGGTTAACAACGACCGCCATCAGTGCTGTCAATCAACAGGGTGCTGATGGAAATTGGACAACTGTTGGTCGAAGAAGGAGAGGTGGGAGGCGTGTCCGTAGGCAGAGAGAGAAGAGGAAAGGCATGAGTCTAGGACTGAGAGTGGGGACTTTGAATGTTGGAACTATGCAAAGAAAAGGTCGAGAGCTGGCTGACATGATGCAGAGGAGGAAAGTGGACATACTGTGTGTTCAGGAGACCAGGTGGAAAGGTAGCAAAGCTAAAAGCTTAGGAGCAGGGTTTAAGCTATTTTATCACGGTGTGGATGGGAAGAGAAATGGAGTAGGAGTCATCTTGATGGAGGAGTTTGTCAGGAATGTTCAAAAAGTGAAAAGAGTGTCAGACAGAGTGATGAGTCTCAAGTTAGAAATTGAAGGTGTAATGCTCAATGTTGTTAGTGCTTATGCCCCACAGGCAGGATGTGAGCTAGAAGAGAAGGAGAGATTCTGGAGTGACTTAGATGAAGTGGTGCAGAGTACCCCCAGAGGTGAAAGAGTGGTCATTGGTGCAGACTTCAATGGACATGTTGGTACAGGCAACAGAGGGGACGAGGAAGTGATGGCCAGGTTTGGTATCCAGGACAGGAACGCAGAAGGACAGATGTTGATCGATTTTGCAAAAAGGATGGAAATGGCTGTGGTGAATACTTTCTTCCAGAAGAAACAGGAGCATAGGGTGACTTATAAAAGCGGAGGTAGGAGCACACAGGTAGACTACATCTTGTGTAGGCGATGTAATTTAAATGAAGTCAGTGACTGCAAAGTCATAGTGGGTGAGAGTGTTGCCAAACAGCATAGGATGGTGGTGTGCAGGATGGTTCTGATGGTGAGGAAGGTGAAAAAGGCAAAGGCAGAGCAGAAGACAAAGTGGTGGAAGCTGAAAAAGGAAGAGCGTCGTGTTGTCTTCAAGGAGGAGTTGAAACAGGCTTTGGGTGGCCAGGAAGTGCTTCCAAATGACTGGACAACCACAGCAAATGTGATCAGGGATACAGGTAGGAGAGTACTTGGTGTGTCCTCTGGAAGGAAAGTAGATAAGGAGACTTGGTGGTGGAATGAGGAAGTGCAGGAGTGTGTACAAAGGAAGAGGTTAGCTAAGAAGAAGTGGGACATTGAGAGGACCGACGAGAGTAAACAGGAGTACAGGGAGACACAGCGTAAGGTGAAAGTAGCAGTGGCTAAGGCCAAACAGAGGGCGTATGATGACTTGTATGATAGGTTGGATAATAAAGAGGGAGAAAATGAGCTATACAGGTTGGCACAGCAGAGAAATAGAGATGGGAAGGACGTGCTGCAAGTTAGATTGATAAAGGACAGAGAGGGAAATGTATTGACTGATGACAGAAGTGTGCTGGGAAGATGGAAAGAGTACTTTGAAGAGCTGATGAATGAGGAAAATGAGAGAGAAAAAAGAGTAGAAGAGGTGACCATTGAGGAGCAGGATGTAGCAAAGATCAGTAAGGGTGAAGTGAGAAGGGCATTGAAGAGGATGAAGAATGGAAAGGCAGTTGGTCCTGATGATATACCTGTGGAGGTATGGAAGTGTCTAGGAGAGGCAGCAGTAGATTTTCTGACAAGAACATTCAACAAGGTACTAGAGAGTGAGCAGATGCCGGAGGAGTGGAGGAGAAGTGTGCTGGTTCCCATTTTTAAGAACAAGGGAGACGTGCAGAGTTGCAGCAACTACAGAGGGATAAAGTTGATGAGCCATACGATGAAGTTATGGGAAAGAATAGTGGAAGCTAGACTAAGGGCAGAGGTCAGCATTTGTGAACAACAGTTTGGTTTCATGCCAAGAAAGAGCACCACAGATGCAGTGTTTGCTTTGAGGATGTTAATAGAGAAGCACAGAGAAGGTCAGAGGGAGCTACATTGTGCCTTTGTGGATCTGGAAAAAGCATATGACAGGGTGCCAAGAGAAGAACTGTGGTATTGCATGAGGAAGTCTGGAGTGGCAGAGAAGTATGTTAGAGTGGTGCAGGACATGTATGAGAGATGTAAGACAGTGGTGAGGTGTGCTGTCGGCATGACCGAAGAATTCCAGGTGGAGGTGGGACTGCATCAAGGGTCAGCTCTCAGCCCCGTCTTGTTTGCAATGGTGATGGACAGGCTGACAGACGAGGTTAGACAAGATTCCCCATGGACTATGATGTTTGCAGATGACATTGTGATCTGTAGTGAGAGCAGAGAACAAGTGGAGGAAAATCGAGAGAGGGGGGTAGCCCTGGAAAGGAGAGGAATCAAGGTTTGCCTCAGTAAGTCAGAATACATGTGTGTGAATGAGAAGGACCAAACAGGAACAGTGAGGTTACAGGGAGCAGAGATCAGGAAGGTGGAGGATATTAAGTACTTAGGCTCAACATTCCAGAGCACTGGAGAGTGTGGAAAAGAGGTGAAGAAGCGTGTGCAGGCAGGTTGGAATGGTTGGAGAAAAGTGTTCGGTGTGATAGGAAGGTATCGGCAAAAATGAAAGGAAAAGTGTACAAGGCGGTGTTGAGGCCAGCGATGTTGTATGGTTTAGAAACAGTGGCGCTGAGGAAAAGACAGGAGGCAGAGCTGGAGGTAGCAGAGATGAAAATGTTGCGGTTCTCTCTGGGATTAATGAGGATGGATCGGATCAGAAATGAGTACATCAGAGGGACAGCCCATGTAAGACGTTTTGGAGACAAAGTCAGAGAGGCTAGATTGAGATGGTTTGGACATGTACGGAGGAGGGATAGTGAATATATTGCTAGTAGGATGCTGAGGTTGGAACTACCAGGCATAAGGCCTAGAGGAAGACCAAAGAAGAGATTTATGGATGTGGTGAAGGAGGACATGAAGGTTGTTGGATTAAGAGAAGATGCAAAGGATAGGGTGAGATGGAGGCAGATGATTTGCTGTGGCGACCCCTGAAGGGAACAGCTGAAAGGAAAAAAAGATGAAGAAGTTAATCTAAAAAACAATGTGTTGCATTGATTTAAATGACTGCAGAGGCAATTAAATTACAATTCTGCCTGCAACAAAAACATTTAGATAAAAAACATCGCCAGCCTCCCTCTGACCGTAATTAGAATTAAGCGGTTCAGAAAATGAATAAATGTGTTTGAGTCCTTCTTGTATTTTTGTAAAGAAAAAGAATACCTATCCCACGAAGGGAGGGACTTGGTGAAGCCAGATGTATTGGGCAGCCCACCTCACCATCACTCCCTTCTTGGGATCTTCTTTTAATTTATTCATTATGTTAATGTTGTTTTGTCAGTTTTAATTTATAAAAATGACAGCAACACAGAAAAGTATATGAAGACTAATTTTAAGAAGGAGCCTGCTCAACATTCTTGTAAATAATATAATGCTTAATACTGCCTGCACTGACCGACCCATTCTCAGGGTGAAGACTGAACCACACCTCGTCTTTTATTTTGTCACTGGGAGGAGAGTTATTTAACTCAGAGATTGCTGTGCATAAACCAGATCCCATCCATAGTCTCTTACTTCATCTGTGATTTCCGTTCCCGGATGACAAACCCCGGTGGCAGAAAAATCTCTCCCTCTCACCCCGCTGCTGCTGGCTGATGATGAGAACACTGCTTGCCATGAGCACAAGGGTTTGGAAATCCACCAACACAGCAGATCAAAAACACTGAGACTCTCAATGTAGCTGATTAATATAAGGATAGTCATGTCCACAAGAACACACACACAAAATCACCCAGCCCACACCAAATACCATAATGCAATGCAAAGTACAGTACAGTGATACCTCTGCTCTCGAACATAATTTGGTTCCCAGAAAGTGTGTGTGAGGCGAAAAGTTCATCTTCCGAACATTTATTTCCCATAAGAAACCATTAAAATGAGAATAATCCGTTCCCAGGTCCCCATAAAACATAATTTTCTACTAAATAAGCCTTAAAACTACACAAAAATATACCTTATTTTATGTATAATAAATGTCTATTGTATTGTAATTAAAGAAATAAACTGTACTGTATAATAAAGTCGTTTTATTTACCTTTGTGATGGTAGTTGATGGCTTGATGGAATGGAGTGGGAGGAGGAGGGAGGGAGGGACTTACTGTTTGGAAGGAGTGTTTGAAAACGCCTACTGTTTGGAAACACCCTTAGCCACACACGCACCCTTAATAGCTTCCTTGTTCTTAAGGATGGGAGCAATGGTAGACTTAGCGTACTGGTACTGGGACGCCGAGTCACACAAACGCACACCTCGTTTGTGTTTTTCAATGATCTCTGCCTGTGGTGGGGTCTTTTTCGGTCCCATAATAGCAAAAGTACACTCAATATGGTCCAAAATGTCTAGCAAACACAAACCACTTCCGCACTCAAAGAAAGGGGTGTGACGAACTGTGACGCCGTGAGCGTGCGTCAGCTTCTCGTGGCCGCCACCGTGGCGCTGTTCGACCGCGTGGTTTGATTCGTCCGCCGAAAACTAGTTCGTCAGCAGAAACAATATGCTCGCAAATTTAATGTTCTTGAGGCGAAAAGTTCGTGAGCTTAAGCGTTTGTCAGCGGAGGTTTTACTGTAAATATAATTCAATGTCTTCCTCCAGTGGGCATTTTTGAAAACTACAGTGCTGTATGTTTAAAGGAAAAGATTATACAGTCATCCCTTGAATATCGCGGATAATGTAGACCAGACCTGGCCGCGATATTCGAAAAACCACAAAGTAGGAACGTTTTCAACCATGTTGTCTTATTTCTATATGTTTTCGTGTCTATACAAGAAGTGTATAGTAAACGTTTTGCAGTTATATGCATATGTAAATACTGTAATGTATAATATTTAAATAGAATTTATCTATAAATACTTTAAGTACTGTGCTCACCTGACAATAGCTCTTCTCCGCGGTGCACGACGTTCACAAACACTAAGATCACACACACACACACACACACAAAAAAAATCCCGCGGGAATGTGCGAGGCAACAGCGTCACGCGTCTAAGCCAATCAGCTTGCGAGATTGAGTTGAGTGGACGAGAGGCAACAGCGTCACGTGTCTAAGCCAATCAGCTTGCGAGATTGAGTTGAGTGGGTGGGAGGCAACAGCGTCACGCGTCTAAGCCAATCAGCTTGCGAGATTGAGTTGAGTGGGTGGTCCCTGCCTGAACTGGGGAGGAGGGGCACTTCAGTCTATCGTTTGGAAACGATGGACGCAGCCTGCTTTGGGTCCTGCCTTCCGCTTGCTTACATGCGAGTTTCAGCGCGAATTTTGAATTTATTATGAACATTTTTTATTTTGTTTTATTTTTTATTAAAATACCGCGATGTACCAAGACCGCAATGCTCAAATCGCGAAGTGGCAAGGGATGACTGTAGTACTGTATAAAATTTATATTTTATTGTCAATAAATATCACAGTAAATAATAAGTTTTTCTGAATCATGACTACATTTTACTACATTAATACTGTGTTAATGAGTAAGACTGTCTATTGAACGTGTTTCAGAAGCAGATTTTAGCGCATTTAATTGATACATGGTGTTTTACTTCTGGATGATCATTTGCACATGAAACATGATACATGGGGTTTTACTTCCAGGTACAGAACTCGTGGATTATCTTGATTCGCGGGAGGGGCCGGAACTGAACCCCCGCGAATAACGAGGGCCTACTGTACTTGACCTCATATATTCAAGATAAACATGTAAAAAAAAAAATTTCACAATAATAATAGTAATACATGTACATTAACATTAATAATAATAAATAATAATAAAACAAGAATAAACAATAAGTCAGCTAACCCCTCTGATCATCGACTGTGGCAAAGATGTCACGTGGGCAGGCATGAGATGGTGCGTAATAGAGAAGGAGGAGCAGAATTTTGTGCCCTTTGGGGGCATGGTGTGATGCCGGGGGGGTACATAAGACCCTGGGGAACATGCTTTTTTGCCTTCCTGTATTAGATTTAAGAGCAATTGTGCATCCTCTCCAGTCGGTGGCAGTGTAGGGAACGCAGTTAGTGTGTCACTGCCACGTACTGGAGAGGATGCGCGAGTATACTAGGTGGCAAAAAACACTGCGCAAACTATGTGAAATGCAGTAAACATTATTTATAGTCGCGGGGGTGTGTGTTTTTTTCTTCCTATAGGGGGAATCACAGAAAATATTGCGAAGCACTGCACAAGGCGCTCTCAGAGCGCAGAGGAATACATGCGGAAGAATACGAGGCTAATCGGCCCGGAAAAGCCATTTCCCCAGAAGAGCTCGTAAATCAAAATTTTGCTCATTGAATGGGGCAGATTTTTGGTGGGATCGAAGCTCGTATCATGGAAAATTCATTATAAAAGACACTCGTAAGTCAAGTTACCACTGTATTGGTGCATTTCTTTTGAATTTACCAACATGTCTGAGGAAAAATTTGATGTTCATGTAAGTTTTATTATTTTTAACCGTTAGTGTGGTATTATGGTATTAGCATATATTGTTCCCAAATGATTAATTATGTGCATATTGTCTTGAAAATATGGTCATTTTGTTGATGTGGTGTATTTACCAAAACCCAGAAAAAGATATTAATTTACAGTCAGGTCTTATTAATTTTTATATTTCTTATATTTATGTAACTGTTTTTTTTTTTCTCACATGGGTGGTGTGGTGGCATCATGGTTAGCATGTCCTCTTCACAGCATTCAAGGCTTGGTGAGGATGTTTCTGTGTGGAGTTTGTGTGGTCTTCCCGTACTTGTGTGGGTTTCTTCCAGGTGCTAAAAGTTCCTCCCACATTTCGAAACAGTAGGCTAATTTACTGTTCTAAATTATCCCTGGGTGTGAATGCCAATGATTGTGTGTATGTGTTGCCCTGTGATGGTCTGGCCAGCTGATCAGGATGTGGCCTGCCCTTGCACAGACTCAGCTGATGTAGTCTCTGCCTTCCTGCAACCCTTGTAGGAATAAACGGTTTCGCAAATGAGTGAGTGCATATATATAATGTGTGTGTGTGTGTGTGTGTGTGTATATATATATATATATATATATATATATATATATATATATATATATATATAAAATATAGACTCTGTACAAGTCACCATTCCTGGATCCAGCAAAACACTCCCAGACTAGGACACTTCCTCCCCACTGTTTGTCATTGAACACATCCTTTCTCCTTCTTAACAGTAAACAATGATCCTAGTTGATATACCGTATTTTTCGGACCATCAGGTACACTTAAAAGCCTTTAATCTTCAAAAAAGGTGCCAGTGCACCTTATAATCCGGTGCGCCTTATGTGTGAATGCAGCCTTGGCTTCATTTCACTGACACCATCAAAACCCAAGTGAAGCAAACTAATTCAGAGCTTACCATCATTCTGATGCATTACCTAAAGAACTTCAACCGCTAGATATTGGTGTTTGTATTGTAAGTTAGAGGGATCTGGGCTTTATGTCCATATACAGTGGTCCCTCACCTTATGAAATTAATGTGCTCCAGAAGTGGTTTCGTAACCTGGATTTTTCATAAGTTGAACCGCATTTTGCATTTAAAACTCGTGATTCATTCCAAGGCCCCCAATACCACCCCCTAAACCCTTTAAAATTGATAAAAGCATACCTTTTAAGGCCTTCTTCTGCTTCAATATCATACCAATGATAGATGAGTTTGGCCATATTCCTTTGTGATATTACTCAACTGCATGCCACGAGCCCACTTCTTCTTTTCACTCGCACTGGGAATCACGCGCGCGCGTATGTATGTGTGTGCGCACGCGCTGTTGACCATGTCTTCTTAGCAGTTATAATCTTACAAATGTTTACGCAAGGTTAGAAGCCTGAGCTAAAAAATAAAGTTGCAATGAGCACACTCGAAAAACTCACAAAACAATAGTAAATCTGTCCTTTACACAAAAAGCATCATAGGTGTCATGGAGATGTAGCTCCATAGTAGCCAATGGGAGGGAGCTGTGTCATTATTCCCAGCCAATGGGAGGCCAGTGGGGCGGGATGTTGGGAGATAGCCAATGGGAGGCCAGCGGGGCGGGATGTTGGGAGATAGCCAATGGGAGAGCAACTCGCGCCTTGTTTGAATTTTTGAGATGTCACTTTCGTAACGTGAACTTGTTTTGTATCCAGAGACAAAAATTTGGGGGAAATGCCTTTCTTAACCTGGATTTTTCACTTGTTGGGACTTTCGTAAGGTGAGGTACCACTGTACTGGGATAAAGCACTGCTGCGGGTGTCCCCCTGAGACCTCGGATTAACCTTCTTGAATTTAAAGTTACACTGATACAGCTCCTTAAGAGTAATGACTTCAGTTCTGTAATGAACACAATACTAATGCACTGGATCTTGAAGGGGTGTGGCTGAGAGAAGGTCATGACCCAGGAAGATTTCTAATCGCCATCTTTATTTATCTGACTCCATGCGCAAGGGAATAATAGTTAATATAATATAATGTAATATAATAATAAAAAATAATAGTGGTTGTAATAACAGTGGTGGTCTATTGGATAGGGCGCAGGATCGCTGATCCTAAGGTTGGGGGTTCACGTCCCCACAGGGTTGTCACTGTCCCCCCAGTGCAGCTAACTGGGTTATCAAAGGTGGGCCATGTCTCTCACTGTCTATGGTGAGAGGCATGGAAAAGAACCATTGCTGATTTTCGTAAAGAGAAGGCTGCAAAGCCGTCAGCGTGTTTCTGTACCTTGCTAAAGGATTGTGACAGGAGGGGCATCCGACGTAAAAACCTATGCTAAATCAAATGTGCGAACCAGATGATTCGCTGTGGCGACTCCCGAGAAAGGGAAAGAAGCCGAAAGGAAAAGATGATGATGATAAAAAATAATAGAGGGATCCTCCAACTCTCGCAACTGTTAAACTCTGACACTGAAGATGAAAAATTTGATGGATTTGTGGAAGAGGAATGAACTGAAAGTGAGTTTATTGTTTTATATTGTTCCAGCTGAACAATGTTGAGAGTTAGTGTGAAGTGTATTATTTTATAGTTTGTGTTACAGTTGAGCATTGATGAGCGTTGATTGATTCATTTTATCTGATTTCAACATTCGCAAATAATACTCATATATATATATATATATATATATATATATATATATATATATATATATATATATATACATACATACATACATACATACATACAGGGGGTGGACAAAATAATGGGAACACCTAACATTTTGGCATAATCATCTTTGAACATAATTTAAACAATCAAAACTTGGCATATATATTGATTCATACAACTTGTTTTGAATTATTTCCAAAGGAATTTTAAGCCATTCTTCAGTTAGAATACCCTCCAACTCTTTTTAGATACAATGGCGGACTTGTGCTTTGCTGAGGATGTTTTTCCCTTTCTTTCAAAGGCATTCATTACTTTTGAGACAGTACCGCTTGAAACATCGAACAACTTGGGCAGTTTTTGTTACACCACGAGCACCAACAATTTGGCCTCTTTTAAAATCTGAGAGGTCTGCCATTATGGGGTATGATTGATTAATGTTTTCAATCTTTGAAAAAGGAAAAAAAATATTTTCTATCAACATATCAAATAACAAAATTATTGTCCAAAAAATAATAACCAAGTTAATATGCCAAGTTTTGATTGTTTAAATTATGTTCAAAGATTATGATTCCAAAATATTAGGTGTTTCCATTATTTTGTCCATCCCATGTGTATATATACAGTAAAACCTCCGCTGACGAACGCTTAAGCTCACGAACTTTTCGCCTCAAGAACATTAAATTTGCGAGCATATAGTCTCTGCTGACGAACTAGTTTTCGGCGGACGAATCAAACCACGCGAACAGCGCCACGGTGGCGGCCACGAGAAGCTGACGCACGCTCATGGCGTCACAGTTCGTCACCCCCTTTCTTTGAATGCGGAAGTGGTTTGTGTTTGCTAGACATTTTGGACCATATTGAGTGTACTTTTGCTATTATGGGACCGAAAAAGACCCCACCACAGGCGGAGATCATTGAAAAACACGAACGAGGTGTGCGTTTGTGTGACTTGGCGTCCCAGTACCAGTACGCTAAGTCTACCATTGCGCCCATCCTTAAGAACAAGGAAGCTATTAAGGGTGCGTGTGTGGCTAAGGGTGCTTCCAAACAGTAGGCATTTCCAAACACTCCTTCCAAACAGTAAGTCCCTCCCTCTCTCCTCCTCCCACTCCATTCCATCAAGCCATCAACTACCATCACAAAGGTAAATAAAACGACTTTATTATACAGTACAGTTTATTTCTTTAATTACAATAGCACATTTATTATACATAAAATAAGGTATATTTTTGTGTAGTTTTAAGGCTTATTTAGTAGAAAATTATGTTTTATGGGGACCTGGGAACGGATTATTCTCATTTTAATGGTTTCTTATGGGAAATAAATGTTCGGAAGACGAACTTTTAGCCTTGCACACACTTTTTGGGAACCAATTATGTTCGTGAGCTGAGGTATCACTGTATAAAAAATATAATATAATAAAAATAAGGACAGGACAAAGACTTTCTATTGAAACTCCATTTATCACTACAGATCTGTTTCGAGGGGTGGTGAAACCATCCTCTGTCTTCAGGTGATTATAGAAGAATGAAGGAGATATAGATTATAGATAGATTATAGATAGAGATTATAGATATAGAAGCTATAGATTATAGATAGAGATTATAGATATAGAAGGAGATTATCGAAGGATTCTTCTATAATCACCTGAAGAGAGAGGATGGTTTCACCACCCCTCGAAACAGATCTGTAGTTATAAATGGAGTTTCAATCGAAAGTCTTTGTCCTGTCCTTATTTTTATTGTTATTTGCTCTACCAAAAAGTATTGAGCACTCTCCTACGGAAGGATCTACTCAGAAAATCCTCTCTCTCTGTCTCTCTCTGTCTCGCTCTCTCTCTCTCTGTGTATATATATATAAAAATAAATAAAAATGCAAGATATCAGTCAATAATAATTTATACCACACAATAGTTTATAAGTTTGGGTTTCTTAGATGGCATAAAAAGCAAAAATTATTTGTACAATGCTCACACCAACACAATACTAATAAATAAAGTAAACTGATAAATTATTTGCATTACTAATATAAAATGAGGTATTTAAGCGTAGAAAACCAAATATAATATCTTCTTCTTCTTTTCCTTTCGGCTGTTCCCTTCAGGGGTCGCCACAGCAAATGATCTGCCTCCATCTCTCCCTATCCTCTGCATCTTCTACTCTTACTCCAACGACCTTCATGTCCGCCTTCACTGCATCCATAAATCTTCTCTTTGGTCTTCCTCTGGGCCTTTTGCCTGGTGGTTCCAACCTCAGCATCCTACGACCAATATACTCACTATCCCTCCTCTGTACATGTCCAAACCATCTAAATCTAGCCTCTCTGACTTTGTCTCCAAAACATCTAACATGTGCTGTCCCTCTGATGTACTCATTTCTGATCCTATCCATCCTCGTTACTCCCAAAGAGAACCTCAACATTTTCATCTCTGCTACCTCCAACTCTGACTCCTGTCTTTTCCCCAGGGCCACTGTCTCTAAACCATACAACATTGCTGGCCTCATCACCGTCTTGTACACTTTTCCCTTCATTCTTGCCGATACTCTCCTATCACACATCACACGGACACTTTTCTCCATCCATTCCAACCTGCCTGCACGCGCTTCTTCACCTCTTTTCCACACTCTCCATTGCTCTGGATTGTTGAGCCTAAGTACTTAAAATCCTCCACCTTCTTTATCTCTGCCCCTGTAACCTCAAAGTTCCTCTTGGGTCCTTGTCGTTCACACACATGTATTCTGTCTTACTAAGACTAACCTTCAATCCCCTCCTTTCCAGGGCATACCTCCACCTCTCTAGATTTTCCTCCACTTGGTCTCTGCTCTCACTACAGATCACAATGTCATCTGCAAACATCATAGTCCATGGAGATTCTTGTCTAACCTCATCTGTTAGCCTGTCCATCACCATAGCAAACAAGAAGGGGCTGAGAGCTGACCCTTGATGTAGTCCCACCTCCACCTTGAACTCTTCTGTCACACCGACAGCACACCTCACCACTGTCTTACATCTATCATACATGTCCTGCACCACTCTAACATACTTCTCTGTCACTCCAGACTTCCTCATACAATACCACAGTTCTTCTCTCGGCACCCTGTCATATGCTTTCTCCAGATCCACAAAGGCACAATGCAGCTCCTTCTGACCTTCTCTGTACTTCTCTATTAACATCCTCAAAGCAAACACTGCATCTGTGGTGCTCTTTCTTGGCATGAAACCAAACTGTTGTTCACAAATGCTGACCTCTGCCCTTAGTCTTGCTTCCACTATTCTTTCCCATAGCTTCATTGTATGGCTCATCAACTTTATCCCTCTGTAGTTGCCACAACTCTGTACATCGCCCTTGTTCTTAAAAATGGGCACAAGCACACTTCTCCTCCATTCCTCTGGCATCTGCTCACTTTCTAAGACCTTGTTGAATATTCTTGTCAGAAAATCTACTGCTACCTCCCTAGACACTTCCATACCTCAACTGGTATGTCATCAGGGCCAACTGCCTTTCCACTCTTCATCCTCTTCAATGCCCTCCTCACTTCTCCCTTACTAATCTTTGCTACTTCCTGCTCCTCAACGGTCACCCCTTCTACTCTTTTTCTCTCTCATTTTCCTCATTCATCAGCTCTTCAAAGTACTCTTTCCATCTTCCCAGCACACTTCTGTCATCAGTCAATACATTTCCCTCTCTGTCCTTTATCACTCTAACTTGCTGCATGTCTTTCCCATCTCTATTTCTCTGCTGTGCTAACCTGTATAGATCATTTTCTCCCTCCTTACTGTTCAACCTATCATACAAGTCATCATACGCCCTCTGTTTGGCCTTTGACACTGCTACCTTCGCCTTACGCTGTGTCTCCCTGTACTCCTGTTTACTCTCTTCGGTCCTCTCAATGTCCCACTTCTTCTTGGCTAACCTCTTCTTTTGTACACACTCCTGCACTTCCTCATTCCACCACCAAGTTTCCTTATCTACTTTCCTTCCAGAGGACACACCAAATACTCTCCTACCGGTCTCCCTGATCACATTGGCTGTGGTTGTCCAGTCCTCTGGAAGCACTTCCTGACTACCCAAAGCCTGTTTCAACTCCTCCTTGAAGACAACACGACACTCTTCCTTTTTCAGCTTCCACCACTTTGTCTTCTGCTTTACCTTTGCCCTTTTCACCTTTCTCACCATCAGTGTCATCCTGCACACCACCATCCTATGCTGTTTGGCAACACTCTCACCCACTACTACTTTGCAGTCACTGACTTCCTTCAAATTACATCGCCTACACAAGATGTAGTCTACCTGTGTGCTCTTACCTCCGCTTTCATAAGTCACCCTATGCTTCTGTTTCTTCTGGAAGAAAGTATTCACCACAGCCATTTCCATCCTTTTTGCAAAATCGATCAACATCTGTCCTTCTGTGTTCCTGTCCTGGATACCAAACCTGCCCATCACTTCCTCGTCCCCTCTGTTGCCTGCACCAACATGTCCATTGAAGTCTGCTCCAATGACCACTCTTTCACCTCTGGGGGTACTCTGCATCACTTCATCTCACTCACTCCAGAATCTCTCCTTCTCTTCTAGCTTACATCCTGCCTGTGGGGCATAAGCACTAACAACATTGACTATCACGCCTTCAATTTCTAACTTGAGACTCATCACTCTGTCTGACACTCTTTTCACTTCTAGAACATTCCTGACAAACCCCTCCTTCAAGATGACTCCTACTCCATTTCTCTTCCCATCCACACCATTATAAAACAGTTTAAACCCTGCTCCTAAGCTTTTAGCCTTTCTACCTTTCCACCTTGTCTCCTGAACACACAGTATGTCCACCTTCCTCCTCTGCATCATGTCAGCCAGCTCCCTATCTTTTCCTTGCATAGTTCCAACATTCAAAGTCCCTACTCTCAGTCCGAGGCTCACGCATTTCCTCTTCTCTCTCTGCCTACGGACACGCCTCCCGCCTCTCCTTCTTCGACGTCTTCGACCAACAGTAGTCCAATTTCCATCAGCACCCTGTTGGTTGACAGCACTGATGGCGGTCGTTGTTAACCCGGGCCTCGACCGATCCGGTATGAATTTTGTTTTGATCATTTGCATTTTTAAATGTGGCAGAAGTTTTACGCCGGATGCCCTTCCTGTCGCACCCCTCTGCATTTATCCGGGCTTGGGACCGGCATAAGGGGGAGAGACACTGGTTAGTGCCCCCCCCGCCTCATGGCTGCATTAAAACCAAATATAATATGAAGTATATAAAAATAAAATAAGACTGGATAACAACAAGTATAGATAATATACAAAATAAAAATTTGGTAACAACTAGTTATACAAATGTAGAATAACAAATACAATAAATAAAAAAATTAAAAATACCCTGGATAAGTGTAGTTGAAATAAAGAATAGCCAATAAAGTTTGACTTATCAGACTTTTGTTTCACTTAATGCGTAACTTGCTTAGTGTGCCTTATGTATGGACAGAGACCATTCAAGAGTAGTTCATTGCTATTGCTCTTTATAATCCAGTGTGCCTCATGGCCCGATGACACTATGATGCTGAAGATTTCAAATTTTGATTTATCAGTCCATAATACCGGTTTCCAGTCTTCAGTAGTCCAATGGAGGTGTTTCATGGCCCAGGAAAGCCTCTTTGTCTTATTCTGATATCTTGGCACTGGCTTTCCTGCTGCAACTTGTCTTGGCAAACCTTTAGCTCAAAGTCTTCTCTTCACAGTTGAGCCTGAGAGTTGCTTTCTACGAATACCATTTAGCTGTGCTTGGAGCTGTCGTCCTGTGAGCCGCCTATCACGCCACCTATTAAGGCTCAGGAAATTGTCCTCTGATTCAGTTGTGGCTTTGGGTCTGCCAGACCTCTTCCTGTCAGGGTTTCCCCTCAGTTTTTGAGCACGTTTTGATGGTAAAGAAAACTGTACTCACTGGCACCATGACTTTTTTGTGGTTTCTCTGTTGGAAAGACCTACATTTTGAAGTGTTATGATGGTTTGTCTCTCTCCCATTGTTAATTGTCTTTTTTTTTGTTGCCATTTTTAGGAGCACACTACTTTCAGCAGTATAGTGATCCCTCGCTACTTCGTGCTTCAGTTTCTGCGGCTTCAGTGCATCGCGGGTTTTTCAAAAATATTCATCGAAAAATCGGGAAAAGGTTAAGGAAAATGCCACGAGGTCACTACCAACTCGGGTTTGGTATTTCGGTTGACTCGGCTCTGAAATCTCGCAAGCTGATTGGTCAAGACAAAAATTTCCCAGCATCCCAGCATCCCTTCTTGTGAATGCTGCTGGTGTACGGATGTACCGCTTAACTCTGTGTTGTTACAGTGGTATTTGTCTTCGCAAAATAAGTGTTTGTGACGCCCTTGAAAATGTCTCCTATACATCCTCCTGACTCTAAATCTTCCTCTGAACTGAAGAAGAAGTGGAAGATGATGACATTGGAAGAGAAAGCGAAATTATTAGACATAATTAAGGAAGGCCATAGCACGCCATTATGGCATTTCATTAAGTGAGTAGATCCTAAGTAAAATTATATTAAAAGTTCTAAAAACAAATTTCTTACACTTTATCTTATTTTACTTATTTTATTTATATCTTATGCATTATTTTTTAATGTTAAATTGTTATCATAAGCATTTATAGCATTGAATATGTATTTATTGATATACGTACATATACATGTACGTATACGTCAGTTCGGGGGGGGGGGTGATCCTACTTCGTGGTGGTCTACTACTTGGTGGTCGCAGGGGATCTTGGTCCCAGTTAACCGCGGAAAATATTACATACAGTGGTACCTCACTTTACGAAAGTCTCACCAAATGAAAAATTCAGGTTACAAAACGCATTTTCCTAAAATTTTTGTCTCCGGATACAAAGTTATGAAAGCGCCATCTTAAAAATTCAAACGCGCCATTCAAACAATGCACGAGCTGCTCTACCATCAATGATGTTCAAACATCCCGCCCCGCTTGCCTCCCATTGGCTAGGAGGGATGACACAACTACCTCCCATTGGCTATTATGGAGCTGCATCTACCATGATGCTTTTCGTGGGAAGGACAGAGTTACTGTTGTTTCATGCTTTATTTCTTGACTCAGGCTTTTAAACTTCCATAAACATTTGTAAGATTATAATTCTGCTAAGAAGACATGGTCAACACACGTGCGCACACACACGAGCGTGCATGATTTCCGGTGCGAGTGAGAAGAAGAAACTGACTCAAGTGATATCGCAAAGATATGGCCAAACCTGACTACCATCGGTACGATATTGAAGCAGAAGGTCTCAAAAGGTATGCTTTTATAATTTTTAAAGGGTTTATGGGGTAGTATTGGGGACCTTGGAACGTATCACGCGTTTTACATGTAAAATGCGGTTCAATTTATGAAAATTCAGGTTACGAAAAAGTCGCTGGAACGGATTAATTTTGTAAAGTGAGGTACCACTGTATTAGCTTTTGCTCATTTTTTCCAATTTCACATGAATTCATGCAGTCGCACATGTTTCTTTTTCTCAAGGTTGGCCACAGCTCGATGGGTGATGCATAGCTGAATTGCTAATGTTACTCTGTTGGTTATATATTTATGTCTCTGTGTGTGCATGTGTGTGTGTGTATGTGTGTGTGTATGTGTGTGTGCGTGCGTGTGTGCGTGCGTGTGTGCGTGCGTATGTGCATGCGTGTATGTGTGTGTATGTGTGTGTATGTGTGTGTGTGTGTGTATGATCCAGACTGCGAGTACCTAATCAGGCATATGTTAGTGTTGGAGCCGAGCCGCAGACTCACCATGGAGCAGATCTGCAAGAACAAGTGGATGAGACTGGGAGACCCGGATCCCGACTTCGACAGGGTGAGACACACACACTCTCTGTCTCTCGCTCTCTCTCTCTCTCTCTCTCTCTCTCTCTCTCTCTCTCACTCACTCTCTCTCTCTCTCTCTCTCTCTCTGATGTGTTTTAAATTATTTCACTTCAACATAATATTAGACAATATGAACATTAGTCCTGTATTGTGCTTGTCTTGTAAGTCTTTTCAATTTCCTGCCTAATGCTTATTATGATTTGCTTGTTGGTTTCTCCAGGGCCATGGAAACATTACAACATCAGGGTTTTCACTATTATTGCTGAAATGTGCATTATGTTAAATATGTATTGGATAAAACTGATATTTAGCTGGGAAAAATAGGTCTCTCATAACTGCCTATGCAAAAATAATCTACATGTACATTTAATTTTACTTGAGTTTAGTGAAAGCCTTTATTCTACATTGAAAGATGTGTCATGTACATAGCTGAGCAATTTAAATGATCTGTCTCTCTATGTATGTGTGTGTGTGTGTGTGTGTGTTTGTGTGTGTGTGTATATACAGGGATCCCTCGCTACTTCGCCCTTCAATTCAATCCGATTAAAAAAAATTCATCAAATTATAAAATAAGGAAAATACATTAGAATAGGGTAAAAAGTGAAGGAAAATGCTGCAAAAAAGGGCCAATGATGCAAAAAACCCCGGATAAACGAAAACAAAAAACGACCCAACCCCCACCCTCATCAAAATTAGTTACATTTTTGTGAGGTGCGCATCTGTGTGCGCGTGGGTGTCTGTATGTGTGTTCATTTGTATTTAATTTACATCACACGCATTATTTTTAATGTTTAATTATTATTGTAAGCATTTATAGCGTTGAATATGTATTTATTGATATTATATACACATATACATGTACATATCACACAGGTCATAGGTCACGCGCGCTGGGGGGGGGATCTCGGTCCCAATTGACTGCGGAAAGTGAGGGATCCGTGTACATATATGTATATAAATAAAATATACACACTCACATATATTTTTTTTACGATTTCAGTCACCATGATATCTCGATTAGTACGATTTCAGATGACCACGAATCAGTCACCATGATATTCTGAGGTTTTTTTTGTTAGCTGTTTATATTGTATGTATCTTATCGCCCAACTCTCCGTCCATTTTCCCTACTTGTCCGAGGTTGGATTGTGGAGGGAAATCCAGGCATCCAACTCTTTGACACTTCCTCTGATATCCTTATGTGTCCCCATGCCAGACAGGATATATAATCCCCTCCAGTGAGTTCTGGGTCCACCCTGGGTTCTCCTCCTGGTTGGAATGATTAGAAACCATTTACAGAGAGGCGATCAAGAAGCATCCTAATCAAATGCCTGAACCACCTGAACTGATTACATTTGATGTAGAGGAGCAGCAGCTCTTCCCGAGCTCCTCAGATATCTGAGATCCTCACCCTATTCCGAAGGCTGAGTCCATAAAATTTCTGAAGGAAATACCTTTTGACTGCTTGTACTTGCGATAATTTTTTTTTAGTCTCTACCCAAATCTCTCCTAGCTGAGTTCCTAGAGGGTCATGGGACTTTGTTCATTCAGTCTACATGCGTTTTGTAGACCTAGAGAAGGTCCAAGACACTGGGGGATCCTGTGTAATCTGTGTAGTCGACTTGTATGCAGTAACCCAAAACAAAGCTGCAGCCACATCTTCGGCACAACGTCAAATAAGATAAGATAAGATAAGATACAGCTTTATTAATCTCACAATGGAGAAATTCACTGTTACAGGCTCTTGAGGTACTATCAGTAGGGGGTGCAAAAATAGATACAAGTACGAACATACACACGTACATATATATTATATAAGTAAATAAATAAATAGATACATAAATAGTATAAATTACTAAACAATAAAAGAAAAGAATGGAGCAACTTTATAGATTGGCCTATATTAAAGTGTAATGTATCTGAGTGCAGAGTAGATGGGTTGATATGGTTCACAGTCAGTGGGGTAGATGTGGTTGATTAAAGTGCACGGGGTTTTTATTGCACATAACCGGTATTTTCACAGACAGTTACAAAGTGGCGTTGTACAGTCTGATAGCGGTGGGAATGAACGACCTGCGGTGGCGCTCGTTCCTCGTCTGGGGATGCCTCAGTCGGACACTGAAGGAGCTGCTTAGCTCCTCTACAGTCTGGTGCAGTGGGTGAGAGCTGTTGGACAGGATGGATGTGAGCTTTGCTACCATCCTCCTCTCACTCACCTCCTCCACAGAGTCCAGTGGGCAGCCGAGGACAGAGCTGGCCCTCCTGACCAGCTTGTTCAGTCTCTTTCTGTCCCGCTCTGTGCTGCCCGGGGCCCAGCAGATGGCAGCGGAGAGGATTGCAGAGGCTACCACAGAGTCATAAAATGTCCTGAGCAGAGGTCTGCATATGCCGAAGGACCTGAGTCTCCTCAGAAGGTGGAGGCGACTCTGGCCCTTCTTGTACAGGGCGTTGGTGTTGTGGGACCAGTCCAGTTTATTGTTAAGGTGAACACCCAGGTACTTGAAACTGTCCACTGTCTCAATGTCCTGTCCCTGGATGTTCACTAGTAAATGTGTGTGTGTGTGTGTTTGAGTGCTTCTCCTGAAGTCGACCACCATCTCCTTCGTCTTCCTAGTGTTCAAGCACAGGTGGTTGCGCTCACACCAGTCCACGAAGTCGACGATGACCGACCGGTACTCCAGCTCGTTCCCCTCTGACACACGGCCCACGATGGCGGAGTCGTCCGAGAACTTCTGGAGGTGGCAGCTGTTTGTGTTATATATGAAGTCCGAGGTATAGATGTTAAAAGGAAGGGTGAGAGGACGGTGCCCTGCGGTGCCCCCGTGCTACAGACTACCACCTTTGACTTACAGCAGCGCAGCCGCACGCACTGTGGACGGTTAGTAAGGTAGTCAATAATCCAGGCAGCAAGATGCCCGTCCACTCCCACGCCCTCCAGCTTCCTTCGCAGGCGCCGCTGGCCTGATGGTGTTGAAGGCGCTGGAGAAGTCAAAGAACATGACCCTCACAGCGCTGCCGGCGATCTCCAGGTGGGCGAGTGCCCGCTGCAGAAGGTAGATGACGGCGTCTTCTACTCCGATGTTGGGCCTGTAGGCAAACTGCAGCGGGTCTAGGGTGGGGCTCACCATAGAGTGGAGGTGTTCAAGGAGGAGCCTTTCCATGATCTTAATGAGGTGGGAGGTCAGGGCGACAGGTCTGTAGTGGGCTGGTTCCTTCGCTTGTGCTGTTTTGGAAACCGGAACCACACAGGAGGTCTTCCAGAGGACTGGAACCTTCTCCAGGCTGAGGCTCAGGTTGTACAGGTAGCATAGTACCACACAGAGCTGGTCTGCGCAGGTCCTCAGCAGCCTGGGACTGATGCCATCAGGTCCTTCAGATTTCCTCTGATTTAGTCGCCTCAGCTGTCTCCTCACCTGGTCTGATGTGAGGGAGAGGGGGCTGGGGTGGGCTGCAGAGGGAGGGGATGTGTCTGTCGGGCTGTAGCAGTCAAGTGAAGTTGGCCTGGGGAGGGGAGGTGTCAGCTGGTCTGGAGACGTGTGAAGAGGGGAGGGGAATGGGGAGGGGTGCAGAGGGGGAGGGGGGAGAATCAAACCTGTTGAAGTAGCAGTTTAGTTCATCCGCCCAGCGCTGGTCACCATCAGCTGTCCCTCTGACACTCTGCCCAAATCCAGACATGGTCTTTAGTCCTCTCCAGACGTCCCGCACGTTGTTCTGAGCCAGCTTCTCCTCCATCTTCTTCAAATGTGTTTCCAATGCATGTTGAACTCTGCCAGGGCTTCCCCTCATCACTGACCCTGATTGTGGGTTTTCATGGATGTAGTCGTGGAGAGGAGGGTGTCTAGTTTGGTAACCTCTGTATTTCATCTCTTCTTTTTGCGGATGATGTGGTTCTGTTGTCGTCTTTAAAACGTGACCTTGCACATGCACTGTAACGGTTTATGACCGAGTGAAGAAGTCAGGATGAGAGTCATCGCCTCCAAACATGAGATGGTTATAGCATAGTGATTTTTCTAAAATATCTTGAGTGAATAATTATGCACTTATAGCTTTTAGCTTGATCCTCGATGAATAACACCGCCTCGATCCAATAATTTTCCAGATCATACTTTGCCTGTTGAAGTAATTGCTTATTATCCTGGGTGGATAATACTTGAATCAAAATGACTGACTCACAGTTTGTCTGGGTCTCTTGGAGTCTCTTAACACTGAACCAGATGATGAGATTTCCTTTCGTCTTTTTCCCTTTATCAGGGGTCGCCACAGCGACTGATTCACATGTTTGATTTGGCATAGGTTTTTACGTCGGCTGCCCTTCCTGACACAACCCTTTAGCAATGGACAGAAACACGCTGACGGCTTTGCAGCCTGCTCTTTATGAAAGTCGGCAATGTTTCTTTGACATGCCTCTCACCATAGACAGTGAGAGATATGGCCGCCTTTGATAACCCAGTTAGCTGCACTGGGGAGGAAGTGACAACCTTGTGTAGAATGGGACTTGAACCCCCAACCTTAGGATCAGCGATACTGCGCCCTATACCACTAGACCACCACTGCCCCTTCTCTGAACACTGAACCAATACACCATGAAAATCTCGTTTTGAGGGGGTTTTTTTGGTCTCCATATAGTAGAAACTAAATCTGTGAATGAGTTTAAAATTTGTTAAATTCATGCAGAAATGGAGAACATTCTAAAGCAGTGGTCCCAACATTTTTATCACCGTGGACCAGTCCACGATTGACAATTTTACTGTGTGTGTGTGTGTGTCATAGTTGTTTATAATATAAACAATCACCTGTTGCGATGAACCCATAACTCAGGTAGGAATTTTGGTATTTTCTTTTAAATGCAGCTTTCTTTTTGCAGGCAGTCTGTGACCCTTCTGCTGTATCATCGTTGTCTCATTTACCCTTTTCGAAAAAAACTCTCCAGTGAACTCTGTTTCTGGCTCATTTTGCGAGGGCTCGCTTGCATTCGTGCAGAAGGCAATGGCAAACCACTGCACTATCCTTCCCAAGAAAACCTCCATAAGGATGATAATCAAGGCGTTCTCCTTCATGGCAGGTCGTCAAGAGTCGTCCTATGACTCGGAAGGTACCATACCAAAGAGTCAAGTGCGGAAGTTAGGCGAGGAAAGAAGTGGTCGTCTTTCAAAATAAGTCACCCAGAAGCAAAAACATTTTTTTAATATACAGTCAGCCCCCTACGTACGAAAACCCCTGGGTACGAAAACTGCGGGTTATGAAAAACATTTTCCTAAGTTTTTGTCCTCTGTATACAAAAACAACCTCCTCTTACGAAAAGCACGAAACGTGCCATTCAAACACGCCAATCAAAATTTCACACGATGTGCGAGTTGCTCTCTCATTGGCTGTCTCCCAACATCCCGCCCCGTTGGCCTCCCATTGGCCAGGAGGGAGCTGAATCTCCATCGTACTACACCCATAAAGCTTGTTTGTCACAAGCGTGAACTCTTGTGACAAGAGTCGTGCTTGTTTTGAGATCATTGCAGCATTATATTTCGTTATCGCCAAAACCCCTCTACAATCGGGACAATATTGAAGCAGAAGGAGAGTGGAAATACAGTGACGGAGGTGATTAGCTCGCCACGATATTGAAGCATGAGCAGAGTGCTTTGTGAAACAAGACCTCCAATCTCGCATGGAAGCAATTTAATATTAAATCAGAACCTATGATCTTTAAAACAGGTACTGTAATTCTGCTTTAAATGCAACATCCCGTCCATTTAAACATTTAAATAGAATTGTTCCCTCAGCTGCGCTTTGCGTGTGGGCGGAGCCCGCATTCAGCAAAACACACCATAGAGACAGAGTTTTGTGTGTGTGTGTATGTGTGTGTGTGTGTGTGAGAGAGAGAGAGAGACAGAGACTGTGTGTGTGTGTGTGAGTGTAATAGAGAGAGAGAGACACACACACACACAGACTGTGTGTGAGAGAGAGAGACAGAGACACACACAGACTGTGTGTGTGTGTGTATGTGTGTGTGTGAGAGAGAGAGAGAGACAGAGAGAGACAGAGTGTGTGTGTGTGTGTGTGTGAGAGAGAAAGAGAGACACTGTGTGTGTGTGTGTGTGTGTGTGTGTGTGTGTGAGAGAGAGAGAGAGAGAGCGAGAGATAGAGAGAGAGAGAGATAGAGAGAGAGACTGCCTACTGAGTCAGTCAAAGATGAAAGGAGGGTCATCTGGACCTCCGTTCCCTCAAGGAATCAAGTTAAAGTTGAGTTTGGACCTCCGATCTGTAAAGCAGGGAATGTGCTTTAAATTCCCCCCAGCCGACGTCCTGCGTGTGGTTAATAAAATGGTTTAATATGCTAATAAAATGTTTAAATGGTGTAATAAATGATTTTCTTTTACTTTTAACACATATTTCATGCATATTTCATACAAAATTGGTGTACTTTTATCATTTTTAAAGGGTTTTTGAGGTAGTCTTGGGAGCCTTGGAACGAATCAGGCGTATTACATGTAAAATGCGCCTCTACTTACGAAATTTCTGCGTTACGAAAAAGGCGCTGGAGCAGATTTATTTCGTAAGTAGGGGGTCGACTGTATTTGGTTAATCACGGTTATTCATTCTTTGTGGCCCGGAACAAAATGATCTATGGACCAGTATCGGTCCAGGGCTCGGTGGTTGGGGATCCCTGTTATAAAGAGTTCACAAACTGTGAAGTGGTACTCTGTAGAATAATGTGAAGAAGTTTGAACTCTAAAATTCAGTGTGTGTGTGTGTGTGTGGGTGTGTGTGTGTGTGTTAGTTGATAGCTGAGTGTGAGCAGGTGAAGACCGAGCGGGAGACAGAGCTGATTAACGAGCAGGTCCTCATGGCAATGTCCGACATGGGACTGGACAGAGAGCGCACTTTACAGGTAAAAAAAAAAAACCCACACACACACAACCTAGAATGGTTGACCTTAGTGTCTTAATTAATCACTTGAGAACCAGCTCATTAGTTTTTATATCTAAACTGATGTAGTATTATGTTTCCAGATTTCCCTTTTTCAGCACCTTCCAGCTTCCTGATACTTTCTATATCATTGTTATGTTGATCGTACCTCCACTCTTTCTCTCTGTTGTTTAGTCACTGCACACAGATGCGTACGATCACTACAGTGCCATCTACAGTTTGCTATTGGACAGACTGAAGAGGCACAAAACCCTGCGCGTGGCCCCGCCCACCACCCCTCGCCCCATCACCTACCCCCACAATGCTGTGCAGGTGCGCTCCATGGTGTGACATCAGACCTAACGGATGCCTTCAGCAGCCAGCTTTATGAATATTAATTTTTACAAAGTTGCTTCATAAATATTCAGTTATCGTTTTGAAATGCATATTTATGACGCCCTTAAAGTGGCTTTTAATTTCAGGTTCAGCTGGGGTTGTGAAGCATGTTGTAGTATTATTTTTAATATTATTAATATTATTGTTTTGTTTAGAGCAACTAATAAATTCAACAGAGGTTCTGATCATTAAAGCCATATATGTATATGTACAGAAATGGTACATGAGTCAAATGAGTACTTGAATCTAAAATGATTGACGTTAGCATATTAGCAAGTATCCTAATTGATGACTATTCTATTTAAGAGGCAATTAAACAAAAAGTCAATATCCATTAACATCATCCATATTTATGATTCAATCTAAATCGCAATCTTGGTTGTGTTAATTTGCCTGGCCCCTGAAGGCCTGCCCATGATGAATGGTGTGGCTGGCACTAATGATAGTTATTTGTTTAACTGGCATTTAAGTAAGATCTATACTTTTTTTTTGGTTCAGTTTAGGAGCTGTGTGATGGTCTTAATGCTGGGAGAAATGAGCTGATGCCTGTTTTTTTTTTTTAGGAATTTTAGTATAATAGTCTCAAGTATTCTTATCTTTTTTTTTAATTTTATTTATTTATTTATTTTTATTTAGGATCAAGCTAATGCTGTTAGCATGACTGTGCCTCACGTCCAGCTCATAAATCCTGAGAACCAGATTGTGGAGGTGGGTGCTGTCACATGTGAAACCTCCTCCACCTTGCCGTGTGCTTCCATTCTTCAGCCGAACTGTTTTGGACTACACTCATAACACCACATTAACTGTGTGTGTGTGTGTGTGTGTGTGTGTGTATAGCCTGACGGGACGATGGCATTGGATAGTGATGAAGGGGAGGAGCCGAGCCCAGAGGCAATGGCACGTTATCTGTCCATGAGACGACATACTGTTGGTGTGCCTGACCCCAGGTACACATTCCAGTAAAAACCCCTCGAGTTTATTTACACACATCTTCTCTCGCTCGCTCACTCTCACTCACACACACACATTCACAAATATATCATTCATATGTATATAAACTTGTCTGTGTCTGCTGCAGGACTGAGATGATGCAAGAGGAGCTGAAGTTGCCACCGGGGTTTGTACGTGCGTCTCCTCAGGCACCGTTCCCCCAACTTCCACCCACCATCACACACACACCTACCTTCATGCCCACGCAGAGCCTGCAGCCCACACAGCAGCTTGAGTACAAGGTAATTTACGCGCGTGTGTGTGCACGCGAGCAACTTTTGCGATGACGATATGTTTTTTCTTCGAGTGACTTTTTTCCGAGCTAATGTTATTGTGTGTGTGTGTGTGTGTGTAGGAGCAGTCCCTCCTTCAGCCACCGACTCTGCAGTTATTGAACGGGATGGGGCCGTTGGGTCGCAGGGCATCAGATGGAGGAGCAAACATCCAGCTTCATGCACAGCAGATGCTCAAGAGGCCGCGTGGCCAGTCACCGCTTGTCACCAGCCCTGTGAGTGTGTTACCTCATATACAGTAGGCCCTTGACTATTCTCAGTTTTGCACTCACGGTTTGAGTATTCGCGGACTGCCGAGCAACTGACAAGTCACGATAGAAAACGTTGGATGTCTCTTCTGAAGAAATAAGACTTTCTCCTGAAGAAACGACAGTTTCCTCTGAACTGTTGTATTAAAGTCTTTTTCAATTATTATTCCAGTACAGTATTAGTAGGCTGCAAAGCCGTCAGCGTGTTTCTGTCCCTTGCTAAAGGGTTGTGTCAGGAAGGGCATCCGACGTAAAAATCTATGCCAAATCAAATGTGCGAATCAATCGCTGTGGCAACCCCTGATAAAGGGAAAAAGCCGAAAGGAAATCTCATTCCAGTACAGTATCTAAGTTAATTTTTGTGCGTGAAATTTTATGTTCTGTAGCATGTTTAACAAACGATACTAAAAGGATAAACTTTATTATGCTTCGTGTCCTTTTACATTGAGCTCTGGAGCATATTAGCTCAGGAGTTGAGCGTGCTTAGTTATACAAGAAGACACTCCGATCTCATCGCTGTCGACCGGTAATAGACGAGCATAGTGCAAAGCATGAACAAATAAAACAAATTAAAACGAACAAAGGAACAATTTGACTCTGAGACCTTCGCGACGTCACCCTCTAGGCAGCGCCATCTTGGGACGTCACTCCAAGTTCGATGTAAAAGTACATGAAGCCTCATAAAGCTTATCGTTTTGGTATCGTTTGTTCAACATGCCACAGAACATAAAATCTAATGCACAAACATTCTAAAGATTAACTTAGGTACTGTATTATTATTATTATTATTATTATTATTATTATTGTGGATGCTTATATAGTGCAATTTCATACACATGTAAGCTCAATGCGCATGAGACCCCAGCGCTCCCTGTGCTCCGGGTACCCGCCACTGTACGGCACCAGTTGTTGCGTTGCTCTATCCTTTTGATCATTGTTCTATCCTTTTAACATCTCATGGTATGACGTGGCCGGATTCGAACTCCGACCTTCCAGAGGATAAAGCAGATGCTCTCCCAACTGAGCTAAATCCCCAGTACCATACTGAAATAATACTTGAAAAAGACTTTAATACGAGTGCTTTACAACAGTATATGCTGTATAATGTTTATATTTTATCATCAATAAAAATAAGAGTAAAAATTGAAAAGTTTTTCTTCATCATTATTACATTTTACTACATTAATACTGTATTCATCAGTAAGACTGTCTATAGAATGTGTTTAAGAAGCATATTTTAGTGCTTGTAATAGATACAATCATCCCTTGAATATCGTGGATAATTTAGACCGGACCTGGCCGCGATATTCAAAAAACCACGAAGTAGGAACACCCCTCTCATTTCTATATGTTTTCGCGTCTATACAATATCAAGAAGTGTACATTAGACGTTATACAGTTATATGCAGATGTAAATACTGTAATTTATTAATATTTAAATAGAATTTATATATAAATACTTTTAGTACTGTACTCACCTCTGACAATAGCTCTTCTCCGCAGTGCAGGACGTTCACAAACATTATAAGTATCACAAAATCACAAAAAATCCTGCGGGAATGTGCGAGGCAACAGCGTCACTCGTATCAGCCAATCAGCTTGCAAGATTGAGTTGAGTTGCGGTCCCTGCCTGAACTGGGGAGGAGGGGCACTTCAGTCTGTTGTTTGGAAACAATGCCCGCAGCCTGCCTTGGGTCCCTGCCTTCCGCTTGCTTACTTGCGAGTTTCAGCGCGAATGTTGAATTTTTTATGAATATATATATTTTGTATTTTATTTTTTATTAAAATACCACGATGTACAAAGACTGCGATGCTGAAATCGCGAAGTGGCAAGGGATGACTGTACATAGTATTTTACTTCCGGCTGCTCATTCGCGCATGTGACGCGATACATGGGGTTTTATTTCCGGGTACAGAAGTCGTGGATTATCTCGATTCGCGGGAGAGCCGGGAACCGAACCCCCGTGAATGTCGAGGGTCTACTGTATGCAGCTCAAAAATGTTAATCAACTGCCATAAATTGTTTTTACTTCGCAAACTAACTGAATATTAAAACGAGTGCCTCATCCATATTTATTTATCAAGTGAGCCTCATAAATATTCACAGTGATTAAAACAGCAAAAGGCTGCATCTGCCTGGGTTAAGTGCATGTCTCGGTTTGTAGGAGTGCGTCATTTATCCATGATACTTTCATAATTTCAATAGTTATGTTGCTTGCATGTGTCCCGTGTCCTGCACGTGTATAAATCACACACACAGTTCGCATCCATTTCTATTTATATTCTTTTATTTTTTTGTGATGTCACGTAGCATATTTAATAATCTGGTCAGTCTCTCATCTTATCAGAGAAATGGTATTTTATTCAACTCTTTCTCCAGCATCCAATTCCAGCTGTCACTCCAGTGGACGAGGAGGGGTCAGACGGTGAGCCTGACCCAGAGGCAGTGCAGAGGTGAGTCGTGTGTGTGTGTGTGTGTGTGTGTGTGTGTGTGTGTGTGTGTTGCTCCAGATTTCCAGATTTCTTCCTGCAAAAATTGGGACATGGTACATTACAGTCACTGTCTGTTGAGTTGGTTTAATTAATTTAATTAAATTTTATATGCACATTGCACTATTTTATCACAGATGAGAGGTGGAATTGCAAATATGTAAAATTTTAAATAATTACTTTTTTATGACTAGAGATGTTGTTCCAAAGTACAGTCGGCCCCCTACTTACGAAACCCCCTGGGTACGAAAATTCTAGGTTACGAAGAACATTTTCCTCAGTTTTTGTCCCCTGGATACAAAAACAACCTCCCCTTACGAAAAGTGCTAAATGCGCCATTCAAAATTACAACGCGCCAATCGAAATTTCACACGCTGCGTGAGTTGCTCTCTCATTGGCTGTCTCCCAACATCCCGCCCTGCTGGCCTCCCATTGGCCAGGAGCCAGCTGAACGTGACCCCTACTTCCTGTACCCATACTTACTCTTTGTCACACACGTGAAGGAGAGTTGACTGATGACTTGTTTTGAGATTGATCATGCAGCGTTTTATTTCGTTATCGCCGAAACCCCTCTACAATCGGGACGATATTGAACCAGAAGGAGACCTTAAAGCGGAAATACAGTGACTGAGAAGATTGTTTCGGCACAATATTAAAACAGAGTGCTCTGTGGGAGAAGACCTCCGATCTCACAAGGAAGCAAGTCAATATTGAATGAGGACGTCTGATCTTTCAAACAGGTACTGTAATTCCGCTTTAAATAAAACATCCCGTCTATTTAAACATTTAAATAGAATTGTTCCGTCAGCTGCGCGTCCCGTGTGGGCATGGCCCGAGTTTTGTGTGTGTGTGTGTGTGTGTGTGTGTGTGTGTGTGTGTGTGTGTGTGTGTGTGTGTGAGAGAGAGAGAGTGTGCACGAGAGAGAGATAGACAGAAGGAGGCTGAACTCTTTAGTTTTTTGTTTAGTTTTTTAAGTTGTTTAATTCAGTAAATGTTGAATAAATGTGGTGCATGTGAGCAAAACGCGGCTCATCTGGACCTCTGCTCCCTCAATGAATTAAGCTAAAGTTGAGTTTGGCCCTCCAATCTGTCAAGCAGGGAATGCGCTTTGAATTCCACGTCTTAAAATGCTCAGGCGTCCTGCTTGTGGGCATGGCCTGCAGCACCACAATAAACATTTAATGTGCATACAATACACATGAACTGAACTGATAAAATGTTTTAATATGTGAATAAAATCTTTGAATGGTTTAATAAATAATTTTCTTTTAACACATATTTCATACCAAACTGCTGTACTTTAATAATTTTTAAAGGGTTTATGGGGTAGTCTTGGGAGCCTTGGAACGAATCAGGCGTTTTACATGTAAAATGCGACCCTACTTACGAAACTTTCGTGTTATGAAAAAGGCGCTGAAAAGGATCATGCCCCCGGTGCACTAAAACTGGGTTATCAAAGGCGAGCCATGTCTCTCACAGTCTATGGTGTGAGGTTCATGTAAAAGAACCATCGATGACTTTCGAAAAGAGTAGGCTGCAAAGCTGTCAGCGTGTTTCCACCCTGTGATGTCCTGGCGAGCTGTCCAGGGTGTACTCTGCCCTTGCCTGGAGTCAGCTGGGATGGGTACCAGCCTCCCCGTGACCCTAATTAGGATTTGCAAGGAAATGGGAAGATTTCCTAGGAGTAGGAGTCATCTTCAAGGAGGAGTTTGTCAGGAATGTTCTAGAAGGGAAATGAGTGTCAGGAGAGATTCTGGAGTGAGTTAGATGAAGTGATGCAGAATACCCCCAGAGGTGAAAGAGTGGTCATTGGGGCAGACTTCAATGGACATATTGGTGCAAGACACGGAGGGGACGAGGAAGTGATTCGGAGGTTTGGTATCCAGGACAGGAACGCAGAAGGACAGATGTTGGTAGATTTTGCAAAAAGGATGGAAATGGCAGTCGTAAATACTTTCTTCCAGAAGAGACAGGAGCATAGGGTGACTTATAAAAGCGGAGGTAGGAGTACACAGGTAGACTACATCTTGTGCAGGCGATGTAATTTGAAGGAAGTCAGTGACGGCAATGTAGTAGCGGGTGAGAGTGTTGCCAAACAGCAAAGGATGGTGGTGTGCAGGATGACGCTGATGGTGAGGAAGGCAAAGTGGTGGAAGCTGAAATAGGAAGAGTGTCGTGTTGTCTTCAAGGAGGAGTTGAAACTGACATTGGGTGGTCAGGAAGTGCTTCCAGATGACTGGACAACGACAGCTAATGTGATCAGGGAGACAGGTAGGAGAATACTTGGTGTGTCATCTGGAAGGAGAGGAGATAAGGAGACTTGGTGGCGGAATGAGGAAGTGCAGGAGTGTGTACAAAGGAAGAGGTTAGCCAAGAAGAAATGGGAGATTGAGAAAACCGAAGAGAGTAAACAGGAGTACAGGGAGACACAGCGTAAGGCGAAGGGGTCGGTGTCAAAGGCCAAACAGAGGGCGTACGATGACTTGTCTGCTCGATTGGAAAGTAAAGAGGGAGAAAATGATTTATACAAGTTGGCACAGCAGAGAAATAGAGATGGGAAGGATGTGCAGCAAGTTAGTGATTAAGGACAGAGAGGGAAATGCATTGACTGATGACAGAAGTGTGCTGGGAAGATGGAAAGAGTACTTTGAAGAGCTGATGAATAAGGAAAATGAGAGAGAGAAAAAAGAGTAGAAGAGGTGACTGTTGAGGACCAGAAAGTAGCAAAAATTAGTAATGGTGAAGTGAGGAGAGCATTGAAGAGGATGAAGAGTGGAAAGGCAGTTGGTCCTGATGACATACCGGTGGAGGTATGGAAGTGTCTAGGAGAGGTAACAGTAGATTTCCTGACAAGAACATTCAACAAGGTCTTAGCGAGTGAGAGGATGCCAGCGGAATGAAGAAGTGTGATGGTGCCCATTTTTCGAACAAGGGAGACGTGCAGAGTTGTGGCAACTTCAGAGGGATATACAGTTGATGAGCCATACGATGAAGTTATGGGAAAGTGTAGTGGAAGCTACAACAAGGGCAGAGGTCAGCATTTGTGAACAACAGTTCGGTTTCATGCCAAGAAAGAGCACCACAGATGCAGTGTCTGCCTTGAGAATGTTAATGGAGACGTACAGAGAAGGTCAGAAGGAGCTGCATTGTGCCTTTGTGGATCTGGAGAAAGCATATGACAGGGTGCCGAGAGAGGAACTGTGGTATTGCGTGAGGAAGTCTGGAGTGGCAGAGAAGTATGTTAGAATGGTGCAGGACATGTATGAGAGATGTAAGACAGTGGTGAGGTGTGCTGTCGGTGTGACAGAAGAGTTCAAGGTGGAGGTGGGACTGCATCAAGGGTCAGCTCTGAGCCCCTTCTTTTTTGCTATGTTGATGGACAGGCTGACAGACGAGGTTCGACAAGATTCCCCATGGACTATGATGTTTGCAGATGACATTGTGCTCTGCAGTGAGAGCAGAGAACAAGTGCAGGAAAATCTAGAGAGGTGGAGGTATGCCCTGGAAAGGAGGGGAATGAAGGTTAGCCTCAGTAAGATAGAATACATGTGCATGAATGACAAGGACCCAACAGGAACAGTGAGGTTACAGGGAGCAGAGATAAGGAAGGTGGAGGATTTTAAGTACTTGGGCTCAACAATCCAGAGCAATGGAGAGTGGAAAAGAGGTGAAGAAGCGTGTGCAGGCAGGTTGGAATGGTTAGAGAAAAGTGTCCCGTGTGATAGGAAGGTATCGTCAAGAATGAAAGGAAAAGCGTACAAGACTGTGTTGAAGCCAGCGATATTTTATGGTTTAGAAACAGGGGTCCTGGGGAAACAACAGGAAGCAGATGAAAATGTTGAGGTTCTCGTTGGGAGTAACGAGGTTGAATAGGATCAGGAATGAGCACATCAAGGGACAGCCCATGTCAGAGGTTTTGGAGACGAAGTCAGAGAGGCTAGATTGAGATGGTTTGGACATGTACAGAGGAGGGATAGTGAGTCTATTGGTAGTAGGATTCTGAGGTTGGAACTACCAGGCAGAAGGCCCAGAGGAAGACCAAAGAGAAGATTCATGGACATGATTAAGGAGGACATGAAGGCGGTTGGTGTAAGAGAAGAAGATGCAGAGGATCGGGTGAGATTGAGGCAGACGACTCGCTGTGGCGACCCCTGAAAGGGACAGCCGAAAGAAAAAGAAGAAGAATTTGGAAAATGCCGCAAAACGTGGCCAATTATGCAAAAACCTCAAACAATCAATAACAAAAAACAACCCAAACCCCCCAGAAAACTATTTACATTTTTATGTGAGGTGCACATCTGTGTCTGTGTGTGTGTGTGTGTGCGCGTGCATCTGTGTGTGTTTGTGTTTGTGTGTGTGTGTGTGTGTGTGTGTGTGTAGTTATATTTTATTTACATCTTATGCATTACAGATGCTCCCCGACTTCCGTTTATCCGTTTTACGTTTTTTTCACTTTACGTTGTTGTTTTTTTTAAACGACAAATTTTGAGTTTATACATACCTACGTAGTACGCTGACGTAATGACGATGCATTCATTGTTTACAAACTACAGACTGTGTGTGTGTGTGTGTGTGTGTGTGTGTGATATATATATACATATATATATATATATATATATATATATATATATCTATATATCTCAGTTATACAGCGTGTGATGTGGTGAAGGTGGACATGAAGGTAGTTGGAGTAAGAGTAGAAGATGCAGAGGATAGGGAGAGATGGAGGCAGATCATTTGCTGTGGCGACCCCTGAAGGGAACAGCCGAAAGGAAAAGAAGAAGTTATACAGCGTGTTACCCTTGTGTTAAGACGTTATCTCTGTGATCTTTGTGTTTACACTGTTTTACGGACTTTTGTAACCCTAAGCAAATATGGTTGGTCAGAAGCATAAGCCTACTAGCATGGGTGCAAGAGATGCACAGAGATGAATTAACAGTCTGCTCAGATCGGGACAATCTTTATATTTATTAACTTTTAACAGAGTCCTCAGAGTGTATACTTATTTTTAAATTAATATTCATTAGGGTTTGTACTTGTTCTTTGTATGCATCTCTTGAATAAAGTTTACTTACACAAAAGAAAGAGCTCTCAGCTTTGCTGGGAGACTGCATCAGTGCAGGCTGTGTTCTAAACGAATTCAACGTCACCTTTGTGCACTTGAAAGACCAGAAGTCTATATAACCCACAGCAAGTACACTACTTTCGGTATTGAACGCTTCACATATTGTAAGCGTTGATTGACTGTTTTAAGCTTCATGTAAAGTGACTCTGTGTGTGTGTGTGTGTGTGTGTGTGTGTGTGTGTGTGTGTGTGTATATATATATATATATATATATATATACACACACACATCTCCACATATACACACACATACATATGTTTTAAGCTTCATGTAAAGTGACTCGGTGTGTGTGTGTGTGTATATATATATATATATATATATATATATATAAAAATAACAAAAATAAAAGGACAGGACAAAGACTTTCTATTGAAACTCCATTTATCACTACAGATCTGTTTCGAGGGGTGGTGAAACCATCCTCTCTCTTCAGGTGATTATAGAAGAATTATTAATTAATAATTATAATAATAATTCATTATAATAATTAATTATTATATAAATAATTATATTATTATTAATTATTCTTAAATAATTATTAATAATAATAATTAATTAATGGAAGATTATAGAGAGAGGATGGTTTCACCACCCCTCGAAACAGATCTGTAGTGATAAATGGAGTTTCAATAGAAAGTCTTTGTCCTGTCCTTTTATTTTTGTTACTTGCTCTACCAAAAAGTATTGAGCACTCTCCTACGGAAGGACCTACTCAGAACATCATATATATATATATATATATAACACATTATCCGGACTACAAGTCGCCCTTTTTTTCATACTTTGGCTGACGGTATGACTTGTACTCCAGAGTGACTTACATGTGATATTATTACATATAATTCTGTTCATCATCAACATAATTTCACATTTGTTATTTTTACATTCACAACCACAAGACGGCACTCTAGGCTTGAGTACCGATACCTTCTCATCCTGTACTACTGAAGAAATGTCCCCAAAAAGAAAATCCTATTCTGCGTATTACAAGCTACAAGTAGTGAAATATGCAGCAGAAAATTGTAATCGAGCAGCAGAAAGAAAGTTTGGAGTGAACGAGAAACTTATGAGCGACTGGAGAAAAGTGGAGATTACTGTTATTGCAATCAAGAAAACAAAAAAGCTAATTGTGGGCTAAAAGCTAGATTGCCAGAGCTAAAGGAACGGGCTCGCACATGGGAGTTTGAGCAACGTGCTGCAGGGAGAGGCTTGTCAACAGTGCAGTTGCGTCGCCACGTCCAGGTAGTTGTCAAGGAGATGAATAGAAATGACTTTGCGTGAGGACTTTCTTGGTGTTACAGCTTCATGCAACGCAAACGCCTCTCTATCAGAGTGAGGACCACAACGTCACAAAAACTGTCAGCAGATTTCCAAGCCAAGGTAGACTGTTTCCATGAGTTTGCGACTTATAGTCCAGTGCGGCTTGTATATGTTTTTTCTTCATTATGCATTATTTTGGCCAATCCGACTTGTACTCTGGAGCTACGTATAGTCCATAAAATACAGTATACACACACACACACACACACACACACACACACACACACACGTATGTGGGTGTATGTATGTATGTTTTTAATGAGGATTTTTGTTGTCGTCATGACATTTCAAAATTATGTATGTTTAATAATTTTTATGCAAATAAAGCAAATGTTGTATCCTGTCCCAAAAGCCCTGTAGGAAGAATCTGGATATACTGTATTAGAATTTATTCATAAAACCGCAATGTACCCAGAATTACTTGCATTTTTCAGCTTTCAGGAACTAAGCTACACATGGCGAACACGATCCCACACTGCACAATTTTCACACTGTTTCTGCATCACTTCCAAGATCTGAGACTTGACATCCACAGAAAAAACAAACAAAAAACAAGGCAGCCATGTGCTGCTAATGACATGCCATGATCTGTACCACACCCAGTCCCATTAACTTCTCCACATCCATATCCCTACACTTTATTCCTCTCGTTCCTGGATTTCTTTGTACGAGATGACAGAATGGTTCTTGATATCTAACGTGGTGCTGGTATCTTGTTTTCGAGATGTGAAGGTGTAATTTTGCCACAATGGCTGTTCATGCGCAAAGTGAAAGTGGTGAAGTGTGGACACATCTAGGCTGTGTGTAGGATTTTGTGTCTGTCTGTGTATGTGTCCTTGTGGCTTCCAGCGCTTCTCTGCTGTTTGTGTGTTGTGGTGTGTTGTGTGGGAGCTGCTCGCTGTGCTGGGTGTTGTCAGGTGCAGGGTGCGTACTAAAGGCTGCAGCACTGCTTTCTGCCACAGGGGAGCCATTCCCTTCACTATCTCTCCTACCTTCTTTCTTTCTCTCTTTCTCTCCCCCAATTCCATTGAATTCTGGCTTGTCACAAAGTCTAATTTAAAAATTCTAAATTCTCCTAAAACCTCTGTTGCTAAAACCAACCAAAAGAACCGGCTTCGCTTCTGACTAAGCTTTTGCACAACATTAATAATAGTAAGCATCCGAATCAAAAATGCAATGTAAACATCCTGTCTTCCAATCGAAGCCGTCGAAGTGGCGGCCAATCAGAGAGCTGATTCGTGCTGCTTCCTGTCTTTGCCCCGCCCCTTCCCCTTCACTCCCACGGCGCAGGTACTTGGCGAACAGCTCCAAGCGACACACAACGCACAACGCAGCGAGCTCGAGCTACACCTCCACTGAACTCTCAAACGACACTCAGAGAATACGTGCGAGGGGCTGGACCCCCGAACACTCACGGTGAGAGAACATGCACTCTCACACACACACACACACACACACCAGCAGTGGAGCGTTACAGACTCACTTATGGTAATGTGCTAGGGCTTTGGATTGAGAGTATGAGATGCATGTCATTTCATTTGACTGTTGACCTTTGCCTGACCTCTGATGTGAACTCCATCTCCAGTCTCTCACACATGCATACTGACAGAGCCGACCTGTGTGACTGTGTGTGTGACAGACTGGACATGGACTACTTGAGTGCCGCATGAACTGCATGACATTCTTGTTATGACCCCGTGACCTAATTAAGATTTATCACTGTGTGGCTAGTCCAGCATCTACTCGGAAGACTGATGTGTTATGGCTGGTTAATAAAGAATTCCATTTTTTTCTTGACTAATCAACTATTTAACAAGCCTTGATCACTGATCCTTTTTTAAGTAACAAATGGAAGGATTTAGGGTCAATATTTTAAGAAGCAAAGTCATGTGATAACTGAGTATTATGTTTTATGGTTCCTAAACACTGCCAAGCAGTCTGACATTAGAGAGTAGTACGTCTCTTATGTGTCTGAGGGCATAGTATCACTTATTACCATGACCAACTCTGTAGCGATCAAAATTTTGCGAGATGCCTGGGCAGCTCAGTCCGTTCTTAGAAGGTATTACCTTTGGATTCAAGTTCATGTGCCAGAAAATCTTCAGTGTTACATGGTTTTGAGGGTGGTTGCATTATAGCTCCCTCACGTAATATTGAGTTGATTCAAACTTGGTGTCAAGTCCGTTGATTGCCACTGTTACGCCACACCCTAGTAGTAGAAAGTGTTTTATTACTATTTTGAAACAATTTGGCAGGTGTCAGGTGTTGCCAGAGGGTTGATGCTGGGCCCAAAGTCCATGAGTTAGTTCTCTTGTTAAAAAATGACATTGTCGTTAAATAGCAGCGACAAGAGTTTTTGTCTTGTCCGGTGACACAAGCTTTGGAAAAGAAAATAGCCAAATCACAGAAAATGGATTTTGAGGATGACATTTTGGATTTGTCACAGATATTTGCTGACTCCAGCAAGGATCTTGCTGCTACTTAAGATATAGATAGTAAGCTGTCAACTACGTCTATGACTATCTTTGTGGGGAGAAAAGTTGATCCAGGAACAGAGGGGTAATCGTGACTTGAAGTCTCTCTTTGATGTTGCTCTTCACACACAGGAGTTGGCAAAAGTCCCAGTTGGTTATTTTGTCAGTGATGGAGTCCTGACGAGGGGCTGGAAACCCTGAGTTATTCCACCTTCAGAAGACTGGGCAACTACACACTAAATTTTGATTATAAAGGCGTATTGCTTTGAGGTCCTGAAATTGGCACACGAGGCCATGTTCAGAGGTCACTTGAGTATAAACAAAACTTATGTTAACTCACAAAACATTTCTACTGGCCGAAGACAAGACAGGACACATCTAATTTCTGCCGGATGTGCCACACATGTCAGATGGACAGAAAGCCGTATCAGAAGATTCCTGCTGCACCACTGAAGCCTATTCCAGCCTTTCAGGAACCATTCTGAAGGGTCATTCTTGACTGTGTTGGTCCGCTGCCCAGGACTAAATCCAGCAATTAATACTTGATGATTATGGTTATGTCCAAACGTTTTCCCAAGGTGATCCATCTGAGGAGTGTTGGAGCAAGATTCTGAAGTCCCTGTTCAATTTCTTCACAATTTTTTTAGAGTTGAATTTCTGCTTGGCCTATTTAAAAGTATGGCATGTAAACTTGGAGTCAAGCAGAAGACATCAAGTTCATGCCACCCAGAGTCTGATTTACCACGGAGGCTAAGCCACCTGTGAATTCAAGGCATTATTCCCTGATGTGTCCAGCAAGACCCACATCACTCAACATGATGTGGATTTCTGAAATGCACCTAATAAGCAGCACCCATATTGCGTCACCCCCCTCAAGACCAAATTAATGCAGAAGTGCCCTATATGCTGGAGAATTGCACCAAGCAATAGGGATAGGCTAGAGTGACTGAGCTTCACCTTGTGTCTCAGTTCCTAAACCAGAAAGTTCATTCAGGTTCGACACTGACAAATGGAAAATAAATTCACTGACCGAGACTGACTTGTGCACAATAACCAAGCATAGAAGACTGAGTAGACAAGATTAGCAAGGCAGAGACCATCACAAAGGGTGACTTTCTAAATGGGGTCTGGTGTGTTCAACTTGTGGAGCAAGCTAAAGAAATATCAGCTTTTGTCAGCCTCAGCAGCTTGTACCAATGCAAAGTCATCCACTTGGGTATTAAGAACTCACCAGCCACATTCCAGAGGATGATGAACCATTGTCGAGTAGGCATTGATGGTGTTGGAGTGTACGAAGATGACATTGTTATCGACAGTGACACCTGGGATGCCCACTTATGTCATTTGTTTGAAGTTTTTCTTAAATTATAAGGGGTTAATTTAGCTGTCAACCTGGCTAGAGCTTTTCTGTAATGGAGGGAGGTTTGATGTAACTGGCACATCCTATAACCATAGTAACTGCCGTGGGACCCAAGACTATGTACATCGCCAGTCCTCGCCAACCTTTGCTTACCATCTCCAACTCTCACTCAAATTTAATTTGAGTGCTCTGGGATTTCCAAATGAGCAGTCTGTTTTAACTCATAGAGCAGTCTGGGCTGATGGTTTTTAGGAATACTGATAGAACAACCTGTGGTAACTGATCAAGCTGTTTTTGGTATCATATAGAGCGCTCAATGGTAACAGATTAAAAAGAGAACAGGCTGGGATAACTAAGAGAGAAGTCTACAATAACTAGTTGAGCGCTCTGGACTCATGGGGACGAATGTTCTGGGGTAACAGATTTAGTCCTGGGGTAGAGGTTTGAACATTCTGGTAGAACAGGGCAAACACTTTGGGCTAATGGGTCAAGCATTTTGGGGTAATGGATCAGGAATTTTGGTGTTAAACCTTGAGCACTTTGAGACAACGGATTGAGCACACTGGGGTAAAGGTTTGAACATTCTGTACTCAGTTTCATGTGCAGTTCGTTGAGCCAACAATGACTATTCTGAATCATGGTCTGTGGATCATCCTTTTCCAGATTATCCATGCCTGGACTGTTGTCTGCCAGCTGTCTAATCTGATCCCTCGCTGCTTCAAGTTTCGCTTTACTACATCCTTAAATCTGAGTCATGTTCTGCCATGGTTTCTGGCTCCTGTGCAGAGCTGAGAGTAAAGCAGTAATGGACATGAACAAGTCATCTAAGATTTTTTTGATGATTGTGTCTTCCACTGATGGCAAGCCAGCTCTCCTGAGTACTTTTTATGTGTGATCTTGACCCTTGAGATTATTTCCCATTATTTTACATAGGTGCTGCATCATATAATAAGCGTGTGGCTTCAGAACCTGGACCTGGTAGATCATCCATGTTTCTGCTCCAAAAAGGAGGGAAGACAATATGCTGGCATGATATATTTTTCATTTGACTCTGATTGAGTCATGATGATTGTTCCATCATCTGTCTTTTAGCTCCCTGTAAGCCAAGCTCGCTTTACCTATGCGAAGGGTCAGTTCGTTGTCTGATTATTAGGTATCATGTTTAAAGATATACAAACTTCTTGCACTATATGAAGCTTTCATTCCTCACTTTGATCTCCTCAGATGTTGGTACTGTGAGTGTTCTTCAAAGGTTAGTACAGGCACTCTGTCTTTCTTGAGACTGAACTGCTCTGCAGCTATTCAGAACCTGTCTAATAATTCTTGCATAGTCCAAGACTCACGTGCTACCAGTGCACTGTCAATGACGGACAACATCTCACACACTATCTTCTGTGATGTCTTGACCTTGAAATGGGCTATTTTGAACAAATCAGCATTGTCTTATCTGTATATACACACCTTTTTAGGCACTAGCAAAAGCTACTTCCAACATTCCTGCAAGGTCGAAAGAGAGCAATGTTGGAGCCAGAACACAGCCTTGTTTTACTCCATGAGTAATCTCGAACTCCATGGAATGTGTACCCCCTTGAGTCACATGAGCTTTGCATGCCAGTATGCAGTGAGTTGATGATATTGACAAACTTCCTTGGAGGGTCATACTTACTGAGAACTTCCCAAAGTCCATCATGGGCTACGGTGTCAAAAGCTTTAGTGAAATCTATAAACAATATAGAGAGGCATATTTTGCTCAATACACGTGTTTGATGCAGACAGAATATTATGTTGATAGTACCATTTTCACTTCTGGGACTGGGACTCCAAAAGGACTGCTGGTGCAATAGGTGCATTAATCCGGTTCAGCAGTATACAGATAAGGATCTTCCCTGCAATAGAAAGTAAAGATGTTTTTCGGTAGTTCCCACAATCTTTCCGACTGCCTCTCTTGAATATAGGGACTATGCTGGCATCTTTCCAATCTGGTAGCACACTCTCCTGGGTTCAGACATTTTGGAGGAGTTAATGTAGACCAAATCCTATTTCTGTACTGCTGCATTTCTACATTTCTACAAACGGAGCTTGTGAGACAAAGCAATGCTTATCCGCACTTGAAAGATCAAGCTCCGTGTGTCACCTGCAACAAACGCTTCACATTCGAAGGGGAAGGACTTAAGAAGTGCTCTATAATTGAGGTCAGCGTGCAGTTTCTGTTTATAGGGAGTAAATGAGATTATTTAATTCAAGTATAAACCGCATTCAGTCCGAGCAGCTTAGCCACGCCCCTCAGCCGGAGCGGGAGAAAGCAGACACACACACAAACATTCTAAACATTCACTTAGGCACTGTACTGGAATAATAATTGAAAAAGACTTTAATACTACAGCTTTACAACAGTTCAGATGATATTCCTCTTCAGAGGAAACTGTCGTTTCTTCAGGAGAAAGTCTTATTTCTTCAGAAGGGACGGCGCTGAGCTGGCGTTTGAGTGGCATCATAGAGCTTAACTGGATAATATACAAACAAAATGAAAACATATACATACTGTATGTGTGTGTGTGTGTGTGTGTGTGTGCGTGTGTGTATGCATATGTGTGTGTGTGTATATATATATATATATATATATATATATATATATATATATATATATATATATATGAGAGAGAGAGAGAGAGAGAAAGTATGCTGTATAATGTTTATATATTTCATTAATAGATATCGCAGTACAAAATTAAAAAGTTTTTTTTAATCATTACTACATTTTACTACATTAATACTGTATTAATGAGTAAGACTGTCCATAGAGTGTGTTTAAGAAGCATAGTTTAGCGCATGTAATAGACACAGTCGGCCCTCTACTTACGAAATTAATCCGTTCCAGAGCCTTTTTTGGAACCTGGAGTTTTCGTCAGTCGAGATGCGTTTTACATGTAAAACACGTGATTCCTTCCAAGGCTCCCAAGACTACCCCATAAACCCTTTAAAAATGATAAAACTACACCAATTTTGTATGAAATATGTATGAAATGTGTTAAAAGTGAAAGAAAATTATTTATTAAACCATTTAAACATTTTCTTAAAATATTAAACCATTTTATGGCATATTTATTAATTAAACCATTATTAAACTTTTTTTTATTAACGCACACACATACACACAACACTGTCTCTCTCTATCTCTCTCTATCGCTCTCTCGCTATCTGTCTGTGTGTGTGAGAGAGACAGAAAAAAGCTCTGCATTCAGCCAAGAAGCATTTTTGTGCACGGAAGTGGGCTGCACCACAAGACCTCCGATCTCATAAGGAAGCAAGTTAATATTGAATCCGGACCTCTGATCTCTCGAGAAAACAAATTAATATTGAATCTGGACCTCAGATCTTTCAGACAGCTACAGTAATTCTGCTTTAAATACAACACCCCGTCTCAAAAGCTCCATTGGCTGCGCGCTGCCCATCATCTGGACATCCTCAAATAAGCTGCAATGAGTACTGTACTCTCAAAATCACGAAACTCATGAACCAACAGTACATCTCTCCTTTACGCTTGTGACAAACAAGCTTATGGGTACAGTACTATGGAGATTTGGCTCCCTCCTGACCAATGGAAGGCCAGCGGGGCAGGATGTTGGGAGACGGTCAATGAGAGAGCAACTTGCGCATTGTTTGAATTTTTGAATGGCGCGTTTGAATTTTTAAATGGCGAGCTTGGCGCTTTTCGTAAGAAGAGGTTGTTTTGTCTAAAGAGGGCAAAAATTTAGGAAAATGTTTTTCGTAACCTGGATTTTTTTGTATTCAGAGGTTTTCGTAAGTAGAGGGCCGACTGTATTTTACTTCTGGTTGATCATTCACGCATGTAATATGATACATGGGGTTTTACTTCCGGGGACAGAACTCGTGGATAATCTTTATTTGGAGGGGCCAAAACCAAACCCCCGTGAATAACAAGGGCGTACTGTATTAGTAACCCTTTCTGGGACCTTCACAGAAAAAAGTCAGTAGAAAAAAAAACAACGTTGCTTGCAATCAGTTGAGCAACTCGAAAGCTGCCTGAACAGACGAGATCAGCTGAGCCTGGCGTACAAATGTATTCTCCTGAGCGAACAGTCCACTTTTTAGCTTTGAGAGTTTGTCGACTTGCATTTCACCTTTCAAGCGATCATACTTGTCTTTGTGTCGGGATTCAGAGTGTTGGCGCAGGTTGTATTCTTTAAATACCGCCACTGCCTCTTGACAGATGATACAAACGATTTCTTTGCATTGAACACAAAAAATAATCATTTGTCCACTTCAGGTTAAATACCCTGCATTCTGAATCAAATTTTCTCTTCCATAACCTTTTCACCTTTATTCCTTTTTATTTGACAGGGCAGAGTCTAGGATTTTTGTTTCTGAGGGGGTTCAGATAGGGGCAGAGGCAGGGTCACAGACGGCAGAAGGGTGGAACAGAATGTCATGTTCCAGGTGTGTATTAGTCTTGATTGGCCAGACTAAAAAAAAAAAAAAATGTAATCATAATGCATCTCTGGTATTGTTCAGGGGGCCAGGCCAAATATGGAGGTGGGCCGTAGTTTGGGGACCACTGGTCTATTGCATCAGATGCTCCTTTAATGTCTGACATTTATTTCAATGATTTTACTGTACAGTCAGCCCCCGACTTACGAAATTAATCCGTTCCAGAGCCCTTTTCGTATTGTGGGGATTTCATAAGTAGGGGTTGCATCTTACATGTTAAATGCCTGATTCGTTCCAAGGCTCCAGTCTTTGGACTGGATAAACCCCATAAACCCTTTAAAAATTATAAAACTACACCAATTTTGTATGAAATGTGTTAAAAGTAAAAAAATATTTATTAAACCATTTAAACATTTTATTAACATATTAAACCATTTTATGAACATATATTAATTAAACCATTATTAAACATTTTTTATTCACACACACACACACCACTCTCTCTCTCTCTCTCTCTCTCTGTCTCTCTCACGTGCGCTGTGGGCCATGCCCACAAGACATGGAATTCAAAGCGCATTCGCTGCTTGACAAACTCAGCTTTAATCTGATTCCTTGAGGGATCGGAATTCCAGATGAGCTCAAATGCGGCCACATTTATTAAACATTTCCTGAATTAAACAACTTAAAAATCTAAAAACTAAAGTGTTATTCCTTCTCTCTCTCTCTCTCTCTCTCTCTCTCTCTCTCTCTTGCGCGCGTGTGCTGTGGGCCACGCCCACAAGACGTGAATTCAAAGCGCATTCCCTGCTTAACCATTCACTGAATTAAAACAACTTAAAAAACTAAACTAAAAACTTAAGCATTATTCCTTCTCTCTCTCTCTCTCATGCGCTGCGGGGCATGCCCACAAGATGTGGAATTCAAAGCACATTCCCTGCTTAACCATTTACTGAATTAAACAACTTAAAAAACTAAAAACTTAAGCGTTATTCCTTCTCTCTCTCTCGCTCACGTGCGCTGCGGGGCACGCCCACAAGATGTGGAATTCAAAGCACATTTCCTGCTTGACAAACTCTAACTTTTTAATTTGATTCCTTGAATTTGATTCCAGATGAGCTCAAACGCACCCACATTTATTAAACATTTACTGAATTAAAATACCTAAAAAACTAAAGAGTGAAGCTTCCTTCTGTCTCTATCTGGGAGGCCAGGGGGCGGGATGTTGAGAGACAGCCAATGAGAGAGCAACTCGCGCGTCTGTGAAATTTTGATTAACGTGTTTGAATTTTGAATTTATTTTCGTAAGAGGGGGTTGTTTCATATCTCGGGGACGGAAACTCAGGAAAATGTTTTTCGTAACCCAGGGATTTCGTACACAGGGGTCTTCGTAAGTTGAGGGCCGACTGTATGGCTCTGTTTAATATAGTTGAATACAGCTCTGTATATAGTCTCATGGATGTTCAGAAGATTGTTGAAGTAGTTAGAAAATCGACTGAGTATTTGTGACTTCTACTGCACTACTGGTTCACTGCCAACTATGAGTTGAGTTGCCCCTCTTCTTGTTTTTCTGTATACCGCTTGGAGTCTTTTGCAAAATGATTTTGTGTCATTTATGTCTGTCACCTGTTGTAAGTCTTTAGCCAGTGTCTCACATCAGTCTGATTTCATATTGTTCAGATACTGCTGAAGCTTCTTTCTCGCACCCGTATACAGACGCTCCCCAGCTTACGAACGAGATACGTTCCGGACGGCTATTCGTTAAATGAATTTGTTTGTAAGTCATTATAGAACATTCTTTAGAGGGGAACATATGTTTAAACCTTGTATAAGTAACCTATACGAGTTTGTACTGTATACAATCTCTCTCTCTCGCATTGTTATAGCACAGTAGATTGGAAACAGTGTCAGGAAACTTTATTAAAATTCTTTACAAAACGTAATATACATAAATTAAAAAGATATATAACATATTTTCAAATTAAATTAAACCCACATAATTGGTATAATAAACATTAAAATGCAAAAAATATAAAATTATTTAATTATAAAATGAACACTCTGCACATTGTCAATATCATTATGTCCCACGTTTAAACTCCTGGTTCCTCTCAAACACAGCACAGTGGATCTGATCAAATTTACAGAGAGCTTCACTCTTATTCAGTTCTTTATAATACTGTAGTCAATTTGTTTATTCTTTGAAAGTTTTGGCGCGAGTTCAGAAATGTATCGTTCTGCTTCTCTTCCTTGACCTCAGCATGATGTAAAGCACGTGTCAGCCACGCCCCTCTGTCAGAGCCTAGTATTAAGTGTAGGTCGGTAAGGTAAAGTCTGTTGGGTTTTTACACCCGAGCCTAATGGCTCATCAGGCTGGTGCTTATCCCTGGTTTCTGTAGTGCAGTAGTTCCTAACCTGGGTTCGATCGAACTCATATTCATGACGACACGCCCCGCTTGGCCATCACTGGCTGCAGGAAATTTGGTGCGCTCAGTAGTCGAATTGTGACTGTTGTGATGGTACGTCGTGTGATTTCTTTCTTAATGTTTTAATCCATACTATGTTGAGTAAAAAAAGAAAGTGGTCGGATGAATATGTACAACATGGATTCACATATATAACGGAACGTGATATTAGTCGGCGTCCTATCTGCATGATTTGCAAAATAGGATCAACCCTGTGCTGACTGACGTATACGTACATGTATATGTATATATCAATAAATACATATTCAATACTATAAATGCTTATAATAACGATTAAACATTCAAAAATAATGCATAAGATGTAAATAAAACAAATACCCACACAGACAGACGCACACGCGTGCACGTACTCGTATGTGCACCTCACATAAAAATGTAAGTAGTTGTGATGGAGGAGTTCATGCATTGTATTGGTTTTGTTCATTGAACACAGTGATGTTACTGCACGGTTCATTTTAGTGCCCCAATAAAAACATATACCTATGTCTTGAATTTGAAAAAAAAAAAATCATCTTTAATTTTTCACTAAAGAAGGGTGCGGTGAATAAGCATATGAAACTGGTGGGGTTCAGGACCGCCAACAAGGTTAAGAACCACTGCTGTAGCGTGAAGCGACCAGGAGTTCAACTCCTCCTGGATGGGACGCGAATCCATCGCAGGTTACCTTCCCAGAATATTTTTACTGGTACCCATTTTATACTGTTGGGTGAACAGAGGCACACTTGTGGTTGAGACCTTGCCCAGGGGTCTTAGCACAGTGAGGGTCTCAGTGGGATTCGAACTCACAACCTCCCGATCATGAGCGCAGCACTCTAACCACTCCACCACCGGCCCCACAGTATTAAGTGTACCTCAGGATGTTTAAACATATTTCATACTTATATTTATGATACAAATTTCTAAAGATTGTATTCCATTTCTATTTCTACTTGTTCTTCAATTTCATTTCACTTACACTTTTGACCTTGGACAGCCTTGACAGCCTTGTTCGGATCTCCGGATGCTCGCAAAACGAATGTTCGTAAGCTGGGGAGCTTCTGGTGTTGTTCTAGGGCATGTTGGCTTGTGTGGCATTTCTTTTGTATAACAGCCTCTCGAATTCCTTGTCATTTTATTCAAGCCAGTCTTGATGATTCTGTTTTGGCTTTTCACAGATCTGTAAATATTCTGTGCTGTGTCAAACACCGTCGTCTTGAGGTCTTGAGGCTTACTCATTGGTCCTCATTGTTCCTGTCGTGTTGGTACAAATTCTTTAGATTCCTGTTCATCTAGCCTGCAAGCTTTTGCTTGATTTTGGGGTCCTTGAGCTTTGCTGTATCGAGCATTGATGTCTTGATCCCAGCCTTGCTATGCCTTTTGCAAATGACAAAGTTGATGTGAGATATAGTTATCTGGTGATTCTTCTTGCAGACAGCTCCTCTCATTAATCTGGTGTCAAGCCCATCATTCTGATATTTCTTCATTGTTATCCCATTGTCTAAGTGGTGCCAACGCCTGTCCATTTGTCATGCTCACACTTAACACAGGGATTGAAGCTGCCTGAGATCAGTTTAGCATTCCTTGGTACCTGTGATTTCTCAATCGACTGTAGAACGCCTCCTTGTTTTCCTCAGTGTTTATCATTCTTGGTATGTTGACATGGAGTATTGTAGCATACACATTATTCTGTGGGGGTAGCATGATTCGTTCATTTGCTGGTCTTGGGTCCTGCTTCAGCAGCTCAGCTATATAGAGTTCCTTAGAGCAAACCCCATATCTGCTTCTCTCCTGTCTGACTCATCCTTGCCGCTCCAGAAGAAAAGTGAAGCCACAATCGATGATGCTGTAATAACTGGCAAGCCAACTCTCATTGAGTGTAGCAATATCTACACCATATCACCATATGATCTACCCGATCCAGCTTTATCCATCAACATGCAAACATCCATTCAGAAGAATCGGTCATCTTTTGCATCTTAATGCTGTTTTTCACTGACTCAAGCCGTGTTGTAGCTCCTGGGTGTTGGAGCAGCTGACTGGTATCTCTCTCTATTGATCTCCTCTCCTGGATTGGCCCACCACAGACCTTGTAAGAGATACTTTATTGTGCAAAATGTTTCTCTGCCACGATGTCCACGATCACCCTTTACACCCGGAGCAACTTGGTTGTACCAGGCTCCATATTTACCAGTAGCAGGTGCACAACACCTGACCCGACACCAACGTTCTGGGCTAATGGGTTGAGAACTCTGGACTAATGGAGTCAAACCCTCTGGAGTCATGGGGTTGAGCCTTGTTGGGGTAATGTTTGAACATTCTTGGATCACAGGTCAAGCGTTCTGGGGTAATGAGTCAAGTACTCTAGGGTAACGGATCAGGCATTTTTGTGTTAAACCTTGAGCACTCAGCGATAATGGCTTGCACACTCTGAGATAAAGGTTTGAACATTCTGGCCTCATGAGTTGAACACTCTAATGTACCAATGGAATAGAGTACTACAGATTAAATGGGATTCAGCAATCTGGACTATCGGGATGAAGCACTCTGGGGGGGTGTGGGGGGGCGGAGCAATTCGGGTTAATGGGCCAGAGTACTTTGGGGTAACAGTTTGAGCATTCTGGTGTAAAATTTCAACCAGTTTAGAACAGCTGCATCTACAAAAAGCCAATGTGGCTGCAGGCTTTGAATTGGAGATGCACTCGATTAGAGAGTTTATTACAGACTAGGAGATTAATTTATTGAACAAGTAACACAGGCCATTTGTGTTAAAAGATTGTATAACCAGAATCAGGTCAATGTAACAAAGGCAGTTAATTCTAATCAAGATGGTTAACTAATCACTCAGTTAATGGTAATAAATCCTGTTGTTCTGGGTAACATGTCTCGTTGTCCAGGGTAACCAGTCAAGTTTCCTACGTAATAAAGTTGTTTAGGATGACTAGTTGTACATTTTGAGTATATCACTGAGGACTAGTGAGAAGTTTTTCGATTAATAAAGGCTGGACATCCAGGACAGAATTTGAATATGATTCATGTGAAGGGATTTCTGTCATCATCATCTTCCTCTTCCACTTGATCCGGGGTTAGTTTGTGGAAGCAGCTGCCGAAGCAATGAAATTCAGACATCAGATATCCCTCTCCCCAGACACTTCCTCCAGCTCTTTCGGGGACACAGAGGCAGTCCCAGCCCAGCCAAGAGACGTTTCGGTCACTACCCAAAGCTCGTGACCATAGGTGATGGTTGGAACGTAGATTGACTGGTAAATTGAGAGCTTTGCCTTATGGCTCAGCTCCCTCTTCACCATGACGGACTGATACAGGCTCCGCTTTACAGCAGACACTGCAGCGATTCACCTATCAATCTCCTGCTCCACCCTTCCTCTGTCCTAAACAAGACCCTGCAATACTTGAACTCCTCCACTTGTGGCAGGACCTAATTCCCAACTCGGAAGATGCCTTGCACCCTTTTCCAAATGAGAACCATTGCCTGGACTTGGTGGTGCTGATTCTCATCCTGGCTGTGTCGCATCATCATCATCATCATCATCCGCTTCTCCCGGGGTCTGGTCACAGAAGCAGCAACCTAAGCAATGAGGTCCAGACATCCCTCTTCCGAGCCACTTCCTCCAACTCTTCCGGGGGGGGGGGGGGGGGCAAGGCATTCCCAGACCAGCCGAGGGACATAGTCCCTCCAGAGTGTACTAGGTCGACCCCAGGGTCTCTTCCCAGTTGGACATGCTCAAAACATCACATTCTGACCAGATGCCCAAGCCACCTTAACTGGCCCCGCCGCGGTTCTACTCCAAGCTCTCCCCAGATGGTAGAGCTTCTCACCGTATCTCTCATAGAGAGCCCCGCCACTCGGCGAAGGAAGCTTATTTCATCTACTTATATCCGCGATCTTGTTCTTTTGCTTACTACCCAAAGCTCGTGACCATAGGTGAGGGCTGGAACATAGATCGACTAGTAAATTGAGAGCTTTGCCTTGCGGCTCAGCTCTCTCTTCACCACGATGAACTGGTACAGGCTCCGTTTTACAGCAGATTGCAGTGATTCGTCTGTCAATCTCCCACTCCATCCTTCCCTCTCTCGTGAACAAGACCTCAAGATACTTAAACTCCTCCACTTGGGGCAGAAACTCTTTCCTGACCCTGAGGGTGCATTCCACCTTTGTTCGACTGAGAACCATGACCTCGGACCATTGGTGGTGGTGATTTTCATCCTGGCCGCTTCGCACTTGACTGCAAATTGCTCCAATGAGAGCGCAATCTCCTTGAGAGAGGTTCCTCCTTTCCAGTATCCCTGCATAGACTTTCCCAGGATAGGCTGAGGAGTGTGATTCCCTGATAATTGGAATGCACCCTCTGATCCCCTTTTTATAAAGGAGGACAACCACCCCGGTTTTGTGGTTCTGAACCTTTTTGAGGCCAACCAATAATCACTCTCCAGGCCTTCATCGAACACCTCCCATGTCCATGATTTTGCATCTGCGACAGCTTCGGCTGCAGCACGTTTGGCCTGCCGGTACCTGTCTGCTGCCTCGCGAGTCCCACAGGCCAATAAGACCTGATAGGCCTCCTTTTTCAGCTGGATGGCCCCCATCATCACAGGTGTTCACCACCGGGTTTGGGGATTTCCGCCACGACAAGCACCGTCAACATTCTGGCCGCAGCTATGGGCTGCCACCTCAGCAATGAATGTTCGAAACATGGCCCATTCTGATTCCATGTCACCCGCCTCCTCTGGGACATGATTGTAAGCCCCCTCGGACAGGAGACTCCAAACGTTCCCAATCGACCCAAATTACACCCTTGGGTCTGCCAGGTCTGGAAGGTAGCCTTCCTTGCCATCCAAGCCAGCTCAACACCAGGTGGTGATTGGTTGACAGCTCAGCTCCCCTCTTTACCCAAGTGTCCAGAACATGTGGCAGCAAGTTCGGTGACACGACTACAAAGTCGATCATTGAACTGCGACCGAGGGTGTCCTGGTGCCAAGTGCACTTATGGACACCCTTATGTTCGAACATGGTGTTCGTGATTGACAAACTGATGAGCACAGAAGTGCAACAAAGAAACAACATTCGGGTTCAGACTGGAGAGGCCGTACCTATCAATCACACCCTTCCAGCTCACACTATTATTGCCCACATGAGCATTGAAGTCTCCCAAGACAATGAGTGAGTCTCCCAAGGGAGCGTAGTATATATTAGTAGTAACGGCAAATTACTCGAATGACAGCTGGAGGTCCCGGCTTGATGAAACCAAAAGAACATTATCATTTGCAAAAAGCAGAGATGAGATCCAATAGCCACTAAACGAGAACTTCTCACCATCTCGATTGTGCCTAGAAATTCTGCCTATAAAAATTATGAACAGAATTGGTGGCAAAGGACAGCCATGGCAGGCTTCAACCCTCACTGGAAACAAATTCATCCTGTACCCAATACAGACCAAGCTCTGGCCCCGGTGATGCAGTGACCAAATGTCCCATAGCAATGGGTACGTACACCCTACAAGATAACCCCAGGGACACGGTTAAAAGCCTTCTCCAAATCCATAAAACACATGTGGACAGATTGGGCAAACTCAAATTCCCCTTCCAGGATCCTGTAGGGTGTATAGGATTAGTCGAGAGTGCCGTGGCCAGGACGAAAACCACATTGTTGCTCCTAAATCTGAGGTTCAACTATCAGTCAGCTCCTCCTCTGTAGTACCTCAGCATAGATTTTCCCGGGCTGAGGAGTATGATTTCACGATAAATGGAACACACCCTCCAGTTCCCCTTTTTAAAAAGGGGGACTACCACCCTGGTTTGCCAATCCAGAGGTACAGCCCCCAATGACCATGCAATGTTGCAGAGATGTGTCAACTAAGACAGTCCTACAAAATCCAGAGCCTTGAGATATTCAGGGCAGGTCTCGTCCAACCCTAGAGCCCGACCACCGAGGAACTTTTTGACTACCTCAGTGACCTCAGCTCCAGTGATGAGTGGACCCTCACCCAACCCCCCAGGGTCTTCCACCTCCACGGAGGGCATTTTTGTGGGATTGGGGGGGTTAACTCTCACCTCTGGCAAAGCTACAACCATGTCCTGAAGGAGGCAGGTGACATGGAATCTGAATGGGCCATGTTTTGTGCCTCCATTGCTGAGGCGGCAGTCCATAGCTGTGGCCCTAAGATAATTGGTGCCTGTCCTGGCAGTAACCCCCGCATCGAGTGGTGGACACGTGCGGTAAGGGGGGCTGTCTAGCTGACAAAGGAGGCCTATCAGATCTTACTGGCCTGTGGGACTCCCAAGGCAGCAGACAGGTACTGACAGGCCAAACACGCTGCAGCCTAAGATGTCGCCAATGCAATATATCGGGCGTGGGAGGAGTTCAATGAGGGGCTGGCGAGCAATTATTGGTTGGCCTCAAAAAGGTTCTGGACCCCACCATCCGATGCCTCAGGAATGGGAAGTAGTTCTCCACAAATACAGTTTACAGTGGAAGTGGGGAGCTGCTCACTTTGACTGGGGATGTCGTCGGGAGGTGGAAGGAATACTTCGAGGACCACCTTCCATCATGAGTGGAAAAGTATTTAGAAAATTAACTTATTAACAAAAGTATTTCGTCACTCAGTTAACTAATCAGTGACTAGTCAGTATGGCATAGGCCCTGATTTTTATAAATAAAAAGTTAATGTGTAAAATGTGAGGTTGCTACATTTCCCAGTTGTTCAAGTGATGTGTGTGTGTGTGTGTGTGTGTTAAAGGTCATCTTATAAAGACTGTAACACACTGCACTTACCAATGGAACGCTTCTCTCCTGTGCGACGCTTCTCCGATGGAGCAGCGACGATCCAGGCTTTTAAAGCCCAGCTAGAGATCAGACAACTCAAGCAGGTACAAGTCTAACTCGGTAATAGCTATGGTATAATAGTCTTGTCACATTGGCTGGAACTGCTGTCAGCCATTATGTATGTTTAGCTGGACTAACTTTACACATGCAGTGTTAAGATGTCTGTGCTATGTGTCCATGATCAACAATTCCAACCTCGTCTCTTAATTACAATTGACTGTGATTGGACATGAAATAGTTCTATGTATAAGCGTGTATAATGTGTCCTCGTTTTTGTGTGTTTATTAGGAGTGTGAGCAGCTGCAGAAGATGTATGCTGCACCACAAGATGAGAAACTACTGGAGCACACACAGCAACAGCATGTCCTCTACCAGCAAGAACAACAGATTCTACACCAGCAAATACAGGTACACACACACACACACACACACACACACACACACACACACACGGTTACAGTCTGTAATGTAATCTGTGTAGTAAGCGTGGGTTGAGGGCTAATGCTTGTAACTACTGTAGTCACATTGTCGTGTAAACCCTCTAGTTGATCAAGATATCAAGAAAACCAATCAGACGAGTTCTCATTCTAGATTATCTTTATACTCAATTAAAACTCAGTTCTCACTGCAGAAATATCTACAACCAGTATGACCTCAGTTCTCACTCAAATATATACCACTGTAACCACTCAAATCACAGTTTCCACTTCAAAATATTACAAAAATCGAGCAGATCACAGTCCCTGCCCCCAAAATATTACTGTAACCAATCATATCCCAGTTCCTGTCACAGAATATTACTGTAATCAATCAGATTACAGTTCCCACTGTAGAATTTCACAGTAACCAATCAGGGCACAGTTCCACAGCCTACCTGCGAATAGTTCTGTATAGTTAATGGCATTTGTTTCATTTGAAATGGCCTTCAAGCATAACTTATTTTCTCACAAAATGTTAAATCTGTATAAAAGGATCCCTCACTTTCCCGCACAGTTCCACAGCCAACCTGCGAATAGTTCTATATAGTTAATGGCATTTGTTTCAGTCTGTTCATCATCTCCTTCAAAAACAAAAGTAAACTGCGCTTGTTTTCACTTCTGTGAGTTTGTGCTTTTGTATTTTTACCTTTGCTTTTTTTGTGCCGACACGCACTTCTATGTTAAGAACTGCTTCACATATCACTGTTAAATTTTTAGGACTTCAGTCATGAAGAGGTCTTTGTAGGTTGAATTTGGGGTCAACAATGGTGGTTTGGCATATACTACAGAAAAACAAGCTAAAATCTGATTAATGTGAAATGTGTGGGTATATCAGAGCTTCCGCTAAGAATTTACAAATGGGGGTGTCCCCAATTATGACATTATGGAGACTTAAATTATAGGGTGTGAGGACACTGCTCATAAAATGGACTTGTACTTCATGAGAAATTGATCAGGGCCTTCAGGCATAACTTGTTTTCTCACAAAATGTTAAATCTGTATAAAAGGATCCCTCTCTTTCCACGGTTAATTGGGACCCAGATTCCCCCTTGAAGTCCACAAAGTAGGATCACCCCCCAACGTATTTATTGACCTATTCAGTGCTATAAATGATTCGAATAATAATTAAACATTAAACAATAATACATAAGATGCATTAAACAATAATACATATGATGCGAATACAATATAAATACACACATCTACAGACAAGTGTGGACACACTCAGATGCACACCTCACAACAATGTAACTAGTTTTGATGGGAGGTTTTGGGTTGTTTTTTGTTTTGTGTTTGTTTAGGTGGGGTTTTTGGGGCTGTTTATTTCTTTATTTTATTTTTTTTGCATAATTGGCCTTGTATTTGTAGCATTTTCCTTAACTTTTCCCCTATTCTTCCTTAATTTTCTTATTTTTTAAATTTGATTAATTTTTTTTTTAACCGCAATGCACTGAAGCTGCATGAATTTATATATATATATATATATATATATATATATATATATAGATGAGACAATGAGTCTTTTCAAGACAATGTAAGTGATCACAAAACCAATTAACCAAAAAAAAAAAATATATTGCCGAATTTTATTGGTATTACAGAATTGCATTCCTACATGAGAAATACACTCCTAGTAGTAAATGTTACAAATACTGATTTATGTAGTATATTTTTATGCAGTTAATATCATCAAGAATATGTTGCACGGGGATAACGGAATGTCTTTGTATTACATTAAATAGCACTAAATTGTTTTGGATAGAACAGAATTAAGCTTCCAGCTATTACAGAAAACAGCACTAAACCTGCCTCTTCAATCAGGTGCATTTGTTGATACTGGAGGGAAATCCTCTCATAAACATACAGGACAGATGCGTCATTAAAAAAAGTAATATGGAAACATGATGTGATTGTCGCTTCAGTTTTCATGAGCAGGTCTTTGCTTTTGAGCAGATGGAGAACCAGTAAAAGTAGCAGGAACCTCTGACCTTAAAATGCCATCATTACAGTTGACAAAACGCTGCACTGGTTTGTCCAACTAATGTATTGGAAAGTTCCACCGTCCAAATACATGCACATTAGGCTAATTGGCTTTTCTAACTTGTGCCTGAGTGTGAGTGGTTGTGTGCGTTTGCCCTGCAATGGGTCGGCAAGCTGTTTAGGGTCTGCCCAGCCAAACAAAATTACCCCAAGAGTGCAGCAACAACTCATCTGAGAGGTCACGAAAGACAACACAACTACACCCAAAATAACTGCAGACCTCACTTTCCTCAGTTATGGTCAGTGTTCATGATTCCACCCTGAGACAGAGAGACCCTGCAAAAATGGCCTACAATGCAGGGTCCAAGACGAAAAACACTGCCGAGCAAAAATAACATTTAAGTCTTGACTCAATTTTGCCAGAAAACACTTTGTTGATCCCCAAGACTTTTGGGAAAACACTTTGTGGACTAACAAGACAAGTTGAACTTTTTGGAAAATTTGTGTCCTGTTATGGCTGGTGTAAAAGTAACACCACATTTCATAAAAAGAACATCTTACCAACAGCACAATATGGTGGTGGTAATGTGATGGAATGGGGCTTATTTGCTGCTTCAGAGCCAAGAAGCCATGCCATGATAAGCGGAACTATGAATTCTGCTGTCTACCAAACAATCCCGAAGGAGAATGTCCAGCCATCTGTCTGTGAACTCAAGCTGAAGCGAACTTGGGTTTTGTAGCAGGACAATGAATCAAAACACACCAGCAAGTCCACCTCTAAATGGCTGAAGAAAAATAAAGTGGTATGAAAAAGTATCTGAACCTTTTGGAATTTCTCACATTTCTGCATAAAATCACCATCAAATGTGATCTGATCTTTGTAAAAATCACACAGATGAAAAACAGTGTCTGCTTTAATTAAAACCACCCAAACATTTATAGGTTTTCATATTTTAATGAGGATAGCATGCAAACAATGACAGAAGGGGGAGGCATAAGTAACTGAACCCTCTGCCTAAGGAGAATTAAAGAGCAATTTAAAACAATTTTTACCAAACAATTTAAGTCAGGTGTGTGCCCAATCACTTATGAGTGGCTTAAAGCTGCCCTGTCCACTATAAAACACACACCTGGAAAGAATTGTCTTGATGAGAAGCATTGTCTGATGTGCACCATGGCTTGCTCAAAAGAGCTGTCTGAAGACCTGCGATCAATAATTGTTGATTTGTATAAAGCTGGGAAAGGATACAAAACCATCTCTAAAAGTCTGGATGTTCATCAATCGACAGTCAGAGAAGTTGTCTACAAATGGAGAGAGTTTGGCACTGTTGCTTCTCTCCCAAGGAGTGGCTGTCCACCAAAGATGACGCCAAGAGTTCAGCGCAGAATACTCAGAGAGGTAAAAAAGACCCTAGAGTGTCTGCTAAAGACTTACAGAAATCACTCCAAAAATCAGAAATCAGTCCAAAATCTCTGTGCACACATCAACTATATGTAAAACAATGGCCAAGAATGGTGTTCATGGGAGAACTCCAAGGAGGAAGCCACTGCTGTCTAAAAAAACCATTGTTGCTCGTTTAATGTTCGCAAGAAGGCACTTGGACACGCCGCAGAAGTTTTGTCAAAATATTTTGTGGACTGATGAAACCAAAAGTTGAATTGTTTGGGAGGAACACACAACGTCATGTGTGGAGGAAAAATGGAACAGCTCACCAACATCAACACCTCATCCCCACCGTGAAGCATGGTGGAGGGTGCATCATGGTTTGGGGCTGTTTTGCTGCCTCGGGGCCTGGACAACTTGCAATCATTAATGGAAAAATGAATTCAAAAGTTTATCAGGATGTTTTGCAGGAAAACCTGAGGCCGTCTGTCAGACAGTTGAAGCTAAAAAGAGGGTGGATGCTGCAACAAGACAATGATCCAAAACACAGAAGTAAATCAACTTCAGAATGGTTTCAGAAGAACAAAATACACGTTCTGGAGTGGCCAAGTCAAAGTCCAGACTTGAACCCCATTGAGATGCTGTGGCATGACCTCAAGACAGCGATTCATGCCAGACATCCCAGGAATCTGACTGAACTACCGCAGTTTTGTAAAGAAGAATGGGCCAAGGTTAGTCCTGATTGATGTGCCAGACTGATCTGCAGCTACAGGAAGCGTCTGGTTGAAGTTATTGCTGCCCAAGAGGGGGGGCCACAAAATATTAAATGTAATGGTTGTTACTTATTCCTCCCCCTTCTGTCATTGTTTGCATGCTATCCTCATTAAAATATGAAAACCTATAAATGCTTGGGTGGTTTTAGTGAAAGCAGACACTGTTTTTTCATCTGTATGATTTTGACAAAGATCAGATCACATTTGATGGTGATTTTATGCAGAAATGTGAGAAATTCCAAAAAGTTCAGATACTTTTTCGTACCACTGTAAAATGAAGACTTTGGTGTGATCTGAATTCTATTGAGATGCTGTGGCATGACCATAAAAAGGCACTTGATGCTTGAAAACCCATCAATGTGGCTGAATTACAATCTGTAAAGATGAGTGGGGCCAAAATTCCTCTAGAGCGCTGAGAAAAACTCATTACAAGTTATCACAAGCGCTTGCTTACAGTTACTTCTGCTAAGGGTGGCTCAACCAGTTATTAGGTTTACAGTGGTACCTCACCTTACGAAATACCCAACAAACAAAAAATCCAAGTTCCAAAATGTGTTTACCTACAATTTCCGTCTCTGGATCCGAAAAAAATTCATGTTACAAAACGCGCCATCTCAAAAATTCAAACAATGCACGAGTTGCTCTCCCAACTATTTCCCAACACCCCACCCCGCTGACCTCCCATTGGCTATAATGGAGCTGCATCTCCATAATACCCATGATGCTTTTTGTGTGCCTTCGACCCATTGTACATCACGGAGTTATAACACGCAAAAAGGACAGAGTTACTGTTGTTTCACGAGTTTTTTGAGTGAACTTGAACTTGGAGTGATGTCTCCAAGATGGCGCTACCTAAAGGCGACGTCGTGAAGTTCTCGGAGTCAAATTGTTTCTTTGTTCATTTTAATTTGTTGTTGTTTTGTTTGTTCATGTTTTGCACTATGCTCATGTATGACCAGTCAACCCTACTACAGCTATGAGATGGGAGTCTTCAACTCCTATCCTGAGCTAATATGCTATTGTAGCACAATGCTAGCCGCACCCTGGCTAACAAACCCAGGCTCCCGCTGAACGATGACTCTGGCACTTAGGATGAAGGCCGTGTAGCCAGCGGGTGCAATCGCCTCGTCAGGTGTACTCCCCTCGAGCCATGTTTCACAGAAACACAGCATGGAGCAGTTCTGTGGATCCCTCTGCGCTGCATTCTGACCATGAAGCTCGTCCATCTTGTTTTCGCAGGGACTGAACGTTTTCAAGGAGTATGACCGGAAGTGCTAACCTTCCACTTCTAACAAAGCGCCAGAGACGCTGAGAACTCTGCGTGGGCTTATTGTTATCCATGGTGCGGAAAGCATTGAGCGACCATAGCATATCAGCTCAGGATAGCAGTTGAGCGTGCTGAGTTGCCCGAAGACTACGATCTCTTATCTGTAGTAGGGTCAACCAGTCAAGGACGAGCATAGTGCAAAACATGAACAATTAAAACGAACTAAGAAACAACTTGACTCTGAGAACTCCACGACGTCGCCCTCTAGGCAGCGCCATTTTTGAGACATCACTCCAAGTTCAATGTTAAAGGACATGAAGCGTAATAAAGTTTATCCTTTTGGTATCGTTTGTTAAACATGCTATAGAACATAAAATCTCACGCACAATCTCAAGCATTAACTAGATACTGTACTGGAATAATAATTGAAAAAGACTTTAATACAATAGTCCCAAGGAAACTGTCGTTTCTTCAGAAGAAAGTCTTATTTCAGAAGAGATTCTATTGCTTTGCCAGAGAAGACACACAGCGTTTGACTGGCATCATAGAGCATAACTAGTAATTAAAACACACAAAAAAAGAGACTCCTTGACAACTTGTGCACGAATGAGGAAAAAGGGGCGTTACATCATCTCATCCAATCAGCAGGAAGGAGGACAGCCATTGGCTGAATTTGAGTGACGTGTCAGTTGCTTGGCAGTCCGTGAATACTCAAACTGTGAGTGCAAAAACCGCGAATAGTCAAGGGCCTACTGTATTAGGTTTAGGGGGCAAACACTTTTTCACAACGGGCCATGTAGGTTTGGATTTTTTTCCCCCTCCTTTCGCAATAAAAACATTCATTTCAACATTCATTGTGTTGTCTTTGTCTTAAATTTAAACTTGTTTGACAATCTGAAACATTTAGGTTTAACAAACGTGCAAAAAACTTTTCACACCATTGTGTGTGCATATATATGGATGTGTGTAAGAAATTTTTCTTCCTTCTTGATTTTCTGCAGGCTCTCTCTTTGGGACATGGGGAAAACCAGCCTAGTCATCTTACCCACCAGCTACAAAGGTGAACACACACACGCAAGCACACACACAGTGTCTTTGTTTTTAAGTAAAACATGGAACCATGTTTGCAGTAACGAGTACCTCTTTATTCCATTAGGTTGCATATTCAACCCTCCAGCCCACCGCCTACACACCCCAGCAACCACCTTTTCAGCCCAGCCAATCAAAGTCCACCACCAGGAAGCCAAGGGATGATGCCAGCACATGGTGCAAACACTGTTTCTTTGATTCTTCTTCATTTTTGCACTGAAAACTCTCGGAATGATCACCGAATAAAATATGCCGCTCCCCCATCTTTGCTCTGTCCTCAGGTGCACCCTTTCAACATCCCACTGATTTGTACCAGTCCTCCGGCAGCAGCCCGCCCCCTTCAGCCCTGCCCTGCATGACCCTGGCCGGTCAGAAGCCTCAGCCCCCTGGCCCTGTTCATGCAGCTGTTGCATTAGCACAGCAGCAGCCAGTGACCATTCAGGTGCAAGAAGTAGAGCTTGGGGGCGGGGCCCAGAGACAGAGTTTCCTAGCGACGCCATGCCATCGAGTACTGGGGAAGCAGCTAAGTGCGGACAACGCGGAAACACACAGGTGCTAACGCTGACCACGGACGTCTGCGCTGGGGCTTGAAATTCTGGGACTTTTTTCACTTGTTTGATTTAAACTTGCATTTAAATGGTTTGATACTTGTTTTGAAATTAATCATTTGTGTGTTATTTGTTTTTAATAAATGTAAGCTTTTGTTCAAGTTTCTCTTTAGATCCTTGTTATCTCATTTTCTTTGTTAGTATTTTCTTCCAAAAGACTTTTTTTTTTTTTTTTTTTTGCATTAACAGTTTTTTCGGACCTGATGGATTCGGTGTCAGAGGTGCAGTCAGTGTCAAAAGATGTACATAGAACCCCATGTGGTAGAAACGTGATGTGATCATTTATTTATTTATTTTTTTTACCCCTGCCTTCGACATACTTGGGCTTGCCAAGATTGAGATTGGCCTTGTCCCAAAATTTTCGCACAGTGTCAAGGAGTATTGAGCAAACCTAGAATCCTGGTTCCTGACAGTGTGTAATTTGGGACGTAGCTTTTATTTTTGACGTAGTGGAGATAGTAGATGTTTAATTGGATTTGGATGCAGATTGCATTAGATGCTGGTCTAGAGCATTGCAAATGATGTGTACACACCGTTAAACATTTGTGTTTCTCATCACAGCCGCAGTCTGGGCCGTTTCCACTGCTCAACATCGGCATATGAACACGCCCAGTTCAACGCTCATGTAGGCGCAGGCACGTACAACCCCTACACCCAGGCGGCATCCCTCAAAGTGCCAG
>CM045735.1:45204748-45207248 GCA_024760905.1 Plotosus lineatus
TGATTTAGAACAGAAGCATTTTAGCGGTTTTTCAAAACTTCTATTTTTCTTCCTGATTTCTTTTTCTGGAAAGAAAGGATACACCCTGACCCAGAGTTGTGTTTTCGATTGCCAACCTTATCAGGAACCTAGAGCCTTAACTACTGAGCCATCACTGCCCCGATATTTTCCTTATGAATGAGTTTCATACATTATTTTCCAATTCAAATTTGGTGTTTCTTTTTACTCAATAAAAAAGTACACATTTTATTCATTTTTTTTTCAACAGTCAGTTATGGATTAAATTTGATGAATTGGTTTTAGAAGGCTCTGTCTTTCTGTCATATGTAGCATGCGATGTGAAATGTCCAGGCTGTGTTTGTGGTAAACAGCTTCTCTCATCTGAGCTGTGGATCTCAGCAGGTCCCTTAACGTTCCCCTCGGACCCCTTCTCTGATGAATCTCCTCTTTACCCAGGTACTGCTGGTTCATTCAGCCATTTGAGATTCTTGTATGTACACTACCTCATGTGCATATGGTTGAATACTAGAATTTATTCGGTACTAAAATTTTAGCTCACAGATGAACTAAGTTTTGGAATTGATCCAATCAGGGTCACACTCAAGGTTTAAATGCCTGAAGAAAAAAAAAAGGTTTGTTTCCGCTGGAAGTTTATTTTATAGATATTTCATTATTGAATTGCAGTCTTTATAGTTCAAAATTTAATGCAGCCGTGAGGAGGGGCACAAGCGAGTGTTCATCCTCACGCCGGTCCCAAGCCCGGATAAATGCAGAGGGTTGTGTCAGGAAGGGCATCCAGCGTAAAACCTATGCCACATATAACATGTGAGTCAAAAATACAAATCCCATACCGGATCAGTCGAGGGCCGGTTTAACAACGACCGCCATCGGTGCTGGTGGAAATTGGACTACTGTTGGTTGAAAACGTCGAAGAAGGAGAGGCGGAAGGCGTGTCCGTAGGCAGAGAGAGAAAAGGAAAGGCATGAGTCTAGGACTGAGAGTAGGAACTTTGAATGTTGGAACTATGACAGGAAAAGGTAGAGAGCTGTCTGACATGATGCAGAGGAGGAAGGTGGACATACTGTGTGTTCAGGAGACCAGGTGGAAAGGTAGCAAGGCTAGAAGCTTAGGATCAGGGTTTAAGCTGTTTTATCATGGTGTGGATGGGAAGAGAAATGGAGTCAGAGTCATATTGAAGGAGGAGTTTGTCAGGAATTTTCTAGAAGTGAAAAGAGTCAGATAGTGATGAGTCTCAAGTTGGAAATTGAAGGTGTGATGTTCAGTGTTAGTGCTTATACCCCACAGGCAGGATGTGAGCAAGAAGAGAAGGAGAGATTCTGGAGTGACTTAGATGAAGTGATGCAGAGTATGCCCAGAGGTGAAAGAGTGGTCATTGGTGCAGATTTCAATGGACATGTTGGTGCAGGCAACAGAGGGGATAAGGAAGTGATGGGCAGGTTGATATCCAGGACAGGAACTTAGAAGGACAGATGTTGATCATTATCATTGAGACTGTAGTGTAGGCGCACCCAGTGTTTAACTCTTCTTCGCCATTCCATTCTGTTTTCTGTCAGGCGATATAGTCTGGTCATGCTGGCAATCCCAGACCAATCCTGGATATCACCCAGCAAAGTTCGATGTGGTCTCCCCTGGTACCTCATTCCATTGATGGTTCCCTGCATAAGCCATTTTGTTAGAGGATTACGTCAGGTCAGGCTATCTGCTTCACTGGCTGAAGCATCACCTGTGCCTGGTAACCATATAAACCAGTACGACCTGTGCTACATGGTTGCGTAGTCAACGACTAAACTGGCTCCCCCATCTGTCTTGCTAGGTGAGGAGGGTGTGTGGGCACCTTGCAGGACTAAGAGCAAGACCTGTCAAAGGGCGGCTGAGTTCCTTGGGGAACCAATGGCCAGCCATACCTTGGAGCGGAGATGGGTGTCACCAAGATCCCCAAGCCTGAAGAATCACCCATGACATGACTCAAATGTTGATGGATTTTGCAAAAAGGATGGAAATGGCTGTGGTGAAAACCTTCTTCCAGAACAGACAGGAGCATAAGGTGACTTATGAAAGTGGAGGTCGGAGCACACAGGTCGACTACATCTTGTGTCGGCGATGTAATTTGAAGGAACTCGGTGACTGCAAAGTAGTAGTGGGTGACAGTGTTGCCAAACAGCATAGGATGGTGGTGTGCAGGATGACGCTGATGGTGAGCAAGGTGAAGAAGGCAAAGGCAGAGCAGAAGACAAAGTGGTGGTAGCTGAAAAAGGAGGAGTGTTGTGTTGTCTTCAAGGAGGAGTTGAATAGGCTTTGAGTGGTCAGGAAGTACTTCCAGATGACTGGACAACTACAGCTAATATGATCAGGGAGACAGGTAGGAGAGTACAAGGAGACTTGGTAGTGGAATGAGGAAGTGCAGGAGTGTGTACAAAGGAATAGATTAGCTAAGAAGAAGTGGGACATAGAGAGGCCAAAGAGAGTAAACAGCAGTATA